>UFQX01000378.1:0-423460 GCA_900497675.1 Arapaima gigas | reverse complement strand
TCTGATCGGCTCCAAATTTATTCTGCAGCAGGACAACGACCCCAAACATACAGCCAATGTCATGAAGAACAAGGGGTCCTGGAAGTGATGATATGGCCCCCACAGAGCTCTGATCTCAACATTATCGCGTCTGTCTGGGATTGCATGAAGAGAACGAAGGATTTGAGCAAGCCTACATCCACAGCGGATCTATGGTTAGTTCTCCAAGATGTTTGGAACAACCTCANGGGATTGCATGAAGAGAACGAAGGATTTGAGCAAGCCTACATCCACAGCGGATCTATGGTTAGTTCTCCAAGATGTTTGGAACAACCTCACTGCTGAGTTCCTTCAAAAACTGTGTGCAAGTGTACCTAGAAGAATTGATGCTGTTTTGAAGGCAAAGGGTGGTCACACCAAATATTGATTTGATTTAGATTTCTCTTCTGATCATTTGCTTTGCATTTTGATAATTGATAAACTATTAACACTTCTATTTTTGAAAGCATTCTTACCTTGCAGCATTTTTCCACACCTGCCTAAAACTTTTGCACAGTACTATAGGTGTCCTATGAGCACTTTTTTTTTTGTTTTTTTTTTTTTTCCCCGCCCTCCCCAAAGACATTTTCCAGGTGAACTGGTTATGCTAATTTGCCTGTGGTATGTAACTGTGTATGACTGGCTGCAATGTCAATCCAATGTCAGTCAGTGTGTACCTTGCCTTATCCTCCATACTTCCAGGAAACACTTCAACATGAAAAAATGGTGGACAACTGGTTTCTGATACTGGATGTATGAACTTGCCAATGAACTAAACTGATCATATTTTCTGTTAACCCTAAAATTAAATAGAAAGCAAATACTAAATTATTTGTCAATATTAAGGTTTTTATAAGATGCCTTTATCAACAAAACTTACTCTAATGCAGTTTGAACCTATTGAGCAAGTGATTAGAAAAGAGAATAAAAAGGTTAAGAACGCACCTCTGAAAGTGGCTTTGGTATTCATACAGTACCAAGAGGCACATGTGTGAACAATACTAAACCATGCAGCCATCCTTAATATGGAAATATTAATCATTATAACATCTATACATCAGCTGTTGATAATGATTCTTTCTTCTCAATTCTTCTATAAATATGTATTTAAACCTAATCATTAGTGGAGGTGACATGTGAACTGCCAATCTGTAAAACCACTGCTTTTACACAGTGCACTATCACTACTCTATTGATACCAACTATTAACTTGCATTATTCATGTTGAACCAATATGTGCGTTTGATTTAGCTAGCAATGTAATGAAGAGCAGATTAATAAGGCTGTTGGGTCAGATGTAAAAATAAACTACATTACTCTTGGCACTTTCTTCCTTTATTAAAATACAGGAACTAGTGACAGAAACACAGAGGCTTTACTTTAAACACCCCATAACTAGGAGGCTCTCATATCTTACAAGGTAACGTTGTTGCCTCGAGCCATAACGTGCAAATTTCCTCAGAGCATTCAGAGCCCTGCAACAAAGTACTCCTCTACTGTTGGGAGATTCACTTCACAGAGGCCAACATAAATCCATTTTTCACACTACACAATGACATACGACAGCAAAACTGATTGAAGAGAATGTGCTCTGGGACAGATTTGCTGTATGCCCATAAAAACCTTACATTTTTCATAAGAATCACTCACTCCAGTTAACTGCTTGTCCAGAGCCTATCCTAAAATCACTCAGCACCAAGCAAAGAATGGGTACACCCTGGACTGCATGCCAGTCCATTACTTGGTAGCCCCACCCACCCACGCGCACGCACGCACGCACGCAGCAGCTAGAGGAAACCCACACTGATATGGAGAAAACTGAGGCAGATTCAAACTACTCCTGAGCATTGTGAAGTAGCCCCACAATACTAAGAATTAACCTATCTTTGTTTTTTAACACATAAAAAGCATCAAATATTAAAAATAATGGTAAAGAAAGCATGGTATACATAAATACAATGCAAATGGAATATAATAACTTGTAAAGTCACAAGTTTTGCCTAGTTTTTGTTGCGTTGTTGGTTTGATTTTGCCTCCATCAAAGGTATTTCATTGCTCTAGAAAGGTCCTCATTCAGTATGACACCAAAATGCTTTGAGAGAAACCCAGTAGTGAAATTTCTTATTGACATGTTTAATAAACAATACTGTCAGCATCCATAGCTGGCACCAGAGGGCAAAGAAATTTAAAGCTTTAACATAAAAAAAACATACCTCCAAAATCCACTATTCAGACAAATGCTCCTGGTGAGTGGATATTAATGGCCATGAGACTGTCTTCATCATTACTTTGTTTAACCAGGCCAGTGACTTTGAAAAGCCTGTGGCCCTGGGGGCAAATGCCACTTCATTCTTAATATCAGGGCCTGCCCTTTATACTGAGTATCAAATCTGCAGATCTTCAGCAGTCTTTTAAAGTAGCAGCTACTACTAAAATCATAAAACTATCAACAGTCCAACTAATAATGAAGTCCTGTGCAGAAATCCTTCTTTAACATGATAAATTTCAAGTAACATAGCTACCCATTCAGTATCATTTACAAAGTGGGAAGCAGGGCTGATTCGGTCAGCTGAGTCTATTCCTTGTGGTCTCAGAAAGACAGACAATTATTAGACTAGGACTGGACTTTGAACCTTACTATTTACACAAAACAAATATACTGTGTTTCAGAACAATGTAAAGTGTTCCCTTTACTCTTGTGGGGACTGCATGGTCCAATGTCTGAACATGCTGCAGGGCCATAAATTTAAATCAGAATCATTTTAGATTATGCAGTAATAAAATGTTATACATAAATATTTAACAGATTTCCATACCTTCTCCATGTTACTGGTAATATCGCTAGTCTCAACACAAATTAACCAGGTCAACAGTCATTATCATTAATACCTTGAGTCAATACATAATCATATGCATATAGGTAAAGCTGCATTAAAAACCAGCATGAATTATTCAGAGCATATAAACATTGAACCAGCTGAACTATGAATATTCATTTCTCTTCATCATGAATGCCTCACACTGAGAACATACAAAATAAAAGTGGTTTTTGCAATAACTCATCCAAAGACAGGGTGGCACAACAATACAACATGTAGCCCTGATCATCACAGCTCCTGGGCTGTAGGTTTGAACATGGATCAACTATGACTGCCTGTTTCTTTTTTTTCCAGAGTTTCTACTGGGTGTTCTGGTTTTCTCCCATAGTCGAAAAGACAGGTGCTTCAAAAATGTTCTCTGTGTGTGTGTGTGTGTGTGTGTGTGTGTGTGTGTGTGTGTGTGTGTGAGAGAGAATAAATGAGTGACTGTCAATGCCTTGGATCACCATCCAGTTCAGGGCTTAGTCTTTGCAGTCTGTTTTTCCAGGATAGACTCTGGACCACAACAATGCTGTGAATGAACAGATAGTCAAAAGATAAAAGTAATTTCGTCATTAGAATTAAGAAAAAGAAAAAAAGAACAGGAATGTTAGCTAAGGCAGAGATGCAACACATGCCAAACATAATAAATGCTTAGCTACAGCAGTAATAACAATGAGAATCAAATGGTCTGCAGCAGCTCCAGAGTTAACAGGATCTCACTTGAGAAGGAAGGTAATTTTGGGAGGCAAAAGTGATCACACAGGTTTGGCAAAGCCACTGCAACAACTACTAATACTCATTCCCCTTTAGCAGCAAATCCCACACCTACACCTCCATGCAGGGTGTACACAAACCTTAAACAAATTGATCCAAAATTCAAAGCAAACTTTTGTGCATGTAATCCACAACTATATTACACTGGCAGACACATTAGAATTTGCATGCATGTGTAATATGTCAAAATACTAAAATCACAGTGGAAAAAGGGTGCAACTGATCATGCAGCATTTGAGCATATAGCTCAAGAATTTAACTAATGAATGTCATGATTCAATGTTTTGTTAATAGGAGCAATGTGGATAGTTAAGATCAGGAAACATCTGTCTGTACTTTTAAGAAATGATCATATTTGCACCATATGTTGTCTTGGCAGAAATGTCTTTACAGTACAGCTACTACACAGTTACAATAAGTATAGAACGTAGCCTGATTCTGTTCTGTACATTATGTCACGTTAGAACATGCACGTAAAAACACAGTACTAATTACAGAAGCCACATGGTGCAGTTCTGAGCCCAGTACTATGGTACCAGTATTACAACACAACACAATGGTAGTCTGGACCGTGCATCGTAAAGCAACTGTCATGACTCAGTGTATCACACGATTTAAGGTAAAACAGCGCTGCATTTTATTTGACCCATTATATTCTATAGAGGCCAGCCACCTGAAACTATTTTGGAATTTCCTGTCACTAGTATAAGGAATGCTACGGCAGTAAGCGTGTGCATGCACACACACAAAACTGTGACATGGTGCATTATCATCCTGAAGGTGCCCATCAGAGTATGGAAAAACTGTAGTCATGAAAGGATAAACTTAGTAACAATGCTGTGCCATTCAGATTTTCTTGGGTATCAGGGGCTCTAATGTGCAGCACGAAAACAATATTCACCACACTATCACAATGCTACCACCTGCCTCTACTATTGTCCTCAAACAGGATGGTTCCATGGACTCATGTTGCTTGGACAAAATTCTGATCCTTCTACTAACATGATGCAAAAGGAACCCAAATTCAATGGGCCAGGTGAATTTTTTCCAGTCCTCAGTGGTCCAGTTTTGATGCTACTGTGCCCACAGGAGATTCACTTTCTTGTTCTTCTTTAACAACTTTAGCACCCAACATGTTCTTTGGCTGTTATAACCCATCTGAGACAAACTAAAATAAGTGGTGTATTCTGAGATGACATTCAACACACCAATGTTGAATTTCATATGAAACGCCTGGTTGTGGCTTGTCTGTTTGCTTGCATCAATTCTTTCATTCACCTTTGACCACTCTGATCCTCAAGCTGTTTTCATTCACAGGCTCACTGACCACTGGTACTTTTCACACCATTGTCTATAAACCATTTAAATGGTTTTCTGTGAAAATCCCAGAAGTACACTTATTTGGGAAATAGGTGGTACCAGCATACCTAACACCAACTATCATGCTATGCTCAAAGTCACTAAGGTCACTCACTTTTGCTCAGCTGAAACCTAACTGATGCTAGAAATGTTGACCTCCCAAATTTATACACACGCTGCATCCACAACATATGACTTGATGAAATGAACAATTTGTGTGAAGATGAGATGTTTACCTAATAAATTGGCAACTCAGCGTATAATTAATTTGATTTTTAAAATCAAACTAAAAGGAAGGCACAAATTTTAAGCAAAGCAAGCATCAGTTTTTTGAGACATTCTCAAGACCACAGAAATATTCTGTAAAAAATAAGATCTATTAAAAGCTGAGAATGAAAAATCTGTGTGATTTATCTGAAAACTTACATTTTAATCTACACGGAGGATAAACAATATTTCATTACGATTGTTTTCAAAAAAGGGGGCAATATCCTTATTCACAAATAGGGAAAGGCAGAGGTTACAAAATAAAAGTTAATTGCAATTTCCCCATATGTGAAGTGCTGTTTTTCTATGTAGAACTCAAATGGAATGCACCAAATATACCAAATCATAACTTTCATATCATGACACATCAAAGCATGGGTTCTATGCACTACTAATTAATTGTCTAAATAAGAATAAATTAGCAAGAAGCTAAGAAAGAGCAGCAAATGTTACAGTATCCAAAAACTAGGTTGGTGACCATCTGTGACAGACAACAGGCCATCAAACATATTACTTTGGACTGCAGGTGATTTAGCTCCATGGTAATTATTAGCGCATGATAGAAACACTACTGGCACAACTCAAAGGCTGTAGCAGACACTGACATGTAGGAACAAAGGCTCATTTAGCTAAAGCATGTAACAAGTAACACTTTTTATTGAAAAAAAAATAGCTCCAGTGTGTGCATCCATGGGAGACTCCTTCACAGTCGTAAGCACACCACCTTGGCTCGCTAAAAGAAAAGCAAAGTTTTAAGGGTGTGTGCCGTATTTTTGTCTAGGAATTACTGTACACACATTGTCCATTTTGAGTATTGCAATCCTGATTTTTTTACCTTCCATGTTTTTCATGAAAATGTGAGTTCAATCTCACTGAGAACATATGTATTTGGTATAACTAATGCATCCTTCGGCTATTTAAGCAAGATACTGACACAGCAATGAGAGAAAAGAAACAGGAAGAAGCCTTGTCAGCATGCCAGAAGAGAGACCGTGAAAAGCCTTTGGTTCAGAATAAGGAACTAATACAACCTACCCTATGTGACAGGTAGTAAAGCTGAGAGCAGTACACACTAGAGAAATGTTCCTCATTAAAATACTCTCCAACCCATTTTGGTTCTGATACCTACACATTCAGAAAGCTTTATGAATACTGCATCCATAGACAGTGACAATGTGTTCAGAGTATGAAAAAAACATTGCACACACTGTAGCAGTTTCAAAAAATTCATGACATCTAGTAAGAGCAGATGTTCACTAAAAGAAAGAGCCTCTAGTGCTTTATAAATATAGGAAATGTGTTCTGGGGTAACAAGTTAATTTGCTGAAAGAATTTTTCTTCCTTGTTCAAGAAAAGCACACGGGAAACACGTCATCTTAATGATATTTTTCGCAGCTCATCATACATAAAGTAAACGGCAATGAAATAAGGTGAAAGTGGTTCAGTATTCGAGCAGGCATTTGCGGAATACACCCACAATAATTTAAGTATAGTCAATATCAGAAGTTCAGTTACAATAAACCACTCTGTCAATAAAGGCCACTGTCAAACTGGTCTATTCCAAATTAAATCAACAAAATGGCTGCAGAAATATCAAAACCACGCTTGCAAAAATCTCAAGCCCAAACATGTTTAAGAACTTCCAAGCCCAAACATGTTTCAGAACTCTGCAAAGAAACTGAATGGCAGTGGTATTCTTTACTAAAAGTCATCATAATGAGTGAGTGTATACAGACACAAAGCATGCACTTTGGACAAAATGTGTTTTTTCAGTTGTCATCCCACAGATTTTAAAATATCAAATGTTCAACAAATAAATAAATAAAACAAGACTTTAATATATTAGCATACATGTTAATAAAATTAGTGTATTAGGTGTTTGCATTAGCCTTCAGAATATGATTAAATATATTTTGACAGTACCAACACCATTTTATTCAGATACACACTGCAGTGACTAAACTGATGGTACACTAAAGGACTTCCTGTCAAAAAGAAAAAAAAAAATCTTGAAGTGAGCCCTTGTTTTCTTCTCAGTTCCAGTGACAATTCACACACTAGCACAATTACAACTGTCCACTACCTAACAGTGTTTGCATGTATTACCCTAAAACAGTCTTGTGTATTTAAAAAAAAAAAACTCTCCATTGAGAAAGAACTGCTACCAAATACGATCCTCTATATTGTAAGAAAAACTATAAAAAAGAACAAAAGCATTCTACTAAAATATAAAAGACACTTTTATTCACTTTGAGCAGTAGGTCCTTGGAGAAAAGGGTGTGTGTTATAAATGAATAAATGAAAACGTGCTTAACTGCGCATTAACTAAAACACACTTAACCACAATATTGGACTGAATTGATTGAAAATTTCAGGAACAAAGAATTATACAGAGCAATATATTTAAAAAATATCACTTTCATGCTATATAATGAGCAATCTTATTTAGTTCTGAGAGTAAAGATCAGGAAATGAGAGCAGCACGGCCTTTAAGGGTAGTGGACCACGATCATGATGAGCTGAAGCTCAAAGGGTTTTATATTCTCAACAACAGCACTGAAATACATAGAACTGTAATGCACATAATAAACCTGTATTTTAAAAAAATTTCAACACCGGAAAAACGCAAAAAAACACGTAAAGCATTATTTATTTATAACAATTTCATCAGCTTTTACTATAACTGAATCAGCCTCAGGAAATATTATCTTAGGTCCAGCCAAACATATCTAGTTAATGCTAGCAAAGGATAAGTGTTAAGTGAACATAATAGCAGCATTAAAAAGTAGCAGCAAGAGCCTATCAAGTCATTCCACTCTATTACTTGAATTACTATGGACCACACATGAATGTCTTATAAGGAACATCCTGTCCTACTCCTGGAGTAGCACAGAAAACATCTGACACCTGCAAAACTAAGAGAAGTCACTTACCACCTAGCTATTGTTTCAGTAATAAGTTAAGACACAAAAAAGACCAAACAATACTGCTGGGATAAAAAGGTGGGATAGCAAACCCCTGCCATCAACATGAATTTATTACTCAAAGCTACATCCATGATTTCAGTTACAGAAATATAATAATCAAATGTTTTTGCTCAAAGAAACAAAGTCTAACTATGGACTAACTAAAGACTAAGGTTTGCATTTTTGCTGCAGATTCTTAACATACCATTTTCCATGGACACACACTTCTTAATGAAACCAAAACTCAAGAGTTTGTCTATTACTCATTTTTGTTAGATTTTAATCACATTGCCAATTCTACTTCTGCTATTTTACCATGACTTAAATGTAATTCTAAATATAAAAAAAAGTTCTAAAGCAGGCTACATGAAACTGCTGGGATGATACCTACTGTGATAACAGAGAAAAGGGAACTCTATCATGTTTTATTCCTTTTTTTTTTTTTACACTTCTTGGAATTAAACTGCTTATTACCACAGGGCCAGAAACAAGTGTAGTCTAAGGGTCCCAGTCCAAATCTCCCTACTTCTGCAGCACCCTAGGCCAAGGTACAAACTCTGAACTGATTCACTGGTAAATAATTGCAAAGCTGATGACTAACATTGTAAAATGCCTTGAACAAAGTTTTCAGCTGCATGAATGTTTCATTTCAGTAGCATTTACTCGAGTGTTTTTCTTTGCTCTGTACGTACCGCTCTAGCGTCATGCAGGTTCCAATGGGTTTAATTTATCTACGGTAACATACATACATAAACGAACAAGTGTTACTGGAAATGCAGACTTTATTTTAAACTGCACATTTGTCCTTGAGATGCTGTTTATGTGGAGCCCGTGTTCCCTGTTGCAGGAGGGGAGAAACAGAAGCAGCAGCAGCAGCTGTACCTTCATTCTCGGACGCAGGACATTCCACCTGCAGGACCAGGTCAAAGGTGCTCCCTGGGTTCTCGCTGCCAGCAAACAAATGAAAAGAAAATGGCACATCTTTATTCTGCAACCCGGTAACGAAGAGGGAGGAAAGAGTAAATATTACCATGTTGCACACGAATTTGAAGCTCATTTCCCTCCAAGGAAGGACAAAACATAAGAATGCTTGGCAGCAGAAACGACTACCACTGTACAGCCTAACGGCTGTGTCTGGAACTAGTGTTTAGACTGTGCGTGCGTGCGTGTGTGTATATAAACTGTGGCGCCCCCACACACGCCGAGATCCGGGCGGGACTCACTTGATTCTGCTGTCCATGGTTCATTAAGAGCCGCGTCTCCACATCTCGGCTCCCCAGCAGCTCCTCCTTGCTCCGCCAGCAACCGCTTGGCCCTTTTCTTTCTCGCGTCCGCGAGAGCTAACTTCCTCTATTCGAGCGCCACATCCCTCCTGCCTGGCTGTTAATGTTCTGTCTTGTGATTATCTGGCTCAATTTTTTTCTCCTTTTTCTTTTTTCAGTTCCACGGATTTCTCTGAAAACCAGGAAGTGGAGCAACACAGCGACTGACGTCACGCAAGCGTCTATGCGCGTGCGTGCGCGCGCGATCGGCAGTTTTTCAATTTTTCCCTTCTAAGGAAAAACCCGCAATGAAGCTTCGAAAACACCTTACATGAACCCTAAGCTTTAGTACATTCCAGTGTAATTCTGAGAATTGAAAAAGATATCGGGGCGTTTTTACGTCACTGTTAAAACGTCACACCCTTGAGTATGGAATACAGTGCCTGGCAGTGGTTTTCGGCATGAGCTGGGGGGCGGGGGATCGCGGTGCGGATGCTCGGGGGGGGGTGCAGATTCAGGTCATGAGCTTGTTGGCTGCTTAGACTGTGTTTAACAACGCACTGAATATCGTCGTGTTCTCGCTTCTTTCCGGCGATTTACTTTTTCATTCCTGTGTTTATTGCTTTGGTTCACCACAGTAAAGCATAGCTAGCTGTGCACTGTTGCCTATCACCGTAAGCTGCCATAAGAGAGAATTAAAAGTTGTGGCTATGTTGCTATAATATTAGCAATCTGTCTACATGCCAAACATACTAAGAAGAGTTGTTAGCAAACGTCATACTATCTAGAAATTGGATCGAGAACTTGTTTCCAGGTTTTTCTGTTGCACTACACTTGCTACTAAACTGATAAAGTAATGCTGTCAACAAATTCGTCGCGTTAACATTGTGAGTCACCTTGGACAAAGGCATCGTTTCTGTAAAGAAAAAACAATGAATATTAATATATTAAAGATTATATTAAAAGCAGCAATCGCTACTATTTGTTTAAATGTATTATTAAATATAAAATGGAAATGGAGAGTTCATCTTCAGTCCCAGTGGGAAGCGATATAAGTTCGTACCCACGCTGAGCTGTGTAGTCAATAGGGGGGGCTGTTCAAACTTCATGGGTCTTAACTAGCCTACACCTTACAGCTGATGGTTATGGGGTTCTTCAGATCATGTGCAGAAGGTGACACTCAAGACCCTGTGGCTGACCTGATTTTTCTGAGATTCCTGGTTCGAGCAGCTGGGAAGGAAAACAACGCGTAGTGTCGGTAGCACTTTTCAATCCAAGTACTTTCTGGAGACAACTTGCTAAACGTTGCAATACCCAGACAAAGAGCATAGACAATGAAAATATCTGGAATTGCAGAATAGTTCCCTCAATTTTAAATTTTTCATTTGTTTTCTTAGATCTTATGTTTAAAGGTATGTTCTCATAGTGTCATATGTGTAACTTTCTGTACTTCTGAATATTTTGCTCAGTCCTCTTGTGGGCCATGTGATAATATTACTCGGCATATGCAGTGCTAGTTGTCTATCAAGTGTGATGATGCACAGAATATAAACATAAAAAGCAGAAAACTTCATCATGCGTCCCCTAATACATAAACAGATACTTTTGTTGGTTTAGTGAGATATCAGTATATTTAACATTTCAAAATTTATCTTAAGTATTATGCATTATGTCTCTTTTAAGTAACAAATTCCTGCATATAATTAGTTATTAAACATTAACGGCCTCTGGAATATGTAGAATTCAAATATTTTTAAATACAAAAAGATTAAGGTTAATTAATCTTTAGGTTAATTAAAATCAATATAACATTAAAAAAGGAAATGAAGAATTGACTACCTAAACAGAGATACTTTCAAGCTGGAAGCATCTAATGTATTGTTTGTCTTTTTGTCCTGTATTTTTTACAAGGCTGTGGTTATTCTCGTCTCATGAGAGCTGAACTGGATAGGAGCCAGTTTTTTATAAGCAAACAAGATAATGTAATTAAAAGGCCATAAATTAGGACATTCTGTTGCAACTACAGCATCTGTACAAATTCAAAAATATAGCTCTGTTGGCATCGATGCAATATTTCTGAAACTGAAATCCCAGATATTAACATGCCATATTATAATATCTCTATAGCTATAAAGCTCGGTCTCTGTTTGTCTGCTCTTTATGCACAGCTTTGTTTTCCAAGCCACAGACTTGAAATTTGACAAACAGGTTTTCACATAATCATGTTGATTAAACTCCCAAAAGGCTACTTACTATTTTAAAAATTTTAAATTTGGTTTATGATAAAGCTTGGGTAAGCAGGAGTAATGATGTCACACAAAGAGGACAATTATATGGTGCTCATGCATTTCCTGCTGCACACGCACCCTGATGTATGACACCAATAGATTTCCTGGCTCTACACACATGCATAAGCTTAAACTTAATGATGTTGATATATAATTTATTGCTTTCTGTACATCACTATAACCAGTATGCACGTTGCTATCAGTGCTATCTGCGTGTTTGTACGTTTATATAGTTGCTGTTATATGTGAGCAAATGAGAAAGTAAAAATTATGCAACACTGATACACACACACAGCACTGCACACATTAGTGATACAAGGGTAATAAAGTTTGGTGATATATGTTTTGTTTTTTCCCTTTCCATTTGACTACGGCCAGCGTGTGGGTCATTCTCGGTGGTATTTGACTGTTCTACATACTAACATTACTTATGTACTTAATGCAACCACTTTAATGGTAAAAGTTTGCTGATTATAATTGTGTTATTTTTTTACTGCTCCACCACTACACCTTTTTGACTTGGTCAGTGTTAGGTAACATGTTATTGCATTCATCCATTCCATTATCATAGCTTTATCTTGGTAAGGGTCCCAGCAGTCCAGAGCCATTACTTTTACTATGACTTCAAATTTATAAATACATTGGCAACGCCTATACTTATTTGTACAGCTATAGCATTTGTAACTGAACAAACCCAGATTTAAAATGGGGAAATATAAATAATGTTTTATTTTCCCCAAAAATATAATCATTTGCTTTAACCAATATATCCTCAATAGAAACATAATCTAACAGCCTGTTAGAGTTATACTGAGGCAAATGCTTGACTTTCTAATTTAAATAAATGTAAAAGCTTTAAAATACAAAATTGTGCATATAAAATTGTCACAACGAAGTGAAAAATAAAAACAAACCAGTACCAGATGAAGACAATCTCAGAAGGAATCAGGTCATCCATAAATGATTATATGACAAACATATCATCAAATTTAAAAATGAAAAAAGGATGTTTCACTGTTACTTTGTAGGTAGTTTTTTGGAGAATACAAAAAATAATATTTGCAAAAATGATTCATAGTCATGTTAATATTGCTATTTATTAAGGTAATTGCCCATAATTTTGGTTTTCAATGTAACTTCTGCCATTTACTAAGTCATAGTAAAATGGTGCTGCAATAACCAAACTGTATGAACAGTAATACATAGAAGCATTATTTTACATAATGGGGAGACAGATTTGGCTTGTACAAGCAGCACGGTGGTACATCAGGCAGTACTCATTGCTCTGCAGCCATGAGTTTTCCAAACTCAGTCAATGGGGAGTTCAAATGTTGTCCACTTGGTTGTTTGGGTTTTCTTCAGATGTTCCAGTTTCCTCCCACAATCCAAAGACTCGTGTTTCAGGTGAAATGGTGACGCCAGACTGTTTTTCTGTGTGCTATGTAGTGTCCCATCCAGGAAGTACCCTGTCTCACTCTGTATTGTTCCAGCACTGTGACCCTGAACTGGACAAGTGGTTACTGACAATGGGGAAATAAGTGGACATTAGTCTTGCTCGGTCCCTCGGGGGAACACGGCCTTCCTCGTTAAACCTATGTGTACTAAACTGTTTCAACTCGTGAAATTTTATAAATAAAACTTTTTTTATTTTCATTCACTTTGCCGTTGATATTGTATGAAAATTTTAAGCATTATTATTCACTTAACTTTATTCTTAATCACTGTGGTCCAAGTTGAGTCCTTAGTAGATACATCATGTAACTTACGTAATGCCACATAGTCCTATACCGTATATTTACATTATATAACCACACTAGAGGAAGGGATGGAAAATGCTGAATAATTTTGTGCTGCTAAGTAGAGGTGGGATGTTTTGCTGTCAGTGAAATACAGAATAAATAAGAAGCCCGGGACGGTTGTGGTGCTTCTTTAAAAATAAATAAATAAATAAATAAATAACATGACGGCGACAGAAGTTGGTACTCCGTGTGAATAGGAAGGAGGACCTGAGGACACCATAGTGGGAGTGCGACACTGAAGACAAACGAAATACGTCTAAAACCTGGATAACTAGCTGCCGATTAGTCAAATTGACTAGTTAAACGTTATCGTGAATGCGCTGTATTTTGCTAGTCTTTCTGAAGACTGAAGATCGACGCCCGGTGTTGGTGGGTCGTTCGTACTGTTCGCACTGTGTGTCGGCGGTAGCATGAAACGCTAATAACACATTCGCGAATTCCTTTGCTATTTTTAAAATTATATTTCAATGCAGCCAGAACACACGTGTTACAGTAATACATGTCGCCGTTCGGCCACTTTCATTCCTTGTGTAAGACATGGTGTGTATTCGCGTGTGGCCCCCTAAGCGGAGCGGCATTGAGGGGCACCCGGCGCTGCCACACACAACACGAAACACACTCCCCGACTGAAGCTCACACACACCCCGGGACCTCTCGGCGGTGTTTGGGGACGGATATGACAGACATGAAGCTGAACGAGAAAGAGCGAAACATTGTAAAACTGCATCGGGAAGCGTGTGAGGTGAGACCCCCCGCACGGTGACGTGTACAGCGCCATTGCGTTCCGTCGTTAACCCTTGTTTAACTGACTTACGCTGTCAGGCGGTCACCTTTGCGATAATTTACCTATTCACATAGCAGGGTATTCCAACTGCGTCAACGAAGGGTAGAAACTTTGATCAGGGGTACTGTTGCAGGAGTGGGATTCGAACCAGGGACTCAAACATGGACGATACCTGGTGCCTCAGCCATACCGTGGCAGAAATGTGGTTTCCTAAAATATTGTCCTGTTATTTCTACCCATAATGGAAATATAGTGGTGATCACAGTTATGGTTACTGTGCTGCTATTATAGTAAAATGCAGTACATTATAGTGGGGGGTGGGTAGAATGGTCAAAAACAATAATCAAGTACAAGTACCGAAACTCCACTTAAGAAGTAACTCAAACTAGATGCAATTTTCCAGAAATAAATACCTGAGTAAAAGTGTCAGATCAAAGAAGCACTCAAGTGCCAACTTGCTTTCATTTTCCATACAGTTGTTGTCTTCATCCAAAGAAATTTCTTTAAGTGTTTACTAATTTACATAGCATGGTATTTGTGCATGAGCAGTTCAAGGTAAATGCATTGCTCTGAAACAATACAGTAGAGAAAGGAGTGGGATTTTAAATCAGAAATTTTAGGATAGAAGTCATTATCCTTAAAAAAACTGCAGGCTGTCATATAAGAAAACCTAGACTTGAAGTAACATATAACTATCCATATAACTAACAAATGAAAGACCAGCCAGGACAAATCCAAAGAAAGGTTATTCACATTCAAAGAACTTGCTTTACTTGGTCAGTCTACCAGATTTGATCATTATTTACCTCGGTAATTTAAATTCATTTAGGAAATCAAATGTAGGTAGCAATCAGTAGTGGCTTGAAAAAAATGTATAACTACTTTATTGAAACTCACTAAATATTTTCTACTTTAGCTGGCTAACTGATAATCCATTGCTAATGTTGACATTGTAAGTCACATTTGAAGGTACACCGTCCTTGTTACCTAAGCCGTGAAAAGTTAGCAATCTAGCTGCATGACAGAAAAAGATCAACCACGTACTATATCTTTTTTTGGAATGAATGTGGAGTTCATGAAATTGACATCCTCTGGCAGACAAAGATGACAGCACACGTGGATGTGCAGACAATATACCTTTTAGGGTTATGATAGTTGTCAGTATATGTTTTTAGGTCAGAGTGGATGCAGACAGTACTGTGTACTTTACGGTTAATGCGTGGTTAGTATACATCTTAAATTGAATAACCAACACATTGAGACTGCTGGCTACATTGGGGTTGTAGAGGTCTTTCATAATGAGGAACTGGACTAATGGATAAGGAAAAAACTATACAGCTTTAATGAAACATTATAAAAATGTTACAGTCATCTGAACATCTGGCATAACAGTTCAGAGGTAATTCGCCAGATTAAAATAAAATTAACCTCCACCAAATGCAAATTCTGTGTACTTCCAATGGCTGTCCATTACCCTCTTCTTTTCCAGTCATCTGTAATGTTCATTTTAACTAGCAGAACACATTAGAAATACGAATATACTTTTGAAAACTTTCTAGAACTCTCCAGTAGGGGTTGTAAGGAAGATACTTAGAGTGAAAAATACATTGTCAGTTTTTAAGTGCCATTGCATCTTCATCATTTGGCAGAGCTGATATACATACACACCCATTGAGGTATATACCAGTTTGAAATTAAATGGGCAAATTTGTAAACTGAATATGCAGTAGGACAAGTGGCTAAGTTCTGTCTTCATTGCTTAGCTAGCACTTTTATTTAACCTACTTACAATTTTATATGTTTGTAACAGTGTTCCATTATCAGGAGATCTTTCTCGAAGGTACAACTGCTGGGGGCCTCTTAGGATCTGAACTAAGTGAGAAACTTGTGGTCTATAAAAAATCACCTTTACTGTTATCTTTTCTTTCAATAGTTCCTCTGTTAAGCATGACTTGTTAGACACAGCATCTTAAGGATACGTCATTTCAATACATTTAAATTCTTGACAGTAATATTTTTTAAAGTGATATTTTATGCTGTGTGTTTACGTCTTTGAACAACTTCTTGCAGTGGAATGCTGATAAATGTGCCCTATACACACTGTGCCGGCTTTACCGTGGAAAGCAGAGATGCCATCTGAAATGACAAGTGGTGCCACCAAAGAGCCCCAGGCTCTTCTTGTGTAGTAGGTTCTCCAAAGCTGAAACAAGTGGTCTCCTTTTAATCCAAGACATGTAACAATAATTCTGTACAAATCTAAGGTGACCATGTGCAGCACTCAAGTGTATTGCGTGGACCACACCTTCAGGAATTATTTTAAAGGGGGCTTCTAAAAACTCAAAGAAATTAGCTTAGGCTTTTGAAATCATAGTTTAATTGTCTGTCAGATGTTTTCTGCCAATCAAATAAAGAGATAAAAAATACAGTATTTTATCAGTTGAGGTAAGATTTCTTTCAATGAACTTAAACACAGAAAGACTTAAGCACATAAATTTTAATTTGCAGCAAATAAAGACATTCAGTAGATTTTTTTCCAGTTTAAATACAGTGAAAGCTCCCAGCTTTCAAAAACCAACATAATCTTGTTATCATAAACAGTATTGTTGTTGGTGCTATTGGGCTAAGTTGTTGACAGTATCATGTATGGGGTAAACTATAGCATAACAACATTGTGACAAATGCTTGAGAACCTCCTTCTGTTTGAGCTTCATGTGATTTAGAGTGTTATTAAAGTGGCACTGGTTATATGACAGTCACCATCATTGTCATCATTGTAAATTTAACCAATCTCACCACCAGGCTGTCTAATATAGCGAAAAATTGCCACCATACTTGGTAGAAAGTGCAAATGTGAAAGGGCAGCTAACTGCTGCTCCTGAAAAACTGAAGGCACTGCCTGTAAGCCATCTATAAACTCATACTGCTTGGTCATACTTCTCTGACTCTTAAATTTGAAGTTCCAAATCACAGCATAAATGTAAAACATTTAAATAAGTTTTTTTTAATGCAAAACACTCCAACTGTCAAAAATAATCTGCAGACTTTATGGAGGTGTGTGCATTCTAAATGCAGTTTGGGTGCCAGCAGACAAATTTTTCAATTTCATGGTTTGGACTGCAGATTTTTGATTTTGAACTGCTGTGTAATGTTTGTGTTTTGAATTTGCTTCTCTGTTTTTAGGCTAAGGCAGAGACGTACACAGATCCCGCAACAGGATACAAGGTGTTCACTGAGTTTGCTCACCTTCAGAGGGGAAACTGCTGTGGAAGTGGCTGCAGACATGTAAGACTATGCTTTCCTGTGTTGATCCTGCAGTATCACTGTGCATTCCAAGTTCTGTTGTCTAGAACTAATGTGAAAAGTAATTTCTTAATTCTAGACTTAGTTTTGATATAGACCATTCTGAAGATGATTTTTACTGATGGGCAGCAGCCACCTTCAATACTATATGATAGCCCTTGCATTATCAAAAAGAAGAATTTAGGAACATGTAATTTTTTAAATGAGTGAGTTTTTCCCTAAACAAAATTTTCAACTTGTTGTTCTATCAACAGTGTCCCTATGGTCAAGTCAACGTGAAGGATCCAGCAAAGAAGAAGAAATTTAATTCAGCATTTTATGCCTAATAAACTGTTGTAGTGCAATAGATCCTTGAGGACCTGTTATATGTTTGAATCTGACCCCTGGTTTATATATGAAGAGCTTGCAAGTTCACCTTGATGTCCTCCTAGTAGTGCAAGTACAGAAATGTCACTATGTAAGTGCTAATATTTTTGTCATTTGTTTATGGATATGGCTTTCTGAGGTGCTGAAGCACATCAGTTCTTAGACTGAATTGGAAATAATTGTGCCAAAACAGCAGGATTTAAATTGGGATTTTATATCATTGATTATTCACCAAAATGGGTACATGTACATTTCATATCAGTATCAGTACCCACATGTCTGCCCAGTGTCAGATTCAAGGTGTGCATCTCTGTCTAACCCACGGCTTTCTTTACGCCCTATAAGACACTTGGTACCAAGAAGGATAGCACCAGGTGGAGATATGTGACATGAACAGCTTGCAGAAGCCTAACACACTGAATAAAAAGAAATCCTTGCAAATAAGAGGTGTCACATCCTTGCAGAATAATAGTTCCATGTCTATGCTTTATGTTCCAGCTGGTGATTAAGCGATATTTTTGGATTGTATTGTCCCTGTACAGCAGCTTTCTTAAGCTTTTTCATAGTGTGCACTGAAAATTTATCAAACAAAAATTCTTTTACAATTATTTACATTTGCTTAACACAGAAGGAACACTTTTCTACATGCTGCTTGAAATATGTTGAATGGATCATCCATTAACTGCTTAATCTCAAGCAGGGTCACGGTGATCCAGGGCCTATCCCGAAGTCATAGGGTGCTAAGCTATGTGATGACAGCCCAATGCAGGGTTGCCCCAGGTATGTACATTCACACTGTATGGAGTAACCAATTGATCTGAAGCACATATCTTTGAACTTTGAGAGGAACCTTGCACAAACCCAGGGAGAACATATAACGTTCAGATCGACTGAGCCGGATTCAAACTCACACTCACAAACTCACACCCTTCAAACAGTTCAGGCACAGTGAAGCAGCAGCACTACTGGGCCAAAATGCTACCCATTTAATGGATCATAATTCAACAAAATTAAACAAAATGTTACATGGAACATTTCCTGCGAACTATTTTGGTTATTCATTACACCACATTATACATGTTTCCTCAAACAACAGAACTACATACAAATTGGCAACTTCTTGACACCACCTCCAGTCTGGAAAACTGGATGGAACAATGTGCCAAGATGGTAAATTAAGAGTAGAAATACAATAAAGGAACAGAAAGTATCTTCAGTCAAATTCAAGATCTGGCAGTACCACAGAACCTTTTATGTAGTTTTTCATCAAGGTTCTTTTGAAAAAATAAACAGTTATACATAACTGAAAATAGTCATGTAGCAAAACAGCTTGTGTAATAGTTGGTGATGCAGTAAAGTTACGTAGAGAAAAATGTATAATCAGTTTATTTTCTGTAGTGCCTTACTAGGTCCATCTCTATATCTATAAAGCTCAGTATCGGTTTGTTTGTTCTTTATTCTCTTGGTTTTTCAAGCCACAGACTGAAAGTTTGGCACCATGGTACTTTTCACCTCAAGTGAGGTTTTTACATAGTTATGTTCATTATACACCAGCAAAATCACGTTGTGTCCTAAAAATGTTTACTTTCATTTTTTAAGTAAGGCTTGGTAATGCACACTGTTACATCACAAGCAAACTGTAGTTGAACCATGCACAGCATACATCATGCTGATCAAATGGCATGGGCCTTGATGCTCATGCATTTTCAAACAAATACACATGGAGCTGCACACTTCAGTTATGTTATATCCTTAGTGGCATAAATTTAAGGGTAATAAAATTTGCTGATGTATAATTTGTTATTACGGCCTGCATCACTCTCTGTGGCATCTGTGTGTTTGCTTGCATGTTCAACCTCTGGGGAGCACACATGGTGCAGTCATGTACTTCATGGACAAAATGCAACTGGTTTAAGATGCCGTTGCCCAAAATGTCCATAAAGAAAAGACACGAACCAGTAGCTGTTATATGTGAGCATCCAAAGACAATTTAATATGTACGTAAGACTTTTTTGTTGTTGTACCATAACAGAAGAGCAAGAGAGAAGGATGATGGATGGATGCAAAAGGAAGAACCAAACTGGCAAGATGTGGGGGTGTGCTACAGAGATAGAAAACACATCACTATCATCATCATTATAATTATCATTACAATGCTGATGGGAACCAGTATTTGTAATATATGTCCAAATAAAAATAATAATTAGCAAAATTGGTAAAAATTGAAATGTAATCTAATGAAATGCAAAAATAAATAAATGATACATGAGACACACAATAGTGATGTAAGAATAATAAGGTGTGGTGCTGTATATGCTGTTTTTCCTTTGGTAAATGTACCTTTGGTACTTTATGGCAACAAAAGATAACTCACCTAGTGATATCTATTCCAACACATTTTGCATTTTAGCACTGGCTGAAAATGAGCTAACAGCAAGTATTTTACAGTAGTCATTTTTCCTTTTATGACACAAACTAGGTTAATGTACAAACTGCGTGCAGCAGTATAGGCTTAGTTAACAACTGTTCTCCAGTGACAAACAGCAAACACCTTCAGTGCTGGTTTATCCCACTTGCCTCTTCAAAGAGACGTTTTTGTGTTTACTCAGTGTGTGTGAACTTTGAAACGGTGTTCTATATTTGTTATATAAAGACTATGATTAATTGAAGTTGTACTAAAACTGAAAATAAAAAATGTATCAAAATTTGTTTACAGTTGCATACAGCCTTGCATACATTTTAATATTGAGGTCTTAGCTTTTCTGTGAAGAGTCCAGAGAAAAAGTGCAAAGATGCAGTTTTTCTAAGCGAGGCTTAAGCACAAAGAATTACAAATCTTTAGGAGCGCTTTAGAAACAAAAATGATTATTGCAGTTACAGCCCTTCTTTAAACTGGTTTTCAGGTAGTCTAGCAATCTGTCATTTCCCTAAAATAGAAATAGGCACCATCAGCTTTATCAAATATTAAACCTAATAAATCTGAGGTGCTGCCAGACCAACATTTATGATACTTTTTAAAACTTTATATGGTATATTCAAATACAACGTACTGTATTCAAATAATGGTCTGCTAGAATCTATAACTTTTTCTTTACTTCTGTTAATCATTGTGTAGCAGACTGGTTCCAACTTCTGAGGTGATAGAATAGCTTTTACTGTTCTTGGAACCTCTTGGCAACGTGTTATGCTGCAGAGCTCCCAGTTGTGTATCTGTTGAGCATGTAGCAATCACAACAAGGCTTTTACCCTACGGCTCCTTTTAATCCCAGCCCTGCAACACACAGACAAAGCCCCCATCTACCAACACTATTGTCCAATACTGTCCAGTTATTTCCTACCATAAATAGGGGAATAAAACATACACCAGTTGCAAGTAGTGTTTAAAAGCAGGCAGCCAGTTTCATGTCTCAGTACTGCTGCAATGTTAGAGATGTTTAGAGCAGCGTGTCTTATGTATGTGGGTAGCACTATGCCCTGAGGCTGTAGCTCCGAACCTGCCAAACCGACTCGAGCATGTCTGCATGAGCAGGCACCGCCAGTCGGCTAAGCGGATGTGTCTGCAGCAGGACCGTGTAGCTGCCGCCCCATTGGTTTGGCTGCAGTTCCACGGCAAGTGGCTCCCAAGGCAACTTCTTGCTGATCAGAAGCAAACCCCTGTGAGCATCTACAAGGAGATTTGTGATCACAACAGTGCTGAGGAGGACAGATCTGTGGGACGCATAGTCAGGCGTGATAAAAGGCAAATTTATTGTGCCGAACTGCGAGCAAAGGCAGCGGAGCATGCGACAACAACATTCAGCTGGAATGGTGGAGGTGTCATGCTCATCAAGTACCTGGTCGGCATGCAGTGGGTCTGCTGCTTTTGCCTAGGGACTTTTCTGTCATGTTAAGTAGACGAATTGCCATTCACGGCCTCCCATCCTGTGACTGACCATGAAATAGGCCAACTTTCATGTCTGCCCAATTCCTCTTCTTTTGTGACTTAAGTGATACCGTTGTCTGAGTTTTTTTTACTTCAGCAGTTGGTGAGTGGAAAACAACCAGTGGACAAGGCATGCCTCTGACCAGGCAGATTTTCCTGAGACAGGTTAAAACAAGTAGGAAGCCATATATTTGAACTAAACTGCACAGTAAGGGTTATGTGGTGGAATCATTGTGAATACTTCATGTTGTCATTTAAATTAAAAAAACCCCCAAAAACTTGCAAAATACCTTTACATAAGTGTCAACTCAACTTATCGAGATACTGTTAAATTCTTGAAATAATTTTATATATATTTACAATCAGACCTCCATACCATACCAGATTTCCATAGTTTATGGCCTTGTCAATCCTCAGATGACACATATGTAACAATGCAGTCCTTAAATTTTGATTTCTTACTTTGTATTGATTTCTGACATTGTGCTGGACTCTGCTGTCAAACTGTAAGATTTTGGCTTTACTTTTCTCTTATTCCCATGTAGTTTATTATGTACCCATCTCTGGCATTTTGGCATTTTTCTTCATTCTTTGTTCAGTGTCCTAAGGAGTTTAGCCACAAAACAATTGCCTTTTCACAAGACGGACTGTATGTGACCAAATTTCTATAAAATTAATGGTTGAAAGATCCAGCAAACAAACAACATAGACAACATAGACCTGCTTTGATTTTTGGTACTGAATATAAATGTTTTTCTATATGTTTTTGCAAAATACTACAAATGGGGAACTAATACAGACAAAAAATACACACAGAGTTTAAATATCCACTTGTGTCTTTATGTATATAAACTATTTCTGGAAGTCTACATTTTTCAGATTTACAGTGAATTAAACCTACATTTTTGTCTCATTCTCTTTAGTTTTGTGTTATTTCTGTTAAAAAAAAAAAAAAAAAAAAAACTAGTTTGCTTTGACTGCAGACAAGAAAAAAGGTATTTGTGNTTTTTTTTTTTAAAAAAAAAAAAAAAAAAAAAACTAGTTTGCTTTGACTGCAGACAAGAAAAAAGGTATTTGTGTCCTGAATAGTACCAGGCATCCATCAGCAGTACACTCTACTCCTACACAGAGCACGTTCTGCTGGGCTACTGGTGGGGGAAACACCGGGCATAGTTAGAGCTTTGGTATCAGCGAGCTGACCTTCAGTTGGAGCATATGCTACAGAAGAGCAGTGTACCACTGCTGCAAGAGTAACAGGAAAGCCATCCACTCAGTATTACAGCCACGTCCAGCCTTGGCTGCCCTCTCCAGCTGCCAGGAAAAAAGCAGTGACAGCTCAACCTCCTAGCCCCACGGCAGTTCCCATCCGCCAGGCCAATGTCTGCTGCTGAGGGGTAGGTGACACGGAGTGGTCAGCAGAGCTCATGTGGCAGCCGAGAGATGGCTGATGGAAACCAACATGTCTGCAACTGGGCAGGGCCACATGGAGTGTGTGGACCAGTGTTCAAGCAGCATGTGAGCAGCTGCCGCGTCAACGTCTGGTCATGGAACAGGAACAATCTCAGCCAGCCCCAAGCACAGCTACCGAAAAGGGCCAGCGGTGCTCAGATGGGCCACCAGCTCTGGTGGCTCAGTCTGGTGAGAAAAATAACCCCAAGAATGCCCGAGTGAGTGACAGTCAGGCCGGTGGATTGCTTTGGACAGGAGCAGATCCTGCAATGTGGAGAGCATCTGCAAGTTTTCTGGAAATAATCAAATGAACAGGCTGAAGTCAGATACTCGCACTCTAGAGTGCAGTTCCAAAAGTTATTTTTAAGAGTGGCAATGGTAGGAAATGCTACTCAGGTGCTTCCTCAGCTGTGTCTGTGCATCTGTGTTTGTGTGTCTGTGTGTGTGCACTGGGGGTGGAGAGAGAAAAGCCCTCGCAAGAGCTCTGGCAGAAGTATCTCTGCAGCCATGCCAGCACTAGGAGGATGATAACGGCTTGTTTTTGTTAGATTCCTGCAGCAGCTGTTCGGTATACACAAGCCTGCTGTGTCCAGTCCCGTGTGGGCCCCAGTGGCTGGTGCCAGCAAAGGACTGACTGTGTATACCAGAGCCAGGGGAGCTGGGCAGCTACCGCAGGCTTCAGCTTCTGTACCAGCCTGTCTGGCAGTGGAGCTGGGCTCACTGAAGGCCTCACTGACAGACGCCGTGCTGACTGCTGTAGGCTGAAATCCAGCAGGACAGGGCCTAGGGTCAGGTCGGAGGTTCTGAAACCACAGTGACGACCTTCTAAAGGGGTTCATCTGTCAGAAGACCCTTCATTTCAATGACACTCATTATCAGCAAAATACAGAGGACAAAAGCATTGCACACATTTTGCAGGGTAACATACTGCAAGAACCTGCTGTGCAGTAGCATCTCATTTGGAGTTTCTGAACTTTAAATGTCTTGTAATTGTGCCTCATTTGTGTCCATATTGTGTTTATGTATATTTTCAGCACATTTTAACAGCCGGCTAAGATTAAGAAGTGAGTCCAGTTATTTCCACTTGGCTTCGGGCTTAAACTTTTCTTCCTTTGTCATTATTTCCTTTAAATGTCAAAACAGAAGGGGGTGCCAAGAGAGAAACCCTGAAGTCTGTGCTTTGTGTCAAAAATTCCTTAGAGAAGTGGCTTTCACGTCATGGTGACTCAACTTTTACTCAGGGTACATACACTTACACAATAAGTGACACTAAACGTGCAACAAGGCTTTATTAAAGATATGCAGTCTTGTCCAGTTCATTCGTAACACAGAAATGGAGGCAAGTACAAAACTTTTATTGCTTGTACTAAAGGAGGAGGATTCATAGCATTTATGCCAGATTTTTATCACACATAACACTTAAGATGAGGTTACTTGATAACATATATATATATATATATATATATACACTAGTAAATGAGAAATCTTCTATTTAGATTTTTCATATATATACAGAATATATATACAGAATTTATATTCATGAAGAAAAAAGTTATTCTATTTAATGTACACAATTATAATAGTATTATGTTTAAATTTTGGTACTAATATCCAATATAAGAGTATTTTTTTAAACTATGCAAGTTACAGTATGTAGATAGGAAGGCCAAGTCAAGCTAAATAAAGTATTTCAAGATGTTTTGTTGTTCCCGCAGAAATAGAGGTAAACTGGCTTAATAAATCACACATTTTTCATCATATCTGCGGGGTAATGATGTAGAACCTAGAAATATTGGTATGTATATGTGCACATAAAAACAACTGTCACACAGAAACCTTATTTTTTAGGGGGTACGATTGTTTAAACGACAAAATAAGCGTTTGAATTTGTCAGTAAAGACTGTACGTTATTAAATAATAACCGAATTTGATTTGAGCTCAGTTTCAGTTTACCATGTTGTTACCAGAGTCGGTGTGAAAACTGGGCACTTGAGTCGCTTAAACACCATTGTTAATTCCTGTCCTTTTAAAAACCGTAGCAGTCACAGTTTGCCTGGGGGTTCAACGCGATTCTTACACGATGTGACATTTTTCTATTATTATTATCAAGATTCATTTTGAGACTCACATTCCTGTGTGCATTATTATTATATAAACACGATCCATTATGAAGATATCTTGAATTGTATATTTCTATTTATATCGCTCGTTTTTATCTATAATGCCTGTTTCGTAAAAACGCTAACAACAATCTCATAGTGATCTCACAGTTTAATAAATCTATTTTTATACACACAGAAGTCATGCCTGTTCTATGTGAACAGTCATAGCTGTCCTAATACGGTTATTTCAGAGGAAGCATATTAATTAAGACAAATATCTTAAAACGAATCGTGATTTTACATTTCTTCTTCGCGGCGTTCATGTTTCAAATTCTTGAAAGGGGGTCAATGCAGCCACGGACGAGTTTTAAAATGAATTATTTCGATTCTATGTTATACCTTAATTACTGCATGTTTATTTAGTAGTAAATGAGAAATCTTTGCTTTAGAGTTTGTTAAGGCTGTAAATACAACTGATCTGATGTAATTTGTGAGGTCGGATCATTCGGCGTTATGCTCTTTGGGCGTTTGTGCAGGAAACAAAATTTTTCCGGGGGAAGAAAAAATGAGAATGAGAGATGTGTTCGTTCAGTGGGTTTACGGGGGCGAGGAGCGCAGCGCCGCGCCGCCCCGAGGACTGAGCAACAGCCTCCATCTACCGGCAGCAGCTCCGTGTCCGTAACCCGCGCTCCATCCTCCGCACGGGAAGCGGCGCAAACAGCCGCCTCACCAGCCAGGTAAGCCGGACCTGCGCTTTCCGCCGCGCGCGCACACGCACGCACACACACACACGCGCACACACACACACACACACACACACACACACACACACACACACACGCTGGTTTCCGGACACAAAGAAACACCGTACTGGCCCTGGAGTGGCCGGTGCTGATGCGGCTCCTCCTGCTGCCCGCGCGTCCTTCGCCCGCTGTCCGCTCGTGTGGCGGTGTGTGTTTCAGCACCGTTAAAGGTGTATTCTGGTGTATTACAATTTGTCCTCCGTAGGCTCCTCCGCAAAGAACTGCCTGGTTATTAGTTCATTTTTCCATCCAAGTCTGCTTTTTTTAAATATGATGGGTGCTCTCTTTCGCATCACGTACCTATGCGAAAAGAATAATTAAAGTTTTTCGCGTGTCAGTTGCCATTTTAGATAATAATATTTCTTTTCCCATTTTCTAAGAAGACTATTTGTGTTTAAAAGATGTATGATTCTTTAAAGTCTTTCCAGTAACATTTATTTATTAGACCCGATAAATCTTTAACAGCTAAAGGCAAATTAATAGAATTACGATGCAATGTTAGTGCAGTTTTATAGGTGACCCCTAAATAGGTTAAAACACAGCCAGACCCACCCGATTGACGTAGTTCGTTGATGGGCCATTGTGCATTCCTGAGGCAGATTTTACTTTAAAGTCATTTAAACACAAACGCTTCGGATAATCAATTATCTGGAAATTCTGCGTAGTTTTATGATCGAAATTTTGAGGACTTAAAACACCTTCATCTGATCGTTGGAATCATAAGCCCAAAAACATTTACTTTAAATAACACATGTGAAAGTAAAGATACCTGTAAAATAATACTCGTAATTTAGCGGTTTTGTTGTGTACATACAGGAATAGATCCATTCATGTTGCAACAGGGAAAACATTGTTATAAAGTTATTAGGTTTTCATCGATATAAAAGAAAAAAATTCACCGAATTCCGCAGTTTGCTCATTACTGATCGCTATAGCGGACGTTGTGCATTTACACCATCGCATCTGGAGCTATTCAACAGCACACGACTAAAAAGTAAGGAAAAATCTTTTAGACCTACACCCTCACTGGATATAAGCAATAATAGGAATACGAACATAAAATCACCATTTCATTAAAACCCCCCCCCTAGTACAAAGACCGATTAAAGGTCAATGTGGGAAAATAACACCCCAAGGCATATTTAAAGATCGTATACCTTAGCATTGTACGTACTTCGTTTTAAATAATCCAAATATATCTCATTTCATTACATATAGGAAATACATGTATGAAAGTGAATTTTGCAATGTTGTAAGAAACGGTTTGCAATTTGATTAAAAATGACTATTCAAATTGACTAAGTGTACAGGATATTTAATTATAACCCTGTTTAAATAACCATCATTTTCACTTCATTAAGTGAACAACAAATGTTCCGCGCCATTATGTTATTTCTAGGTGTCTGATACCATGGAATGGACTTAACGATTTAAGCGCAGGGGGGCCGTGAGTGTCTTTAGAAAAGCCCAATTATATAGATAGCAGCCCACAAGTGACCAGAGAATGGACACTCGCTGTTTATTTCCCTCGATCGGATTAATTTGGATAATGTGCACTTGTTACATGGCATCAACATATGTCCTTATGCCATTTTCCAAGGAGGTCTCTCTCTCTCTCTCTCTCTCTCTCTCTCTCTCTCTCTCTCTCACACACACACACACACACACACACACACACATACACAGTGCACGCAGTGTTCCTCCGGTCACATCACGTTTGTTGAGCTTTAAAACACTGCATGACAGGGCCGGCAGGTACACCACACCTATAAAAAAAGGTACACACACACACACACACACACACACACACACACACAGATTGGGTGAATAAATACACACATACAACAATTATTTATCACACAACAAGCAGACTGTACTTTAAAAGCGAAACAAAACACGCGTACAGTGGACTCCAGCTGAAAAAATGGTTAAGATGGGGATGTTGGCTCTACCTAAGACAGAGGATATAAATTACATAAATTTACAACTGCATTTAAACAGCCACTACAGTATCATTAATATTTCCTACATGAGAAATAAAAGTGAGAGCATGATGAAAAAAATTAAAAATATTAATAATAACAGTGATCATTGGAACTCCATTCTTGTAAAAGGCTTTAATAAAAATGAAAATATATATTTGCACACTTAAGTTGTGCTTTGCTTTATGGAAAAGTTTTTGTTGCTTATAATAAGAGGAAAAATTGTTTATAATGCTGGAACACGGCCCCTTGTTCGAAAATTAAGTTTAGAAGAATGAAATATGTCAATACCAAAGTGTGTCTGTGCCCAACACGGCTGGGTGTGTGTGTCGGGGGGGTGATGAATGACAGGTCTTTGTTGGTTGAATGGAAATCGGTGGCAGTCCGGGGAGGGAGAACTCCTCCTACCAAATTACCCGAACTGGGCAGGCTGCTGCTCCGCTCACAAATAGGACAGAGCGCGCTGCCGTGCGGAGCCGAGCGGAGCGCGCACCCGCCGCCGGTGCCGAGCTGACCTTAGAGCGGCCGGAGCCCAGCGAGCACGAGCTGCCGCGCCCACTGGACGGACTACCCTCACTGCCGGAGGACAGTGCGACCGGACCAAAACTGATGCCCTCTCTCCCCGCCCCACTGTCGTAGTGCCCGCGCCCCTTGGTGGCACATGCACGGAGGCCCAGCTTCTGCATCCGCGTGGATCTGCTGCTCCTGCCGCCCCGCTCGGAGGATCTAAGGACTGCGGGGTGGTGCTGCTGGTGGCGGAGCTGCTGGGTGGGGGGCCCTGTATGTGTATATGGAAGTTGTGGGTCGCACGTTGCGTCCTGCGGCCACCATGCTTTTCCACGGCATCTCCGGAGATCACATCCAAGGCATCATGGAAGAGATGGAGAGAAGGTCCAAGACGGAGGCGCGCCTGGCAAAGGGCGTGCACGTGAACGGACGGGACACGGTAATGCGAGCTGCGTCATCAAAACTAATCGCTGCTTCTTAGTCATTTGTGCTGCCAGTTGTATTGAGGCCGTATTTACGAGTAGAATTTAAACTACGTGCAAAAATGTTAAAGTTCAGTTTGAGATGGAAAGAATACGGAGTGCAGCGCCTCCCAACATATATATATATATATATAAAATGTGTGTGTGTGTGTGTGTGTGTGTGTGTGCGCGCGTGTGCGTGCACTGCATGTATTCAGTATTAAACTTATCAGTATCAGAAAACTTTTTAAATAAAAAAAGGGAACGGCCACAGAACTGTTCGAAAAATACAAAGCTACGTTTGTTTGACTGCCCGTATTTACATGTGTGCACAAGAAATATTTAATACTTGATGTTTTTTACAAGTGCAATTTAAGTCCAACGTTTAGGTGCTGCTGGAACTAAAAGTAGATCCCTTGTCACATAAAAATGGACCGATATAAACGAAATTCTCCATAAATGTAATTACCAATGTAACATTAATAATATTAATGTGTATTAGAGTCATAATGAGAGTAGTTTAATAGCTTTATGTTATTGTTTGATCTTTTGTACTCGTCATATAGAATATAACCCACATAAAAAAACACGTACTGTGACATAGAGACAACCTGTGTAAAGTCTGTGCTCGGGGTGCTGACGGAGAGGGCCGTTTAAAGCTCGCTTCTTGTTGCAGGGGATGTCGTCCATGAGCCAGGAGAAGCCGGCCCTGTGCGCTGGCTGCGGGGGCAAAATTTCCGACAGGTACTATTTACTGGCTGTGGACAAGCAGTGGCATCTGAGGTGTCTCAAGTGCTGCGAATGTAAACTGGCTCTGGAGTCCGAGCTCACCTGTTTCGCCAAGGATGGAAGCATCTACTGCAAAGAGGACTACTACAGGTAGGGCCTTTCGCTTCGTTTTTGACTCTTATTTTATTTTATTCAGCTGACACCATTCTCTAAAGACCCTAGCGAAGTTAGATAACCACCTTTGCAATTGTACGGCCTTTCATACAGCCGGGTATTCCGATTGTATCGTTTTAAGGTAACAATACCTTGATGGAAATACACAGCATATACACAGCACGTACCTGTCACCAGAGAGGGGCGACCCATCTTATTTTTACTGAATAAAAGGGAAAAAAGTTTTATATTCGGGTCCTACACGGGTGTTTGTGAATTTACTGGATATTCAGTTAAGCACATATTTATTCCAGGATGTGAATAGTGGCACGTAGGCAGTGATTTATTTTACTGAGTTATTCAGTTCATTTATTTGTAAAGGTTACTAGAAAATAATGACTTTTTTCCGCAGCCATAATTGTCAGTCAGAAGAACGCATCTCAGGACGATTTTCTTTTTTATCAATTCAGTTTATTCTGCTGTAATCGGAAGTTGTTTAAAATTGCATATATGCATTTTATATGAAACTGTATATCTGTAATATATGCATTTAAAATGGAACAAACTAAATTAAATTAAAAAGGCTAATTTGGAACAGGTTAGTTTTTTAGTAAATTGGACAAAGTATTCTGTACTGCGTGATATTCAATCTTTCCATGCAGCTTTGTTTTGCGTGAACATCATTGTAAATAGTGTTTCCTGTTCCAGAAGGTTCTCCGTGCAGAGGTGCGCGCGCTGCCACCTGGGCATCTCGGCCTCGGAAATGGTGATGCGCGCGCGTGACTCCGTGTACCACCTGGGCTGCTTCACGTGCAGCACGTGCGGCCGGACGCTGACCACGGGTGACCACTTCGGCATGAAGGAGAGCGCGGTTTACTGCAGGGCGCATTTCGAGGCCCTCCTGCAGGGCGACTTCCGGCCGCAGCTCGGCTACCCCGACCTGGGCGCCAAGGGCGGCGGGGGCGCCGTGGGGCTGCCTTACTTCAACGGCACGGGCCCAGTGCAGAAAGGACGGCCGCGGAAGAGGAAGAGCCCCGCCATGGGGGTGGACATGGGCACGTACAGCTCGGGTGAGTGCGGAAGCCGGGACACTCCTGGAGGGTATAGGTTTGAGTCCCACCCTTTCCGTGGTGCCGTTTTACCGGAGCTCTGAATGGATGCGGGAAGTATAAACAGGCAACTCGTAATGTGTACGATTATCTGAAAAAAGTCTGTGACAGTGGTGTCGAATAAATAATACCGACGATTAGATTATATTCCAAATGTTAGTGAAGATTCAAATAAGCTCCTTTTACGTAGTGCCGCGCATGCTTAAAGTGCGCGTGAATTGTTTCCATTATTAGCTTATTTGTTTAATAATTCACTTGGAAGAAGTAGTTAATCCCTCGACGCACAGTACCGGTGCAGGAAAAGCAGGAAAAAACACGTATTGTTTGGTATGTTTGGTTAGACGTTCGCGGTTTACGATTGAAGGAAGAAAAGAAATTGTTAAATGAAATCGCTTTTGTTACGTCAGTTTATTTGCGTCTTATTGTTGCGTAGCACACATTAAGTGAGAATAAAAAAGATCTGCAACATGCTTGCCCTTAACAGCTGTACACACATGTACGTATAAGTTTATTTTTAAGCTGCTTTACAGAACAAGTTCGTTCTTTCACATTGACAAGCAAGATGTCACTTACAGTTTTTAATGGCGTGTTTCCAGTTGAAAGCCCATCCTGGGTGTGCGGCTTTGTCCCTGCGTTTCAGTCACGGTTTCACTGTGTGCGTGTGTGTGTGCGTGTGTGTGCGCGTGTGCGTGTGCGTGCGAACGGAGGGGGTCCCGTTAATTGCAGAGTGTTAATTGGAGGTGACGCGGGAACCTTCTCGGGGACGCGCACAGCGCGGACCACAGGGCCGCAAAAGGAGCCCTCCGTGACTTCATTATTGCTCTAGATTTATTCTTACGCTTTCAAATTAATTATTTTGCCGAACATGTTCACTTCCCACAGCACAGTAGCTTTTTATTTTTGTGTTATTAGTTAAGAGTATTAAACGCATAAAATATAATTTTATACGCTGTCCTTCTAAATAGCAAATATGAATTAATTCCCTACCATAATATTAAGGTTAATATTATAATAATATAATAAGTATATAATATTATACCACGTTCAGTATAAATTATAGTGACCTACATGCATCTATGAAAATGATAAAAATAAGGACAAAACAGTGTTTTAACGCAAAACACACATCTCTTCTATTTAGAATACCGCTTGTGTGTCTTACAATTAATCGACTTTGAATGTAAAAAAGGACCGAATATATGTAAAAACTGTAAATTTAAAATTTTGAGATTTTAAAACAGGCTTAAAAATTCGTTATATTGAATATACATGTGGGTGTGTGAAAAGCGCTCGTTTAACCGTCGAGTGATTTGACCTGATGTTCTTGCCCATATTCTTGTTCCGAAGATGAAAAATTAAACCTGTAGTCATTCCGAGCATTTACATAAAATTTGCCATTGGGCTAAAAAGTTCGCAGTGAATACAGCTTGTTTGATTAGAAACCTGTTACATTTGAAGGACATTTTAGATTAAATCTTTCCATGAAATAAATCTTCAATGTGGACCGAGAACTTGTCGGTCCTCCGCCGTCTGCGATGTAATAGTAGAAATTACTTTATTGATGTGGAGACCCCTGGTGGTAATGTTTTGAATAAAAATCTTTGAACAAAGAATAAATGTGCACAAAGGAGACTTTATATAATGATTTTGGCTAAATAAACCCTCAGTTAACAATGGAAACACATTCGTTACTCAGCTTCAGGCTGGTCACTTGTATCTGAAACGCTCATCACTATACTGAAAAGAGCCCAAATAGTTACCAAAGTAGACACTTTGTTAGTAAAATTCTCTAGACACTCATGATGCACATAGAATCCTAGATTTTACTGAGAAATCTTAAATTATTGATTCCAGCTAGTTAATAAATCACTTTCTGGAGGGAACAGTATGGCCAGAATATTATTACGCAACAATATAAAATGTGTCCAAAAATAGCTTCTGATTTTTCGGGACATATCGGATAAGTGAGCACACAGCCACCACTTTGTCAGACTGTGCTGCCTCATATGTAGACACAGGCCATGTGCTGGGACATTTCTTTGACCTACAGAATGAGTGCTGAAGGACACTAAATCTGATTAGTGGACTTCACTTCTGTATCAACAACTTCACACTGTTATCACCACACCCTTCATGATTTTATTGGTTTAAAGTGCATTACAGAATGCATGGGACACAAACCTTTAAATCTGTGTTTTGATAGGATCTTTTTTGCCTTTAGTTTCACCTTAATACCAGTTAGTTTAATTAATACTTTTGTTTAAAATTTGCCTCAAGATATTTATGTCCAGCACCCGAAGAAATAAGTACAGAACAGACTGCCTTCAGAAGGCAACTAGACTTTCAATGATGTCATTTTGATTTGAGGCCATAAAAATAGAGGCAGTGAAGCTCATTCGTAAGTTGTAGTGCTGATTAAGACCAGCCCCAGTACAGTGTGCTTTGGCATTTGGTATTATTAACATTCAAGATGTGGAGAGAAAAATTGTAATGTTCTTGCCATTTGAGAAATGGTTGCATATTCCTATGTGTTGTGCAGTAACCTTTCATATCATTTCAAGATTAATGATCACTTTGCATGTTTTCAGTTAGTAGTTTTCATCCCACCCGGGGTGCACCCTACTCTGGCTTGTGGCCCATGCTTTTGGGATAGGCTCCAGACCGACATGACCCTAACTCGGATGAGCGTTAGTTATAGTGAGTATTTGAGTGGTTCACAGTGAAAGCCTTGTTTAGGTGTATAAGTGAATCAGTGATGCTAAAATAGATAATATTCCAAGTTATAAATGCTGTGTTGGAATTAGAACATTTGCAACATAATTAAAACATTTTCACTTGTGTCTAACCTGAACTTGAGTATCATCATGTTTTTAGTTTCATGCGTTGTCTGCTTGTTGTTTGGTTTCACAGTTTGAGTTATACTTTGATATTTTTCATCCGCTATAGATTACGTTGTGGTGCAGAGGCCCTGTCCATTTCTGTGTCAAAGCTTTTTATTTGAAATAATTTATATAACCTTTAAGCAGACCAATAAAATGACAGGGCAGTTGACACATTTAACATATAAAAATATCTCGAAAAACAAGTGATTTTAGTTTTGTTTAGAAAAGAGTGCTAATTTAAAGATTGAAGCTGGTGTTATGTAATAATGTTAATATTCAGGAAAAAATACTTAATGAATAACAAATGAACATGACAAAAGAATATCCAGAACATATGAACGTTTAATTTGCCTGGTGTCTCTGAATGAAATACCACACCACCATCGCAGAAAGAGAAGGTGAAAATAGGAATACATTTTAAAAAGACGGAAAAATACATTTTTCCTGTTTGTGGTTGAGGCCAAAATACAAAAAGAGAAATAAAATTAAGGTAGTTCCACTGTAACCAATATTACATGAAAGACAACAATAAATGGAAGACTGATAGATAAAATTAAAATAATCAGAATCCTACTATATTACAGTTATATGCCGTAGGTATTTGCTTTAACAGAAATGTAGACTAAAATGGCTGTAATGATGGCTTGACATATGATTTGTGGGGTGTACACATCTGCCCTGTAGCAATTTCAAATGTTTTTTTCTCATAGCAACTTAATAAAAAACAATTTCTTGCACATTTGAAGCACGGTTCATTGTTTTAAAATGTGAACAGAAACTTCAGCTGTTAGCACAAAATCATCAGGTTCTATTGACCTCTGTAGCAATATTCCCCACTGTGTATCACTGTCAGGCAGTGGCTAAACATCTGGTTTCACGAATTAAATGCTTCCTTTCTCACCTGTGCTCAGGTTGTAATGAGAACGAAGCCGATCATCTGGACCGGGATCAGCAGCCTTACCCTCCGTCTCAGAAGACTAAACGTATGCGCACGTCTTTCAAACATCATCAGCTTCGCACCATGAAGTCCTACTTCGCCATCAATCACAATCCCGACGCAAAGGACTTAAAGCAGCTTGCCCAGAAAACTGGCCTCACCAAAAGAGTTCTTCAGGTAAGAAAGCGACACATTTGTGAAGCACATTGCTTGACGCCATTTACCTCATTTTTAATTTATTTGCTTGAGTATCCATGACTTTCTGTCCAAAGAGTGAGAAATGAGTCTGAGGTCAAAGCTTGCAAGGAGGAGACTTAAAAGTGAATTGACGCTCGAGTTTACATACATGTTTCATCCACTGTTGGTTCTCAAAATACCAGAAAGGCTTAAATGAGTTGAAGTTATTTAAAGCAGCAGCTCTTCCCTTTGACATGGCAGAAGGACCAAAGTTAAAGGCCAGATACAACACAGCTATTTCAAAATGTGGATGTTGTGGGGCAGCAGGGGGTGTAGCGGTTACAGCGGCCTCCTGGGCCAGGATTTGAATCCATCCTCCTGCTGTAGTACCCTTGAGCAAGGTACTTGCCCATATTGCTTCAGTAAATTTTGGTCAGCTGTACAACTGGGTAAATCATTGTAAGTAACTTAACATTGGTAGATGCTTTTGCGCCAACCAAAAGAATACATTAAGGCTTTAAATATTTGTGGTGGCCATTGTCCTAGTGGATGCAACATTCTCCCTTTAAAGGGTTCTGATTCTTTTCTGGTTCTTACACTCAAACAAAAAAGACACGTGCATAGAGTTAAAACCAACACCCGATTTCTTATTTGTAATTAACTGTAAATTGGACTTTTTTTGTCCAAACACGGTCACAGAGTTAAGTGTTCTGCAACATTTTAGCTGTGGTGTAAAGTTAACATAGACAAAGAAAGAATTAAAAACACAACACCCAACAGATTCAGACAAAATAAAAGTAAAGCCGTTGGAAATTGGTTTGCAGGTTTGGTTCCAAAACGCAAGAGCCAAATTCAGAAGGAACGTTTTGCGACAGGAGAATGGGGGTGTTGATAAGGCAGATGGCAGCGCACTTCCTCCGCCCTCGTCCGACAGCGGCGCTCGCACCCCGCCCAGCACCGCGACCACACTTACAGACCTGACCAATCCCTCTATCACTGTAGTGACGTCAGTGACCTCTAGCCTGGACAGCCACGAATCTGGAAGTCCCCCACAAACCACCTTGACGAACCTTTTCTAACACTTTCTTTTTTTTTTCTTTTTTTTTTTTTTTACAATCATGGACAGATCTTGTGAGAGCAAATAAACAGACGTACAAACACAAATATTGGTGTGTAGCATTTCAAACCGCTTGGCAGCTGAGTTCATAGTCTACATATTCAGTAATTTGTATGTGTCCATACATCTGGAAGTCTGATATTATTGGTACTCATTTTTAGGAAGGGTATCTTCACTGCTGGGCTACCCCAAAATGACACACTTAAAATCACACAAACTTCATTGTGTTCATCCATTTTATTTCCATTAAAGATAAAAATCGGCTATGGAAAGCCCAACGTATTTGTATTACTTCCTTCAGTCCTGATGTAATCGTACAAACAGCTGTTTATCTTAAAACCCTGAAATATTTATGCACGATATCATTTTCCTGAAAATATGTTATATAAATTCCAAATAAGATGTAAAGAAAAATATAACACAAAGAGACTTTCATGTTACTCTAGGTCTCTGTTATGGATTGGAGTTTCAGAAATTACACAGTTCAGAATAGTGTAAATCCTTTATATACAGTATAGCTCTTATCTACATATATATTACAATAATTTAAAGTATACAAGGTAAAAATGGGTAAATTCCCTCAGTGACCTCAATTTGAATTTAAAATAAGTTTCTTTATACATTCTTAATTTTAAACTCAAATGCCAGGTGGGTTGCTAACCTCATTTTACATGTTTTTCTTGGTAAAAAGATAAACAAATCCATCTGTACAGTGGTAATTGTTCAGCATTACACTAAGATACAGTTCAATTACAAACTAAATCAACTGACATAATTCTGATTGAAGGTCTTAACTTTCACAACAACAAAAACGAGGGAAACGGTGGGCATTGTTTTGACTGATTGTTTTTGCAGTAGTGCACTTTTATTCATTTTTTGGCCTCATTGTGTAAAAAAAAAAAAAAAAAATAATAACAATAATGGTGATGAATTTAGTGGATTCAGATTGCCAGTGATATTAGTCTTACGTTCTGTTGCACAGAGACAATACACTGCCCAGTCGAAAGTGCATTATTATCATGTTGCTCAGGGTGTTAGTTTTAATATCGCAACATAAAAATAAAAAAAAAAAGTTTGAGACACTGTTCACTCTTAGAGTGTAGAATCTGTTATGACACCAGAGAGTTTGGATGTTTGGAGCTGGCCAGCAGACAAAAATTATCCTCCCCATTTTTACCTTTTTGGACATTTTTCCATTACGGACACTTGCCACTGAACAGACCAAAAACGTGTTTCTTCTGCCTGAAGGTTTAACAGAGTCCATGCTGGGGGATAAAACATTTCATTGTAAGTGTCAAAAGTTGTTCTTTTGTAGAACAAAATGGTACTAATAGATCTGCTTCATAAAGTAGATGCCTATCTCAGTTCTACGATGTGCCTTATGCTATAACTTGGAACAAAGTTTGTGAAATTCAGGATACATATGTTATTTGTCAACACATTTCTTTTAATGCCTCACTAGTTTTGTACCATTTTTCTTCTTGATTTCTGGAGATCTTTTTGGTATATCCTGTTAAAAGGGGACAGCGATGTCGTAGAAAGCAGTTGTGCACTCTTTGAGACCTAGTTGGTTGATTCAAGAACCTTATATATTGATCTTTGTGTTTATAGTACAGTAATTGTTCTAACAAGATTGTCCATGTTTCCTTGTTTCTTGATAAAGATGGTGTATAGAAGCTATTTCACCTTAAATATTTATGGACCAAACGGTTGTTACATATCCTATTAAATTTGTGTGAATAAAATACTTTGTTTTAAATGAGTTTTATTTTTCATCATGTTTGCAGTTATGATGTGTTGACGTGTTTTTTCAGTATTTTTTTCTCACATCAACAAATGACTTAGAAATCAGTGACCAGTGGCTGATGAAAACATTCGACGTTTTTGCTGTAGATATTTTTTCATTTTAATACTCAGTTTTATGTTCATTAATTCAAAGTAACACCCTGTGGATTTGCAACTAAACCCCTGCAGTCAATACCAAAATTTTAAGGTTGCTTTGTAATGCATGAACATGGTGGCTTCCTTTGTAAGATGAAATCAAATTAATGCTAAGAGCCATACATGAATATATTATTAGACAAAGTTAAGTGAAATCAAATAAATAAATACATAAATAAATGCAGTCCCTTAAAGCCAGGTTGCTCTGTAGTTTAATATATTGTTACTCTATGATTTCTTTCAGGGAGAACAAATGTTGGGGCATTACAGCCACACCTCCCGACGTTTGAAAATTCCCTAAAGTATTAAAAGAAGGAAAACTTTGATCGGAATGCTTCACCAGTGAAGACAAAGACAATATTAGGATAAGATGCTAGCATATTAAAATCATTTCAACCAAAAAAATGTAAAACAGACTGTGTCCTGATTGTCTTTTTCCCATTAAAGGATGAGACTATGCTGTATATGTCCTCTTCTTATGTCATTGTGAACCATGACTCAGAATTACTCTTGGCGTTGAAATGAATTTCACACATTGAGGAAAAAATATGTGTAAGTATATCGCTACATACAACAGAGCAACCTGGCAGAAAGCAACAGAGAAAATATGTGTGATTGCAAGAAGGGACATTTTCAATAAAATGAAGCCGTCATATCTTGACAGAAACATTTGTACAAACACACAATCTCCTCCATCGTCTTACCAAAAAAGCCTCGCTTTGTCACAAATGGGATTTTGCAAACACATGGCCTCCTCGAAACTTAACAACAGAATGTCCATCAAAGGACAGCTGAGCAAGAAGACTGCAGAGCTGCTATTTTGCCATCTGGCTGCACGGAAAAATGAAAGAACAAAAAGATAAAGAAGATTCCCATTTTGCATGTAACTTTAAATCTTGTTAACATTTCCATTATGTATATTTTTCTGTTTGATGCACTCTTTTTCTGTCAACTGTAAAATATACTGTCGTGAAATTCCAGTGTGGGCTCGAACACACTGCAGTGTTAAAAAACAGATGTCACAATGAGGGTCACACATCTTACTCCATAATGTTCTGGCTTTTGTCGTGCCATTTACCTTGCAGCAAATATCATTCGTGGAAAATATTGAATTCTGTTATATGAGTATCTGGCAGTTCTGAAGAAGAATCATGTAACGTATTATAGTCTTACAGTGATTTTTAACACTAATTATTCCACAGCGTAAAACTACCAACGGACAGAACGCTAATGGAGGACCAGAAGAACGTTGTCTTTGCTGTTGCGTTGCTGAACTTTATTGATCATGTCTTTTGTTGGGATATTCAACTCTTCACTGCTGGGATAAGTGAGTCATGCTTCTAAGGAAACTAAGGGATCCTGGGAGACACGGCAGTATATTTCACATCGGATTCTCTCGGTGTTTTTCCTCTCCAGGATCTGCGTGGATTACAGCGATAATCAGTTGGGATGAAAAGCACTCAAAATGTAAAGTCAGTACTGTTCAAATAAACATCGTTTTTGGTCAACAGCAAAGAAACATCATTAGGAATGGGATGGCATAAAAAGAAACATTTGTGTTCAACATGACCAGATTCGTTTTTCAAAGCTTTCTTAAGGATAATTAGACTCATACACACCTAATAAATATATTGGGAGTAGTTGCATAAAATTACAGCAGGAACGTGTTTTATTTAGAACTTTGCATATTTAAAATTGAAGATCTAAATGCCACTCACACATCTATTCTTTGTGAAACACACTGTATTACCAAGTTTATGTGCTTAGTCCAATAACTGAGAAGGCACTTGGTAGTAAATCATATTATTGTATAAAAATTGTTTTTGTCCACACCTTTATGCATAAAGATAAAATAGCAGTGTACTTTCAGAATGTTATGGAAAATATTCCTATCATTATTACCAGCAGTGCAAATAATATTCAAAGAAATACTAAAGTGCCACCCCATGGGTTCTAAGTACAGATATTTGCTGTTTATGTTCTGTTATGCATTCAGTGCTATGCTGATGGGTCTATCATTTCCTATTAGAGGTAACACTGCGCTGTGCAGCATATTGCGCAGTTAGTGGCGACAGGTTTAACAGCTGGTAGACAGCCAAGTGCCATTTAGATCACATGGCACAAAGATGTCTAATATGTTTCATCACTGCTGATCTCACAGCCACAACTCGCATACTCTTATTGTTACTATTAGTACTACTAGTGGAACGGCTGCTTATTACCTTTATCCAGAGCACCTTTTACCCATTTATATGACCACATTTTTAAATGGACAAATTCACGGTAAGTACTTTTGCGCAGAGTATTAAAATAGGGTCTCTACTGGGACTTAATCCAGCTACGTCAGGGTACAAACCCGTGCCCGTAGCCACTGCACACTGATAAACTGTAGTCGAAGTTACGGGGCCTGCTCTTGAGGGCTGCTTCGCAGGCCAGAAACAGTGATGGCTTCTTTTCCTGTATTATAAATTCAGTAATTCGTTCCCTTGAAAATCTGAGCAGAGCTGCAGTCAGTATCCTACATGTAGTTCTGACATACATGTCCATAAAAATGCAATAAATTTATCAACTCTAATTTAGGCATCCAATAAAAAAGGGGGAAAAAAGATAGTTGCTACTCTGATTAGTCGCTGTAAAATGCATTTTTACTTGGTTATTTCTTTATTCATTTATCTGCAGTTTTTCTAATAATTAGACCTAGTTAAATCTTTTCCCCTGAAACGTCTTTTTCTTCCTCCAGCCACACAAACCTGACGTTTTGTCTAATTGCCATGGGAAAAACACGACTATCTTTATTTTCTCGTACACCTAAAACTAATTAATTCGCAGTATGGCAGACTTACTGCCAGCAGTGCTGTTTCAATTGTCTTGTGAAAGTAGCATATTTGACTTGCGCTGCTGCCAATAAGCACATTCTACCACTGTAATGCTAAGACCATTTTTTCACTAGTGTGCTGCTACATACTGTAATACAAATAAAACATATGAACGCTACCTGTGGTTTTTCCCTTTCTGGATTTTCATTTCCATCAGAACATCTACCAATGTCTGTGGTATCACTTCTAATCTAATCTTCATTGGCAGTAAAATGCTGCAACTACAGCCTTCTGCTTGAGGTTGTTTTTGACTTGAGTCATCGCATTACCACTTCTCATGTGGCTGCCCACCAAATACACATTCTGAATAGACGCTGAAACATAATTTGCTCAAAACCTTGAAATGATTTTAATATGGATGGATGTCTTTGAATTAACATTGATATTATAAATGTTTGTCTGATATTCAAAGCTAAATCTTATATTGAACAATAATAGACATTGCATTTAACATTTGCACTTACACTTCGTTGCATTCCATCAATTCAACCAAATAAAAATAAAAACCCAAATCATTAAAATCTGTGTCAACAATAGAATAGCTTTCAGTTAATAAAAAAACTGGAAAGAGGCAAACTGCAAATTGTAAAACAGCATACACATATGTCAACATACAAATATAACCATTTACATTTGTCCAAATATAAAAAAAAACTGCTGATTTTTTTGTGGAAACCAGAAACATTAAAAATACAAATATATAAAATGCAAGATATTAAACTGCTTTGTTGGATCAAACATTGGAAGCTGGTGCCAATTAAAATTTATAATTGTCAGAAAATTCTCAAAAACATCACTTCATTTTTTTTTTTAACCACAACCATTCATAAAGGACCATTTGGCAAATACTTTGAGGTTCACTTCTTTTACCACTTTTTTGCAGTGTGCTGAGGGAATCGAGATGTTTCTTCTAATTAAAATCATCCACCTATAAACAGCTGGTGGTCTATAAATGTATTTAATGCTGGCAAGAAGTATTTTTTACTCACAAATGTTGAAAAGTCTCTGCACTGCACATCCATGTTATAGAGTATGTGATATATAATAATTTATCAACGCCAGTTAACGTTGATAGTAACTTGGCATATAATTTCAGTAGCCCACCCGTTTACCCCTCCTCCGGTTTAATTTTTTTAACAAGGCCATTGCTAGTTAACTTAGAGAACTCACATATACACCCCTGTTGAATTTGAAACAAAGACATTCTTTGCCTCTAACAAAATTTAAGCTAATTAGCCAGTTAAGAAACTTTCAAAATCTAAAGGATACCTAAATATGGCAAATCTGGCTACTCTTAACTCTATAAGGTAATAAGTCTGAAATGTATTAGCTAGTTCTATTCAGATTTCATTTTTGCACAATATGACATTTCATTAGTGGAGACTGCAACACTTGCAAAGGTACTGAGCCACCGAGATCATTCGTATGCTGGCGACAGTTTACTTGGTTTTTAAATGACCTTCATGAATCAGCCACCTACAAATACGTTACTCACTCACACACTTTTGATAACTGCTTATCCCAAGGCAGGGCTGGGGTGCCTCTGAATATTTCACGTGGACATTTAAGTAAACTTCATATCTTTTTTAATACTGATATCATTTGAAAATGTGTTTAGTCTCCACAGATTTTCATGGGTCAAGACAAAAATAATTTTTTCATAAAAATGAAAATTAAACATGCGACAACAGACATACCTTGCTCAATTTTTAATTGGAGAATATTAATGTATTGGACCTGATGGGCAAATTGATGATGCAATATGTCAGACTCTTTATATTGCTTACTTTTATGTTGATTTCTTTATTCTCTTGTATTGTTTCCTGTCTTATTACAGTACTGCTTTGCTTTGAAAGTAAATGCCTTTTTTAAGACATTACAATGTTTGCAGTGCAATATGTTCACCAAGCACCTACAGTATAATCTATTAAATAATTTGTGCTGTAGAACTACATGAATTTGCCAGCAGAAGAGTGTTGTAAGATAAAATTAGAATACCATGATTAAAAAAAAGCTGAATAGCACTACACCCTCATATAATGTGGTCCTTTGCAAAGAAAAACAGGTGTCATGCCTTATAAAAATAGATACTCTTTTATACTTAATGGATTTATGATTCAATACAAAGGCTTTCTTGCCAGTTATGTGGAAATTTTATTTCTACACCAGGGAAAGAGTTGATATACAGTAAGAACATCAGTAACCTTTGCTCTCATGTTATCTCAGCCAGGTTTTTAAAAGGAGCAATGCAGTTGCTGTATGGCTTTCAGGCTATTTTGCACACTGGTACAATACAGTTCAATGACAGAATCAATCATAAAAACTGAAAAGCACGATACTGCCTTCTGCACAAAAGGAATGTTTTAGGAAGTGCTTTTACATTAAAAAGAGGAAAACTGAACACTCACAGGTGAAGCACTTCTTCAAAATGAGAACTGCAGTTTCAAACAGAAGCTGTCCATGAATAAATTAAAGCAATAGCTTTCTTAAAACAGTAAGATATAAATAAGATAGAACCTTCACAAAAGAGACTTTTAAAAGATATAGCTTTTTTCGGTTGTAGTATTGGGTTTTAGTGAGAATGGCTTTATAGCTGTTTCTTCAAATGGGGTTTAAAATATCACAAAAACCTGGAAATTAGACAAGTCTTAAATGATAATAAATGAATGAATATATAAGTTCAAAAGAGAAGCTAGAAATAAGTTTGTAATAACAATAAGATAAATAAAAAAAACATCTTTCACTTTGGTACCTATTGATGATGTATTTTTCATCTGGGAGCTGGTTATGTTTTCAGAAGAAAGAACGATAATGTGATCCACTCACAATGGGGATTTGTTCAACCGGGTAGTTTCATGGAACAAAGTAACATGGCTATGTGAGGGACCATGAGTATTTCGTTAAAAAATTAATTTGGAAAATGAAATTAAATGGAGCGCAGTTAAGGTATTTATTGAAAAACTTCAGAAAACAAACAAGTATACCGATGTAGGAATCTCACTGTAATATAACTGATATCTGGATTTTTGTAATGGCTCTCATCATGTTACAAATTATTATATCGTAACATTAAAAGTATGTCAATTCCCACTACACAGCAGTCTCATTAGGATGATGGTTTTGTTAAAAAAATATCCTGATATTTTCAGTATGGCCAGTGTGGATTCGCAAATATCTCATGTTTTTTTAAAGTATATTAATAATCAATGCTACTTTGATATTGCTACATAAATATTTAATAAGCATTGTTATGATTACAAATAAATGCTTCATTTTAGCCTGAACATGACTTAAGCAATGCTTTAATGTTGTATATGCTAGGTTGCCATGCCATGGATTAAATGTTGTTGTAAAATCACGCTTCTAACAAGTTGGGCATTACGTGAGTGATTATTTATGCATTGAGTAAAATTAAAGTTGAATGGTTGGAATACATCTTCCTCAGCGAGGGAGATGCTTGGGAATTACAAGCCATATGAGATTTTTAAGCAATTTGTTACAGAAAGAGGAAAATTTTGCACAGTGGGAAGGAATGAAAACAAACACCTGGTTGAGCAGAAGCAATGGGATGTCTTAGCACTATCAATTACAGGAGAGAGGAGAGCAAATGCATGTTATTTTCAGGTTACACATATGACTGTCATAAGCTGACATGAAAGTAAACTCTTCATCAAGGCTTGACCTGTCACCTTGTACAACGAGTGAAAAAATGATGCACCCCAAATGTACAGCAACAATATATTTTCTCAATTAAAAAGACAAAAGAGTGTGAAAAATTATATTTCTTGGTAAAATTCTGCCCCATTCAAAATGAGTTTTTTGATGGGAGGGTGGAAAATAGCACCTTACATTTAAGAAATACACCTGGCACAGAAGCACAGAATCTTTTGCTGCTCAGCTCAGATGGAATAAAAATGCCAAGGAGGCAACTTGATTAAACACAGAAAAAAACATAGAGGTTCCATGCAAACAAAGGACGGCTGTGGAACGTGGGGAGCCGTGGGCAGTTTGCTCAGCGCTGTAAATCACGTGCCGCGCTGTAATGAGGTGTCAGCTCCATGGGTTATCCTGCAATGCCCCCAGTTCCAGCCCAGTGCTTCACCTCCCATTGGTGAACGTGTACTGCGCATGACCTCCACATACCCCGTGTCAGACTTTCATGTAAACCACATGACAAAAGGACATTTTTATACCCGCTTTTCTGACACAAAATACTGACTAGAGGTACATAGCCACAGAGGTTTTGCTTCGTGGTCAATTTTTATTTATTTACCTTTTTTCTGGAGGCTGTCAGGTGTAGCAGGAGGCAGGTAATGATCATAAGAATGCAGACTGAAGTTCATCCCTCTTCATCGTAGGGTTCCTCGCTGCTTTCTCTGTGCAGAAGAAGTCCGCTGTGGTCAAATGCTAGTGTGTACTGTATATGGACACAATTTTAACCCTAAAAATTATTAAGTAATTACGGACATTTTTTTCTTGTGATTAATTTTGCTTTTCGTTTGTACTGGGATATCTTTTTGGATAAATTGTTGGAACATTGTGCAAGAAGTCAAGATTTTAACAGGTTTTTAAACTAGCATTGAAACCACGTAGATTAGACAATATTATATTCAGTTCATTGCCATTATAGCCTAAATTTGTCACGCTTAGGTTATAATGTTTGGCTTGTTTTCTTTAGTAAGCAACTTTTGGAGGCTGAAATTAATGTTTTTGTTTATGTTTCCATTTTGTCATTCAAGTCTACCCAAGGGCAACCTGAAAAAAACTTGAAATAAAAAAAAAAAATTCTTTCAGATTCTTTGAACACAAGTATTGCTCGTTTTCTGTACAGTATTTTAAGGCCATTTCTAGACTTATCAAGTGTTTTATGTCCCCTTTAAAATGAAACACACAGTTTAGAATAATGAGGCGGTATTTGACCAGGATGACTTTTTAATCTTGAGTAGTCAGTGCGGACAACACACACAAAACTGACAAGAATCCCAGTGTTTGTCACTTAATATATTTCAGCCCTGGTGAACATTCTGCAACATCACTTTGCTCTTTAATGGCATTCATTGAAGCACCAACAAGTACAATAACATACATAGTAAATATGAGTCAATATATTTATAGCTTAAAAATATTACAGAGACAAACCATTCAGCAAAGTCTTTGCTGGGTAATATGCGTATATTTTTATATTATCCTTGTGTCAGTAAAACACAATTTTAAAGATAATGAATACACTGGAGTGAAGGAAAAGATAAGCCACCGTACCAAACTTGAATGCTGAATTTTAACCTAAAGCAGTATGCAACACATTTGACTTTTAAGCAAATAGTTGAGAACACAGCAGCCTTTTTAACTGACATAAACATGAATTAATTACTCAAGCCACACTCACGGTATATGAAGCAAAATGAACCTTTAAAAGGTACAAGAGGTAAAACTGATAGAATTTTGGATACACTCATTTTTTATTAAACAGGTAATTAATCACGTTTTAACCATGTTTTATTGAAAATGGGAAAACACAAGATTCATAATATCTCAATATCAATAACTAAAATGGTTAACAGAAGGTGCTACAATAACTATTGAACAATACAAAAAATACATACCGATATCCTTCTGTCTCCCACAAATAATGTACAATTCAAAGTTTATATATATATATATTTTTAAAGCATCATAAAGGAGTTAAAAAAATCCCCAATTTTAAACCTGGTGAATATACAGGCACTCCCAACCCCAAAAGAAAAGAGAAAGAAGCCAGAATCAGCACGACTCCATAGCAACAGGGCTGCAGAAAGTGCCACAGAATGAGAATTGCTGTGGTGAGAAGTGTGGGAGTAGGAGCTGCAAAGGCAAGGAGTGCCACATTACCCTTTAGTGGGGAAAAATGACATGGCTATTGCTTACATGGTGGTAAGTAGCAGAAAATGTGCTGCTGCCCAACCATTTCCTAAGCAGGGACAGAATGATTATCTAAATGGTCACAAATATTCATAGGAGAGAACATTGTTCAAAAGTTGTGCTTGCAAAACCAAAGGGTGGATCGAAAAAAAGACTATTCACTGAGAAAGTTGATCAAAAAATCAAAAAGGGTAAAGCAAAAAGGTAAAAGTTTAATATTGGNATTATCTAAATGGTCACAAATATTCATAGGAGAGAACATTGTTCAAAAGTTGTGCTTGCAAAACCAAAGGGTGGATTGAAAAAAAGACTATTCACTGAGAAAGTTGATCAAAAAATCAAAAAGGGTAAAGCAAAAAGGTAAAAGTTTAATATTGGTAAAAAAATGAAAATGATTAAATATATGACAAAGACTTGAGGAGAAAAGTATCAGCAAGAAGGCTTTAGGTAGCATTTGCCAGTAGGTTTTCAGACCCTTAAAGAAAAGGGTATTCTGTTCATCACACATGAATGAGCTGTAGAAGACTTTTGCTTTCCAGAAACTAAATATTTTTATACTATAAAGACAGGCAAACATATAAACACAAAAATTTATATGCATTTTCTGGAAGAGCATCATCATTAAAAAATATATTCTAACTGAACTACTAAATGTGGTCATGTAGAATAGAAGGTTTATAATCTCAGATTTCACACTGTAAATGTACAAAGCTAAAGGCTGCAACCACCAAGTTGGTAGCTGATCTAGTTATTCTCAAATTAGAGCTCATAACCTTACTTTTAATGTAGAAACATGATCTTGAATTCCACCACATATGGAGACTTTCACACTATACCACAGTGCTCTCACCTGAGGTCAACAAGACACCACATGAGACATTTGTATTGAAAACATTAAGAGACGGTGCTTTTTGTGCGCATTCAGTAGACAAAACAATTTCTAGCTAATACTACTGTAAAAGCTAAGCTGTCTGGGAGTAGAATAACAAACAGTCTGGAAATGCAATAATGTCATCAGACTGATGTAACACTACTCTCATTTTTTAATATGAGATATTTCCTAATCTTACCACAGACCTACTTTCTGGGTTAAAGATCATGAAGAGACATTTTAGTTATAGAAAGTACTGGGGATAGGCCCCTAGTCATTCCCTGTACGTTCATAAAATGTACGGCCTAGCAGAATTAGGGGGTGAAAAGGATTGATCTGGAAAACACATTGACAGGAAGGATACAGTTACAGCACTCTGGTCAGGTAGTAAAGTTTTGGAGAAAAACCATTGCAAAGAAAGAACTTTGTTTTTGTAGACACTACAAGCAGTTCTGTGCAGAAGGGAGAAGGTGAAATGACTATGTGAAATAAAACGGAAAGTCTCTAGTTCTGCCCAGAAACTTGAGTTTTTATACCTCGGACTTTAAGAAAAGGTGTGGAAAGTAATCAGCAGATGAACTACTGCATGTTACAGACCAGGATGCATGTGCTCAGTATTTACAGTCTGGATCCTTACAACTGAGGAAGATTTAACTGTAGTCGACTGTCATTATTAACTGTAGTCATCCAATAAAGGACTGAGGTGAAGGCAAAACATTACTGTAGATACTGCCACAAATCATGCAGCCTAAAAACACGGAAATTGGCCAAGACTTTGACATCTTCATCATTTGAAATACCCAGTCCTTGCTGTTTTGGTACAGGGTGTTTAGTTTCAAATCTAAGTGCCTTGAATAAAAGTAATAGCAACATTAAGGATTTCATTGGCACAAAAATGTCTTTCTCTGCTAAGATCTCATAAGGATACAACATGAAATTCACTTTGGGTAATTTAGGTGAATGATTATAATAGTGAATGTATGTCATTAATGTATTAAATCATAATATCCTACAAAGCAGTGTGAAGTGTTCCCACGATGACAGCAAATTCATTTTGAAAATAATGATTGGGCTTCCCTGGTTGGAACTGAAAAGAAATTGTTCATCTGAAGTTTGGAGACAAGGTACTATTATGAGACAGGCTGAATAGTTTATCTGCACATGACCCCCAGTACTAAACCCGGTTAATATCTTTAACCACTCTGTTATGGAATAGATTAAAAAAGTTAGTTTTAAAAAACTTCATGCAAAAGTATGAAGTTGTACCATAACTAAGACATAATTTGTTTCTTGAATCAAGTGCTTGAATCAAGTTCAGAATCTTAGAAATAAATTAGAATTAGCTTTGCAATGCAATGTTAAGTCATTTCTTTGTAGAGATGCACTATTATTAAACAGATTTAAAAAAAAAGACTTGTATGTTGAACCAGAGGATCTCTTGGTAGATTTTTTACTCACACTGTGATATACTGCTTTTCATGTACCCATATAATTATTCCCTTAGAAACCTGAAATTTGAAGATACTTTAAAAAGTCCCTGTGTGTCACTGAGCAACATTGATCTCATTGAAAGAAAATGTGGGTGTGAAGGGAACCCAATATAACTCAAGCCATTAAATTCCACACAGCATTATTCATCATCGGAATTGACAGATTTCCCTGAGACATTTCTTTTAATCTTCAGCTGTTGTTCAAGATGCTTGTGAGTGAAAAAAATTCACGACACAATTTGCTTTCTGAAAACCAGACTGAGGGTTAACTAAAAGGTTAAGGAACAAAGAAATCATTAGGTTTCAGGTTGGAAATATACACAAACATCTAACGCCATTTTTGTATGAAAACATGTTTAGTTTGTATTGCATCGGTGCACGTTTTTCCAAGTCCAGTAAAATACACTGATATTTATACTCGTATATAAATATTACGTGAGTGATGAAAACAGCGACATAGTTTTGCAGCTCTTACTTTTTTAGAGCCCGTACATTCCTACAACATTTGAAATCTTAAGAAAACGCCGAGTATTGTAAGACTGGGGGTCAGTTCACAGCTACACGTTTCCAAAGCAGGAACAGCCATTAAACTTAAGCCTCTGTGCTGCACTACTGACTGAGCTTCAGGTTGTACACGATCGCATTTCATCATCATACCAGGAACTTTGGCTGTTCTGTCATAGAATTAAAACTGAATCAAAATGGACAACATGAATTATTTCATAATAAAGAAGTATCTGTCAAAACATCACCAAAAGTATAAATCGGCTCCTTAACTTGCAAACACAATGAGCAGACAAGGCTATTTGCAGCTCATTTAGTTCTTAGTCACTTTTACATCTAAGTCACAATAAAAGCTTAACTATATAAATTTCACTTGATTTATTTATGGGTAAAGTGCTATACCATCCTTAAACATCACTAGAATAAAAAACACCTTTCATTTTTATCAACTTTGAGCAGCATTAAAACTAATTTACAACCAGCCAAACAATTCCATTACCTGGTGTATTCTGATCATGGTCTGGAACCTAGAATTTGATACGATTGAAAATAAGAATACATTATCTCTACAGAGTCTGTTCAATGCAGACTACTAACCAATTCATCCTGTGAACACCCCAAAAACAATTTCCCTCACAGCATTTCGGGGGTTTGTCTGGCTGCAGGTTGTAAAGAGAGCAAAAAAAGGCTAGAGGAACATTCGATATCATCCACTCCAGAGAATGTGGGCAAATCTGAGTTTTGTAGACCACCTTCCTGCAGACATATCAGAGGCTCAGATTCAGGTCCCAGCCGCTGGTTGCAAAGGTGCAGTTTACCCAGTGACTTAACCAGACTAAAAAATATCCTTGATCCTCACAGATGTGTTTAGGTACAGAATTACTTTACACATTTACCCCAAGTATCAAGTATACAAGACTGTAAGAGGTTACATATTTATTTGTTCTTCTCACTATCTTTGTTTATTGTTGGCAATAAGCAAATGATTTTCTTGCTTTTTCTCCTGACATAGCAACCTAACACAAGTAGGTTTGTTTACCCCAAAACACTTTAGTGTGAATTTTGAGTAAGTACAAGCAGCTATCTTTTTAGGGGCAGGAGTCAAGCAGAAAGCCTGTATCAAGACAGTTTTTGCACATACATCTGTGAAGATCAAAGATATTCAGGGAGTTAGGATAAAGTGTTCCCTGTTATCATATATTTGCTCTAAGATGTTGAAGTCTTATCTTAGCCAGCTGGTCCTTGTTTCAAGGGCTTTCAGCAGCATTGTGGGTCAGTGGGGTGGGGGTGTGACTCCTGGGTCTTACGCAGACTTCCTGGGCAGAACTTCATATGCGGTCATTTACTGGATGTCTGAATAAATATGTGGCAAGGGTAGCTATGATTAACCTCAGAAATGAAACTAACATTTCCTTCACTGTCATTTTTCAATGGAAGAGGAACTCCATCGCATGATAAAATTTGTAGACGACATCTACTGCAATTTTTGTATACCTGCTTCGCTAATGTTTTATAACAGCTGGTTCTCAGGACCTCATCTGATGCAGCAAACTCTGATTTTATTTTTGGAGGAGCCAGCATTGTGTGCTACCAAATCACATACTCTCTTCCAACTATAACTACAACATTCACATCATTTGATTACTGAAAGAACAAGGTTAAATCCTGACTACAAGTTGCATACCTAACACCAGGCGTCCATCAATGATTGTGCCTGGAAATTCTGTTCACAAGCCTTTTGGTGATACAGTTAGCATTGCTGCCATCGGCATCAGATTCTAGTTCAATCCTCACCACGGGCAAGTTTCAGTTACTATACTGGTGTCACAGGCATAAATAAACCCATGACAGGCAACCTAGAAGAGCTGTGCTCTAAAAAGGGCATTTTAGCAGTATTTGCCCTTAATTATGAAGTTGAAGTGAATTTGACATAAAAGTCTTAGTGATAGATTTGGCTTACAAAGGAGGGGTAAGTGGAATTCTCTTAGAACCCTCAATTAAGGGCCTTGGCCAAATGATTACTGTATTTGGTTAAGGTTAACTCCTTTGGTATGAGAGGCTGGCGACAAATTTCGCCACAACTGTCCTAAACAGAGTAGCTAAAGATATGTAGCATTAAAGGGAAAACCTAGTCACTGACAACATTGACAACATTCCACACTGAACATGAGAACTTCTGTAATGGGACTCCAACATGCAGTAGCCATAGTTATCTTAAATCATTAAATAGCTATCTTAAATTATTAAATAACTATCTTAAATCATTAAATTGGGCATATCATAAATAATACATTCCTTTCTTTACGGTGAGGAATGTTAGATGAGGCAATGAACAAAGCACATGAGAGGCTGGCAAAAGTCAGTTTCTTCTCACTTAAGCGTGGCATGCCAGAAGGCAGAAAACATTCAAGAAAATGCCCAAATTGATTTAAAAAAATATTAATTTCCCTTGTTACACATAAAGTACATGCAGCGTTTTGGGTTCGCATGACCTTGTACACTAAACTCCACCATGCTGCAGGTGTAGAATTATAGTAATAATCAGATACTGAAATAGCTAAGAATGACTTTGGTAAGTTAAAGAAAAATTAAAACCCTATAATAGTAAATCAGTAAATTGCAATTGGAATAGTAGTAAATTTGGTTCCTGCAATGCTGCACTAGACATGAAATTACTGAGAATGAATGACTGGCTGGAATAATAATAATAATAATAATAATAATAATAATAATAATAATAATAATAATAAAACTAATAACTTTTAGCTTTGTGTAACTTTTGAAACAAGGTAAATGAGATGCAGGTCATAGAAGTTTAGTTTTTTAGTTTTTTTTACGCCTGATGTTTTATTCAGGCTTAAATCTTAACTTCATTACATTGATTCCATAAGGTAACGTCTTACGTAACGACGTTTTCTTTAAACGCATAGCCTGTAGAAGCAAAAGTTTGAAGAAAAAAAGCTTCAGAGCCCCGCCCCTTCCTGTAGGAATTGTGGGATGTTGACATTCACGCCAAGCCTGGAGTGCTGTGGCACGTACAAGTCCTGTTCCATAACTTCCTGAATCAGTTTCCTTGTAACGGTTTACTTCACCTTTTGCTGGACGGGCCTACAGTTTAACCGGTGATCTGGATAGGATTAAAAAAAATAGAGTACAAGTTAAAACAGGCGCCATCATCATCTGAGTAAGTCTCTGTAGCGTCAGAGGCGCCACTTCCTGGTAAGACTGAACTCTATATTTACTGTGTTATTTCACTGCACTGTTGTCTCAAACAGCTGGTTACAAACTGCTGCAGCTAGTGAGCGGTTTATTTCACAGTTAAACCCGTCACTACTTTGAGAAAGATTTGGACGCGTGTGTTTGATCAACTTTGGTCTACTTGTGGTAGCTCGTTCTACAGGTCCTGTCACAGCTTGAGCCTGCGGCCGAATCGCCGCTGGGAAACTAGACAGCTTGTCGACTAGTGCAGGCTGGACGAAACGAGCGACAGTAACAGGTCTGTTTGCCACGTTGATAACCAAGAAGTAGCCTTGGCTGGTGCGCTGCCCCTACTGAGAAGTTTGCGAAAGGACGAGAAAGGCGATTGTGTGTGGAGGTACGTGGCGGAGCTGCTTCGCAGTGTTGGTACAGGCGGCCGGCCGCCTCTTGGCTGCTTCTCACATAGCATCAGCGCCCGTTGTCGCTGTAGCCCTCCTTCATTCCTTCCTTCCTCCCTCCCTCCACACCAACTGCAGCTACTACATACTTCAGGTACTGCGACAGAGGAAGGATTACAAGGTAGCAGCTGTAACCACTGCGCCACCTACTGTCTGGTGTAGGAACTTGATGTAAAGTGCGCACATTAAGATGTAATTTTTCATAGCGTGGGTTATGTAGATGGCCTTCATGGTATCTAAGAAGTTCAGGCTTGCTTTAAAAGTGACACTTTCTAACAAAGTGAAATTTAGAATAGAAAATCGTTCTGGTGTGAAATAATTATATCAGTCCGCAAAGTGGTATTGTATTCAGTGGAATACAGTAGTGGTACTTCTATATTTTGAACTGCTCTTCTAGCAAAAGACTGCTGTAGTAAGTGACCATTATTCATAATAACTATATTTCATTATCCAGAGTGCACAAAGTTATGGCGCATCTTGGCTGTGCCATAATTTCACGAATTTATTTATAGACATTTTCTATGATGGATTCTTAGGTTTTGTCACTCTTAAAGGGCTCAGTGGCCTACAAACACCTTCCCAGCAAACTAGCCAGCAACATGCACTGTACATTGGACCTCTGGCCCTGATGCAAGATCAAATTTGAGCTGTAGAGAAGTTCACCTTTAGGGCAGCCATTTTGCCAGCTTTGAAAACTCCTTAAACATATGGAAAAGATTTGTATGATTCAACATATTGATCACCAGAATAATCTGGTTTGTGAGTCAGCTGTGAAAAACTGGAAGAAAAGACATTCCAATGTCAGGTGATAAATTCCTTTGTTACATGTGGGAATTGCATTTTTGGCAATGCCTTATCAATTCTGTATTTTCTGTCTATTTGCTCTATATCCTGTTTTTTTTTTTGAAAAAATTGATAGTTTTGTTGCATGTTAGATTTCTAAAATTCTTACAAAACAAATATATATAAATCCTTATAATTCACTAATTTTTGAAATTACTTATTTAAAGGAAGGACTGAAAGACAAACCTTAGTAATATGTTGTTAATAAGTAGTCCTATGAAACCATTAACTGCAACTCAGTAAGATTAATCTGCGTAGATGACAGTTTGTTACTGGATAGCTATTGTCAATTTTTAAGTTTATAATATGAACAGTTTTTTGACTGAGCTGTGTTTATTCAGATCGTTATTCAGTGACAGTGCATATTGTCTTGTACAACAACACAAACAAATAGGAGATATAAATAATTATAGCCAGTTGAAGGCAATGGGATGTTTGGAGATGTGCTGGAGGATGCTGTCAGTGCAGTTTTGATGTGGATGTGGGGTGAAATCGATTGTGGGTAATAGTGATGATAGACAGAGGGTAGAAGGAGTAAAGTGTTAAAAGAAATCTGGCTGTAGCCCAAGTTTGTACATCATTCTTGCGTCAGATAATGTTAGGAGTTGAAGAATATAAAGCTGAAAAGCACCTGTACATGGGATCCACAAGGATAATATTGCAACAATTATTTTTCATGGGATTCAAAACATTTTGTTGGGTATGTTTCACTTAGGTAATTTTCTTTTTGGGAAACACTGCACGTATTGAAATTGCCCAGGCCGGGGTGCTATTTTACATTGTTTTAAGTGGTAAAAGTAATGATGCATGCCCAGAGACTGAGCTTTTCTAGCCTTGTTACCTTATTTCATTACAATTTTTGTCACAAACTTTTCCATTTCCGGAAGCTGATATTAAAAGTTTAGCTGTGTTATAGCAAAATTATGTATGTTAGGACTGCCAATACCGGGGCTTTGATATACATGTTTACAAAAGGATGTTTTATTTTGTGAAGTCAACTTGACAAAGAACTGTATTAGAATGAATAACTTTTGTATGAGGACTGTTTATTCCATGCTGTTCCTGAGTATATATTTAATGATACTGATAACTTAGGATAATAAATAATTTCAGATATGTGTTGTACCAAACACTGTGAATTTTTTTCAGGAATAACTCAAGAAGCATTAGCTTCCATAGCACATTAACACCCCCACAGTCTGTTAAAGCTGTTGAAAATTAGCCTCAGTGTTCAATAAACTGATGACAAAGAAAAGAAGCCATTGCTTGTTTACATTTTGTAGAGACATAGGAGTATTTTCTTATGTGTATGAGACATTGTAATACGCAGGAGCTGAGTGCAGTTCCCTTGGATGGGAAATGATGGTATGCTGGGCCCCAGACCCTGGTTTTGCCTCAGCTGCAAGATTCATCTGGTTTAGTCTCCTCTTTGTAGCTCCCTCCTTACACAGACTGCTTGCTGGACGCTGCAGGAAACATCACCTTTCAGACTCCAAGCCAGTCTGTGCCACTAGACCTTTACCAGTGTAGCTGAGGGTTATAAATAAAAATGTTTGCAGACCTGTAAGGAATACAACTTATAAAAATTTAAAATTAAACTGAAACACATAAAATTGGACTCAAACAACTAAAATTAAGATGCCCAGCTCTCACTTTAATGTGATTTGTGTGTGTGTGTGTGTGTGTGTGTGTGTGCGCGCGCGCAATTGTAGTTTTGTTTGGACTGTTGTGCTTTCATGTTTTTCATGACTTATTTTTTCAGTCTCAATTCTATTTTCAGTTTCTAGCATTAATTTGAGAAGACACTGTGTAGAATCATCACACCCATGTCAGTAAGTGATGTTTATGTTAAGTGATGCTTATTTGCAAAATCCTTGGCCATGTCCTCTAGGTGTCATTCGTGAACCTTCCTGTTTGGTGTTTGAAAGCTTGACTCATTTAGATAACTGTTTTCTCCCTGCATGATAATTTCATACTGAAAATAGTCATATCTGTGCAGTGTGTTCATTAATTAATAAAGTTATGTAAATGCTTGAATGGCCTCTGACAAAGCCAGGGCCTAAAAGGGTTAAATTAAAAGGCAAGATAGATTAATCTTTCCAAATAGCTTGAGGTAACATGTTTTTCTTAACATGTTAGAGTGGGCCAAGATGGTTATTATTTTATGCATATAACTAAACATTTATTTTTGCTGTGATTCCCTGTGGATTTCTATAAACTTCAACTTAACCATTTGTAGTTTGTAGTGTATATATGGCTTTTCCTGAGCACAGCAACTGTATTCTGCTTTTCTATATCATTACAAGTGCTGTTTTATCTATATTTAAGAATACATTTCAGGGTGATGAAATATCATAATACTAATTTGATATGTGGGAACAATAAATTCCACATAAAAACCATAATGGTATTGCAGTATAGTTATAAAAGTGTTACTGCAAGTCATGCAGTTTCCTCTGATAAAGTGATACAAGAAAAGTTTTTGTCTGCTTCAGGAAAAGGGAAAGGGAGGGGTGTGGAGGGCCTATAAATTGGCAGAACTTGGCCACCGTGAGACTAAAAACTGATATTTTTTGTGTGTTGGGGCAAAGAACATTGATTCCTCTCTGGAGCACAAAGGAAGTTCCTGAAGGCATGATGTGGAGAGGAGATGTAGCCCTTCAGGGAGGCTGTGATCTGGCAGTCATCAGATGCTCAGTACCGCAAAAGTTGGATGACGAAAATGTGTTACATTCATGCATCAGATGAGTGCAAGGTAAATTTAATCGAATGACTTCTTAAGAAAATAAAGAGATTCTGAGGAAATGTCTGTAAGATGACAAGCAACAAGGGAGACATTGGTGTTCATACATGCTCTGCATTCATAGTAGTATTAGGTGTTTCAGTACCATTGTGAGTTTGTCTGTTGTTGACTATGAGTATTTGCACACTGAGTTGTATGTTGCTTTGTTGTAAAGCATCTGGTAAATGAAAAAATACAAATCTGTATGACTGTGATGATAGTCTAACTTACTAGTCTTGAGCTGCATGAGCTCTAATGGATCCTGACATAACAAAACAAGCAAAATCTTAATGAGGCAAAAAATATATTCGCAAGGACGACTTCTCGTGTGTTCCTCGTGTTCACTGTCTGTGCCCAACTGGAAGCTGGTCCAGGTTGCCGGAGGCCGTTGTTTGCAACATGAAAGGTGACTGCAAAAATAAAGGCTGCAATGAATGTGGTCATGGGAGCAACACGAAAGTCATGTAAGATGTATAACAAGGGGTCTCTAATTCAGCCTCTGAGGTACCGATTGGCTTGCCTTAATTTGTTTGGTCTGGTCCATTATTTAGCTGTGTGTGTATGTACTTGCATATTTTCAGAGGTGAAAGGAAATATGGCTGTATGTTCATTATAAAGACACAGGTCGGTGTGTCCAATTACCTGTACTTAGTTAGTACTTATAATGTACCATTATAGATGATGTCCCAGGATTTAAAAGCAGGCTGCCACCACTGTTGTGAATTGGCATTTGTGACCCTTTTAATTTCATAATTCAATGCAGTTACCAGTGAAAGCAAAGCAGAAAATAGCTAAACAAAATGAGAGCATTGTAAAATTCACCTATTCTTTCAACATGCATAATTTGAGTATGGTGAGAGGCTATTCTCAGCAGTCAGAGACCTGAATTGACATAGCAAAATCATTGTGTAAGTATTTATTTTCTTTTTAATCCTTTCTTTTCAGAAGCTGTGGTGCTGTCTATTGTGTAATCATTTAACTTTTTGATCATTTGACTCTTGGCCTCTTTTTACTGGGCCCGTGTGGTATCTTGGGTCCCACTTGACATCTCTGATGTTTCTGATCTGATTGATAGCTTGTTATGTAAGAAGTACTGGAACTACCCAGTGACAAACAGAAATTTAAGCATAAATAAAGCCTTTTTGTTTTGTAGACCTTTATCTGTTTTCCCATCTGTTTTGCAAGCGCTGGGGATGGGGGGTACTCCTGCTCTGTCCTCCTGAGATGGCACTCGTTTCACGGGGTGTGGGCTCTCTTCATGCTCGGGAGGAGTGCTGACAGCCAGGTGCGTAGTGGTCTCCCTCCATGCAGCATGCCCTAAAGTATGCAGAGTTGCTCAAAGCGTTCAGAGTAGAGCTGGTCTCTCACTCAGGACCCCTTCTGTGGATCACAGTGCCTGGTTCTGACTCAACCAGAAAGCGCGGCTTTAACTGCAGGTACCCGAAACCAGTCAGAGTGTTTCACACCGTGCACTCATTGACACACAATGTAGAGCAATGGACCGGTTAAATAAATGCATTTCATTTCAGCAGTGGTGGTTAGAGCCATTCCCTTGCAGTCAAACGACTGAGGTTCGAATCCTTCTTCCGCTGTAGTGTCTTTGTACCTTCAGTCGACCAGGAAAAATTTACCCAGCTGTGTAAATCAGAAAATTGTAAGCGGCTAATAAAAGGTGTAAGTAGCCTTAATTTAGTACCGTATAAAAATTATGTCACTTTGAAGGAAAGCGTCAGCTACATCTAAATAAACTCATGATGTCGGTTTGTACTTACATTTCAATGATATTTAGCATTTTTGATTAATTTTTTTAAAGTCATGTTTAAAACAAAACAAAAAAATTGGTAACTTTCTTGTTTGTTTGTTCCAGCATTATATTAAAAACAGCTGAATGGAATTCTATGAAGTTTAGAAAATAGTTTAGCTAGGCCCTGGTAGGACTATAGGCTATACACCATTTAAATATTTTGCTTTGGGGGGTTTGTGGGGAATGCAAAATCTTTTTTTCCTCGTATTTTGATAACCATTGGTTTTACAGAAAATGAAAAAGCATTCGATACATTCCATTTTAAAAACTGTTCGTAATTTTTTATTCTATGCAATTTTTTGAACGGATGAATAATAAAGGTAATAGAAGTGAAAATGAGCTCCAGCAGAAATGAAGGCTACAGTGAGAGGACCAAATGTGGAGGTGGGGGGCCGGCAGGTTCAGACTTATCTCCTGAACTCAGCCGTTTTTATTTTTAGATGCTTTCTACTATCATATCGCTCTTCTTTTTGCGCCTTCTATTAAAAATAAAAAGCAGCACTATCGAGCTTCTTTGTTTTATTGAAAACATTCCATCAAAATTTGATATGGGACATAATTCTTACTGGGTGTGTTAAAGAGGAGTCAGTGTTCACCCTGGAATTCCCCTTATTCCTTTGCATTTTCCTTACAAATTTAAATACCTGCAACTCTCTGTCATTGTACATTTCTTGATGACACATTCTTGATGTTGACTTGCGATCCAGCTGCTTCTCACTTTGGCAGCTGAAGGGTGAGTAACATCAGGGACCGCTTTTTCTGTAACCCAGTAAGAAAAAAAGAATGTGTTTTATCAAAAAAAACAATTCCGTTGGTATTCTGTGCTGATTTTAATTTCTGGACATATTAAAATTTGAGTTTTGACAAAATTGAATTTGATTTTTGAAAATGTTTGCGCAGAACATTATGCTATTATAGTTAATAACTTCATGGTAAAGAAAACCTCGACTAAGTCAGATGACACTGCTATTTAATCATTTCTGTTTTTAAACTTGTTGAATTATGGCTTTTAAAAGTACAGTATTAATGTTATTGTTGCACTATGGTCACAAAGAGAGACTCTGAAGAGCATTTAATTTTCCAATGAAATTAAGCTGTTTAAAAGGTTTGTCTTCCTGTGTAATCTATTATACACTGAAAAAGTAAAGTGGCAGTTTTCTTTGTATTTACAATGATTTAATTTGCCTTTCTTTGATGCTTGCATAATAATAAAACCTGTCTTTGAAAACACTTGCATCAGGTGGTCTCATTCAGAATTAATAAGCTGGTTGGATTTATGCCTTTTAACTATGAGGCACCTGCAGAATTAAGGCAAAGTGGAAAAAGAAGACTCTCAAGACAAATTATGTATTACAGTTTGGGGGAAGCAACATGTCACGCAAGTCCTTCAGATGTGGCATCCTACAGCCTGTTTGTGTGCCAAATGTTCCTGGTGCCATGTATGGAAATAAGGGCGAAATGGTCACAGCTGTATACACTCAAGGGTTTTCTTAACCGTGATGCATTTGTATATGCAGTATCTGAATGAAACAAAACAAGGATACATACAGGTTGCTGAGGGCCACTCCTTTTGGTTCCTTTTTGTAGGGGCTACTAGTGTGTTTTATAATACTTTTTATGTATTCCTGGAACAATACAGTATAGTCTGGTAGTACATGTACAAAATCAATGATGAGGTTGGTGTGCAGCTAGTGATTTTTGCTGTACTATATACAGGTGGTGCAAACAAAGATTACCCAACGAAAAATGTTGCTAGTTTTAAGTTTGCAGAAGACCACCGGGATGTTCCAAGCACTACTGGATCATTGACCAAAATTTAATTTTCTTGTGAATGTGCACAGTGTTAATTTTGAAGAAAACAAAATGGTATATACCAACACCAAAACCTCATCCTAACATGAGTATTTTGGAGGGAATATAATGGCATGGGGCTCCTTTGCTGCCTCTGGGCTTGGGGGCTTGCAGTCATTGAGGGACCAATGCTCAGGGCGTTTGTCTTTGATCCAAAATGCAAAAGAAATTGGGTCACACAGCATGAAAATGATGATACAGAACTTCTGAGTTTTAGAAGGGCCTATTGATTGTGCGTTCTTCAATCTCATTGAAACATTCAGGAATAATCTGAAGCAAGACATGCCAAAACTATACATGAACTGAACGTTTGGATGGAGGGATATGCCAAAACATCTCTTAACTACTTCCCAGGTCTGATCAACAGGTATAGGAAGTGTTTGTTTGGGGTCATTGTCTCTAAAGAAGGTTTCACTAGTTGCTAAATAGTTGTAAGAGTTCATAAACTTTTCCATTGGTGACCTTCTAGCAATGTAAAATATGCATGTTAAATAAGATGGTCATGAATTAGATTATCAGATTGCATTTTCCAAAGGGTTCATCAACCTTTTCTCAAAACTGTTGATGGATATGTTTTGGGATGTCATTTTGGTATGCTCAGGTTTTAATGTAGTTGAAACAAATATTGACAGGTTAAGTTTCTGAAATTTATGTGCTGTGTTGTTAATAATTTGAGCAAAGTGTGCACTCGAGTATATTTTACCATAGAGAAGGTGCAAAAAGGATATTTGAATATATCTGAAATGCTAAGCGAAAGTTTGGAATGCAGACACCCAAGCTGGTGCTGTTTTTTTTTTTTTGTTTTTTTTTTGCTCGTTTCCTTAAGTTTCATACTTGCGTTACGTGAACATGTTTGCAGTTTTTGCTGTGGTTTAGGATGAATAATTCAGCTTGATGTCCATTGGTGCTTGGAAGAAGAAGAGGGGAAGGAAGGATTTTCCCATCTTTTCCATGCTGCATAAGAACTCCAAAAGAGGTTTTAGCACATACAAACACAATGATTTCACTTATTACTGAACGTGATAGTTGTTGTATCAAGGGCATGGACACGGTGGGTTATTTTGACCCACATCTTAATTTAACATCTAATAACACCGATCTACCACTCAGAACCCACACGTGTGCCCTCTCAACTTCCGTGCGTAATGTGGGCACTGTATGCAGACATCTGTGGCGGCATTAATTGTGAAATGTCCTGTACTGTACCTACTGTACCATGTTTTATAAACATACAAATTAATGACAGCATTAAGTTTTCTCTAGCTGGTGTTCAGAGTATGCTATCATGCTGAAGTCGTAGGTTGATAGTTATATAGGTTTTTTAAAATGGGCTGGGAATGTATTTCTTTCCATTTAAAATAATGGGAAATAGGCATCCAGAAAATTTGATGTCCAACCCATTGTCAGCGACAAATTAGATTCAGATGCCAAGGGATTACTGTATATGTCACCAAACTTTATTACCTTTAGACTTGTTGAATTTATTACATTTTTGTGTATGTGTGTGAGAATGTGCACCAACATGTGTATGGATTGACATGTAGGCAGTAATAAATTATACATTGCTAAACTTTATCTTCCAAAATGTGTGTATGTTAGTGAGGTGGTCAGTGGGTTTGGAGTATGAAATCCCATCAGCATCTCATATGTCACTGTGTGTGTGCGTGTAGAGTGAATGTGCCGTTTGCTGCCATGTGTGTGGAGCGAGGAAATCTGCCAGCATCTTTGCATACTCTCTACGTGTGACAGTAGTACATACTGCGTTTGATATCACTACTCCTGCTTCTCCAAGCCTCCAAGGAGAAAAAACACACTTCACAAAGTATAAGTTGTGCAATAATGATTTTGCATACAGCTGTGAGCAGCAACTGGAGAACCTTCTGTCAAAGTCTTTACTATATTGGTTACACCATTTTGCCACAAATTGAGTTTTTGGAGCAAGCTCTTTCAGTGAGAACTTTAAAACATATGCTAAAAATTGAACAACGTGCATAAAAATTATATCCACATAAGTGCGTTCTGAAATCATTAAAAGACTGCGATTGCTATAGTGACTCATGGAGACATAACCAGACTTTGCCTGATAAGCCCCTAGGTCACCTAGCTCATGCACAACTGCAATTGGTCAGAAATAGGACGGAAATGGTTGGATTTAATTTGGTGGGAAAATACTGTAGTTCCGCAGTCGTGTCACATGCAAGCTGGCTGGAGATGCCTAAAACCCCAAATGAATTACAGTGTTGACTACAGCTTTTTTTGAGGCTTTGTATGTTTACCACTGACGTACCATGTTTTTATTTGACTTGCAGTCCACTGCAGTGTTTGCCAGAGGCTTTATGTGTCTAGTAGGAAATAAGCTTGTATTATGGATTATTTTCTTTTCTGCTCGACCCAATAACCAAACCTGTAGTGATTGTTGGCCACTGTTGTTACAGCACAACAAAGTCCACAGATTGCTGTAACTCCAATAAAGTACCTCTATAAAAAGTTCTTCATTACTACATTATCACAAAACTAAATGTGATTCTTGTGGGTAAAAATTTTGACTTGTAGCACTCTAGACAATGTGATGTTTAAGAAAATTAAACACACTCAACATGACAAGAATTCTAAAATATGTAAGGCCTACTGTCAAGAGCACTTGCAAATTTGAATCTAATTCATTCCTTTTAATTGAGTAAGCAGAGCTTCACTGATCTAAAGTTGAGCCTGATGGCACAAATAATGGAGACCAGAGTGCAGGTCATAGTCACTGATCCAGCAGATAATGAAATGGTAACCACTGGCTGGATGTGGATGTAAGGGACAGCTGACCATTTTCTAAAGCCAATATGGTTTGTGAAATGGCTGTACTGGGAAAAAGCAGGGACCTGTATGAATAGCGAATCAGTTTGGAGAGATGCTACCTCGGGGTAGAAGTTCACAATATCTATCTTGATTTGGCTGCCATGGTGGAATTAAGGAAAATTTAGATGAAGCTGTCGAAGCTCCGAAAAGTTGAAAAAAAAACAAAAAAAACAAAAAAAGAAGCCAGCGTTGACTGAAATGCAAATGGTAAACAGTATTTGATGCGTGACTAACTAGAGAAAGGACTCAGTAGACTAAAAGTAAAACACCTAGAGCTGAGCGGCTGTTACTGAGAAAACCCTAATATAACCATAGTTCTACTGTTGCTATCGATGTATTGTTAATAGATTTTAAATTCACTCTGCATAGTAATACCTTTAGCAGGATTGTATTAATATCTATGAGGCACGTATACGAGTTACTAATTTTATGTCCATATATTACATCTTATTGCTTTAAAGGGCTGTTATTGTGACTGGTTACATTTCATGATCAATTTCAACGCATTTCAAATCACTTGTTGATTGGAAAATATTTTTTCCAATATTTTTTATTTTTTGAGCCCAGCGTCTAATTAATAATTAGAATAAACTAGAAAAGGTAGATGATTCATTTCCTACTCTTCCATCATTAGGCTAACACTATTCAAAGCAGATTAGGGCAGAATAATAAGATACTCTTCTTTCTTTCAAGAAAATTCAAAGGTTTTTCTATTTCTTGTAATCATGGGTACGTTGAAGCTCCTTTAAGTTATGCATCTCAAAGGTCCTTTTGATTTTTCAGTCCTAAGCCTTTGCAGATGTAATAGGATTCAGATGACCGGCTTGAAAAACCTGTGATTGTTAATTGGTTTTATTTTGTTGTCTTAAAATGCAGTTATGATGATCTGAAGGCTCCATTGTACTATGGTGTTGATCTGGACTGTTAACACAGACCTTGTCGTTTGATTGTGGCCATTGGTTTTACTGTCTCTGCTTCCTTATTTTGAAAGTGAATAATGCTTCAGTCAGGCAGCTGGGTTCAAAGAATTGCTTCAGGCCCTCCTTTGTTTGCCCTTCTTGGTAAGTGGAGCAGTTGGTCAGTAAGTAACTCATCGTAGTAACAAATCTACTTCTAGGTTTTGCATTTTATGAGAGAAACCCGGTTTTGAGGCAAGGCAGAGTTGTGTCGTCTTGCATTACGGTCAGGTTTTAGTCACATGTCAGGTCATAGTTTGCTAAAATATTGTCTCTGTCTAAATCGGAAGCCACTGACCTAATTTCTGGAAAAGTACTAATTAACATTGAATGTAAAGCTGCTTTATTTCTCCACAGTAATCCAGTTTGGGTAACAATTGCTATCAGAGTTCAGTGTGTTTTATGCTCAGTGGTTGGTGGTCTAGACTAATTATATCTTGAGGCCAAATGTAAAGTTGCTAAATGCTTAGTGCAGATTTATCTATTTTTACCCTTTAAACACTCGCCATCTGCTAAATGAATGTAAAAATATGTTATAGAAAGAATGGTCGTTGTGAGATTTTATTTATTTATTTCTCAGGGCATCGAGGTGTTCTTTGTAATCTGTGCTGTTTTTTTATTGGACATGTTTATGTACAATTAAACTGGTATTGTCAAGAATGTTAAATAATCATTAACCTTCATTATTCAGGGGGTTAACTGTGAATGAATTTCGGAATGCTTAATAATTCTGAATGCTTCAGCAGCCAAGACAGAAATATTTGATTAAAGCTAGCTTAATTCTGTCCACCTGAAAAAGTGTATTATGCCTCGAAGCTTCTGGCTGTTATTACGGATGTGGGTTTCTTCACAATTCAGATGGCTCTGTGAAATTTTGCAAAGACAAATGTGCCTTTGTTGTAGTTTTTATTTCAAAGACTTCTTCATCTGCGCAGTGAATTGTTTTTGTAATTCTGTATCTAAACAGGAGACGTGACCCAACTGTTTATAGAAATGGTGGTCTTTTGTCATAGTCTGTGAAAGGTCTTTAAATAGAACACTTTCTATTCATCTATTGAGGTGTGTTAAACATAACACAGTGCATATTTGCAGAGATCTCTGTGCCTTGGTAATTGCACTTTTGAAATTGTTTGGCACCCTACAGCTGATGTTTTCTGGCATCCTTAACTGATTCTATTAACAATTGTGTAAAGGAACTTGATGGGTTCTAGATGTGGATCCAATGCCCTGGAGTTATTTCAACACAGAGATGGGTCATAAAGGATCTGACACTGCCAGGCCTGAGCTGAAATGTAAATAGTTGAGGGAGGGCTCTCATCCGGTGGCGCTCTAGTCAAACGCCATCATAATGGCCTGGTTGCCTGCTGCATTTGCTGTGACGGCAAGCAGTGTGTTCTGTTCATTTAATTGTGGTTTCCTTAGGAAAAATCTAGGATCTTGTTTAACTTTTGTTACGGTGGGATTTTGACAGTTAAGTCCTTTAGCTTGGCAGTCAATTTGCAAACAAATCACAATTCAGGCCTGTAGCGTGATCAGATTTCTGCTTGATTCCTTTCTGTACATGTGTTCGTTCATCCCATTTTATAGATAAAGTTTGTATTGGTGTCATGAACAGATGTGGCTTAAATGAGGTGTAATATACTTTTCCATGGGCTTTTGGATATGAACTGAATATACAGTATGTTTTTCACTATCTTTTCACACCCAAGGATCACAATTAATAGGAGAAATGAATACAGAAAGAGAGTTTTGACGGAATGCAGCAATTTGAGGTTAAAAAGAAAATGGCTTTTCCCTTCGGGAGTTTTTGCATTTGGGAGTGAAATTAAACAGCTTTGTGTCTCAAAATTTCAGGCAAGCATATAGATGTCTTTTGTGATGCACAGCAAGTGTTGAATTTTCAGAACAAGATGCTGTAGATTAACGGAAAGCGAAATCCCATCACACCATGACAGTTGTGATGCAGCACCTGATAGAATCATTGCGTTTGTTATTCCTGCACATAAATGCATTTTATTTCTCCATAAAAAATCTCCTGATGTTTTCTGATATTCTGTTCTACCTAAGTAGTACTCAGATCTGTATTGTACATCTTTTTATGTGTTACGTAGGTGATGCAGAAGGTAGCTGTGGTGCCTCCCAGTGCCTGAGCTGCATTTTCTGAAGAGGTTTGAATCTGGCTCAGTGTGTGTGATTTGCATGCCGTCAGTGTGTTTGCAACCCAGTGGTATATTGGGAAGAAGGCAATAGTGAACCACTTCTGTACCCACTTTTATCATAAAAACTACACTAGCAGTGAGATTTTGCTAAACTTACTGTGTATATGAATATTCTTGTCCCAAAATGTAAAAAGAGACTACACAGTGGCTCAACAAGAGTTAAATCCCAAAGGCTGATTTTGCCATAAAATGAGAGTGCTCACTGGTCACCTGAGCAACGTGTTACTGCCTGGAACAATGGATGTACAGACGATTACGTGCTGCAGTGCCCCTTGCCAGGTCTACATGCCTGACATTACCAGGATTACTGGAGCTTCTTATTATTTTTTTTTTAAGAGGAGGGTTTTCCTGTATGACTGTTGAACTGTCTGAAAAGTGAGATAGTTAGAAATTCTTGTGTGTTTGACAGGGACGTGAAGGCTCCTTCCCCATGGATGCCCAGCTGCAGGGCCAGGAGGCCGCCATGACGGGGTTTCACCCTCAAGTAAGTGAACCTTCTTCAGCGCTAGGAGTTTACCAAAGACAGTGGTACAGGACAAGGGTATTCATTAGTCCTTCTGGTCATAAGGGTTTGCTGTGTTTGGTTCCAGCTGAGGCATTAATTTCTCAGCCTTTTGTTGACATTCTGATTAAATTTGCTTATAGAGTCCAAATATGTTAAACCAAATGAGTTAGTTTTCAGTAGTGTTAGATAAAGCTGAGTTAAGGAAAATAAAAAAAAACTGCTATTAGTACATTTGTGCTGATAAGATGTCATTTTCATTAGTGATATAAAACAACCAAGTTAAACATATCGATAAATTAACATTTTAATTCTTCACTGGCTACAAAATGTAAAAAAATGGATTAAATGAAATGGTTTGACAATTTTACGAACAGAAATGGAAGTGCTTGATTTTTTGTTCTCATGTTTAACATTCAGGCATTCTTCAGTTAATACAAAATTTATTTAAAACAGTCCTCAACACCTGTACTGGGTTTAGTATGATTTAATACATAAGACTTAAATCACATTCAGGAGTAATTAAAAGCTTGGTTAAAAAGAAAAACAGCTTCCATCTGGTCCATGTGGCCTGCAGTTGAATATTCCTAGTACAGGACATTAGTGAGTGTCTGTATTTAAGTTAGTGTTACTTGCATTACACGTATTTACTATTTACTATAATTTATTATTATGCCCCCCCCCCACATTTTTCTGTATTTATTCCAATATGATTCTGAACTTTTAATTTAACGTGTATAATTTGTACTGCAGTTTCAGGTCCCAAATCTTCGTGCAGATACTATTTGGGTTTCCTGTTTGTTTCAGTCCATTGGGAGCAGCTCAGCTCTTAGTTGGCTGGATCACAATTTTCCAAATGTGCTCCTCTCTTGAGTTGAGCAGAAGGCGATAATCAGATTCTGAGATTGGTGGATTTGTGGCAGTGCTTTCTGTGCAGGTTTTGTTAACCTTTTGTGTGAGAGCTGCACAGAAGATTGATACCAGATATTGTGTTGAATCATAAATCTCTGTATGTATGCTCCATGCATTTGCCGGAAGTTTTAAATGGATGGTTTATACCATATCTATTTAGTCTGAATTTGTTTTTGCTGTTGGGATGCCACAGAGTTTAATATTATCACAACTTTCTAAAATATGTTGGAGAAAAGGTTGTAGAAGAGCATTATCTTCAATCTTAAATTATAATCTTTAAAACATTGATTTGGAGATAATCTGTGCTATTTACTTTTAAGAGCACAATACTGTAAGTAAAGCAGAAAGTCCTACACAGAAATAGTTTCTTACATAAAAATTTCTTAGAATGTCTATGACGAGGATCTACTTCGATTATTTAGCTTAAATAACTCTAGACTTTGTTTCTTCAAGTGCGGACAGGTATTATTATTTAAGTAGTTAAATACAGATTCCATATATCTGTACTCTATATGATGTTTGGCTAAATAAACTCCTCTAAATTAATTGTGACAGCTTAGGAATAGTTTTAAATAGAATGGTGAGAATTTAATGTGAATAATGAATAACAGTTTGCACGTTACAGTATCCATTTTCATCACGATTAAGGTTTATGCTAAGGAGATAGAGTATCTTCAGGGAGATGGGCTAATACTGTGTACTGTAAGGGGACAAGGTCAATGTCTTTTACTGACCTTTGGCGGTCTTTCTGTTTGATTAAATGTAAAATAGCCAGGAATTGATATTAGACTGATCAGTGTAACTTTCATTAAATATTTGTGACTAGCTGGCTAGGTCCCTTTATGATAATGTCATTGCTTAATACATATGTTTATATATATTTTTATACATAACCTCAGACAAATGCAAAGCTAATTAAGCATGTATTTAGAATAATATAAAATAATGGAATGTATGTCTTTTGAAAAAGATAAAACACGTGTGTGTGTGTGTGTGTGTGTGTGTATATCGACATGCTCTATGTTATTTATATATAATGCTATATATGAAAAATGTTTAAATACACACAAACACATATTCAAAGCCTTTGTTGGCAAAAAAAGGCATTTACAGGAAGGCATCTGATGACCTGATTTTTGCTGTGTGAAACACGCCTCATCAGATTAGTTTTAGGTGCCATAATTAGATATGATGTGTGTTGATCGATCGTTCACAGCTAGGGTGTTTCAGTTTGGCCATTACTGCACAAAAGAGTCAGAGATCTACATGCATCCTCCGTTTTTCCCCTCTGTTGACCTATAAGCCAGATGGTTGTCCTTTTTGTTCTGTCCTGTATGATAACTGGGGAAATGTGGAAATGAGTGTGTTATGAGAGGCCATCTGATGTGTAAGACATGCATAATGACAGTCTCTACAAAAGCAGAGGTCACGCCAAATCCTGACAAGTCCAAAGAACTATCAGGTCAGCCTTGTAAGTGGTGAACTTCTCATCTGGTCAGAAGAAATGCCAGATTAGAGCATCATGAGGTATATCTTATGCTGTGTGTTTCCTGGACATGCTGTTGCAGAAGAAAGGTCGGTGAATGCCTTGCCTAGACTTTTTATGGTGTCATCCTTGTCACCAGTTGTCAGCACTGCACTGACATGTCAGGCTTAATGCTTTGTGCTGCTTGCCTTTCTTATCCTGCTGTTCTCCTTTCTGTCAGCAAGCCATTGTACTTGTGTTTCCATTTACGATTGTGTCACTATGGCCTGCCTTTAGCCACATCTCCTTGCCTGACATGTTGTCCCTTCTAGCATTTCACAGAAGCCCAAGCACAAAAACACCACAGTAGTGTCAAAAACAGAAGTGGAAGAGAAGTGAAATCAGTGTGATATTCTGTAACTAAATTGTAATTTCTGGAAATGTATTTTTGTGCTTTTCTTAAAATGATTCCTCATCCATAGCCTCCATGTAGAAACAAAGTGGACCTTAAAGAAAATAAAAAGGCTCAGGTACTTTCCTTGTTACCCTGGAATACGTTCTGAAATACATCACAAGGTTAAGGCTTCCTCTTTTGCCCAACCTGCTTCCTCTTGCCACTGATATTTTGGCTCCCGTCCCCTGCTGAGCAGTAGCGGCTCGGTGTTTTCCACAAGCAGAAATCTACCTAACTGTGTCGGGCTTGGCGAGTGACCCGGTGGTGGTGAGGGGCGCGGTGCGACATGCCACTCCCCACGTCAGTGCTCTGGCTTGAGCTGGGTGATGGGACAAAGGCGGAGATGAGACAGGCCATCAGTCAGCCCCCGCTGCCCTTTGAAAGGAAGCCATGGGGTGAAAAGGTGCCGCAAATGGGCTGTGAAGTTTACATACACTGCCCACTGTTAAACAGATTACCTCTAATGAAGTGTCTAATGCTCAGGCCATGTCAGCCTAATCCTCGCTGGCAGCTCGTCCCTCGGCTGCCAAAAAAGCCACCGCCCTCTGGCCCTCTCCCGCCATGGAGGCGGCCGCCGTGCGGGGAGGCGCCCGCTGCTAATCGAGCAGGACAGTGTGCGATCTGACATGCAAATGTAGGTCATTGCATATGTAAATGTGTGATTACAAACCTGCATGCCAGAACACATTAGCAAGACTTTGCTCTCAGCGTGCGACTGTCACACTGCTTTAGAGGCTCATGCTAACATTTGTCAACTTACCATGCAGTGGGTGAAAGTAATTCCCAGGCTCTTGTTTTGGTTGCGTGGACACCCAGCTGACCATTGCCTCCCTGAGATTCTTGTGCAAAATCAGCTTTCCTGCTGATTCTGCAATAACAGTAACAATAATACACGTAACACACGAAGGTGATAATTATTAAACACAGTTAATCGGTTAATTGTGATAATGAAAACTAAATTGATACATTATTTGTGACTGGAGCTGGATAAAATAAAATAATCCAGGCTAAACGGTGTGTTTTTGGTTGTTAGCATGTAAATATGGCCTTTATTTTCAACCCTTGGTCAGCTTGCATCTGTCCTTCATTCTTTTCCATATTAATATTATATATGACAAAACTAGTCATGGAGCCAAACAATAAAGTATGTTACTTTTTAACAATTTAATGGGATAATTCTAAAAGTCAGCATTTATAAAAAGTGTTTGGTTACATTTATTGGATCGTGGTAGAACTGGATGTCGCACTGATAACTAATAAATGACAAAAACTGAATTTTTATGTCACAGGTATAACTGTAGTCAGGCAGTAATTTAGAGCTTTTATTTGATTTATGCCTCTGCATAATATTTTTGTTCTTTTTCTCTGTTCTTTAATAAAATTGTAGGCCATTTCAACCCCAACATTTGAAGCTGTGATGTTATTACTTATATTTTTGTTTTGTTAATTATATTGTATTTTTATCTTTAAAAAGTTTTGTGCTTACATATTTAAATTTGTACAATAAAGATCTGTCAGTGTATAGAGAAAAAGTTATTTCCAGTGAGTTTAGCTGGGTGAGGGTGGTAAAGTGTCACTGATGTGGCCTTCGTGTTCCCCCAGGTTGCACTCAACCTGGCTTTGTTTGACCCTGCGTTAAGTAGAACCACATAGTTTGAAAACTGCTCTGGTGTTTTTTGAGGACATTATTTTTCTTCCCTTTAAAGCTAGCTGTCTTCAGGGCAGTCCTGTGGCTGTTTTTGAAAAATCCTTCTGACATGTGGCATTCCGATATCTGTCACCTTTTATAGCCATGTTTTGTGCGATTTAAAGTTTGCAAAAACCCTCTAAAGGTCATTTTTTATAGCATATCCAAGGGGCTAATTTGGGATTTTGCTTAGCTTTTAATTTTAGATCTCAAGTGCCATGCGATTCATTGTGAAAGCACTCTGGGGGTTTTGCCTCTAACTGGTCTAGTGTAAGTCACTGTAGTGGCAGGGACATCCCAGCCTGGTGATGCGCACAGGCAGACATTGGCTATGAAAGCTGCTCTTGTTACATTTGTGTCCACTGTGCTCCATTAGCAGTCCTACACTGTTTTGCATGAAAAATCTCCCCAATGGAACATTTGCCATGCAGCTGTGACAGGCGCCCCGTGTATGACATTTTTTCCTAAATGGGCGCTTTAAAACATGCAAAACTTTTTTGAGGTTACATGGCATTTACATTCATTCACTGGTGGCAGAAATGTACTCCTCTAATTCTACTTTTTATTTCAATAGTCCATATCTGTTACTTGTACTGCCACTGCTATAACATGATTTTAATTTTAAATAAATAGTAAATAAATAAAAGTGCAATGAAAAACCACTTTTGTAAATCTTTTCTTCCTTTTATATTTGTAGAAGCCTCTGCAGCCTGATATGGGGTACAATTCGCTCGCTAATTTTCAAATTGAGAAGAAAATTGGAAGAGGACAGTTCAGCGAGGTGTACCGTGCCAGGTACTTGCTTGACAACACGTCTGTAGCCTTGAAAAAAGTTCAGGTAAGGGTGAACACGTTCCACTGTGTTTTCTTGAAAGAAATGTGTTGAGCAGTGGCAGACATGCTTCAGTCCCTAGTGTCTCTTAGTCACTTTTGTATTTAATAATAATTTTGCTTTAATTTTGAGGTTCTTCTGCTAGTTAATGTTTTTAAATACATGCAGTACATAGTGTAGTGTTATATTTTTAAACTTTACTTTTAGTTAGAGCAGCCTTCTTCCAATCAGAAATTTCTGGGCTCAAACCCCCATTACTGCTATTGAACAAGGTACCTACCCTGAATTTTAAAAAAAAAAAAAAAAAAAAAAATTCCCAAATTATTGTTAATTCTTAATTAACGGAAACTTTTTTTTCCAAGGCAGCTTGCAAAGCTAAGTACACTATGCTCAGCTACTTACAAATATATATCCTCTACACAACAAAGCAGTGTAACACACACATTTAAGTAATAAGGGAATATTTTTTAGAGCGTCTGTAATGGGTAAATAACTGAAAGTCACTTAATACATGAACATAATGTAAATTTCTTTGAAGAAAAGTGTATGCTTGATAAATCAAACACTGTATGGCTCACTTAACTTAGATACATTTAAATATGTTATGCTAAAATTTACTTACAGTCCTGTAATTATATATTCTTGTTACTGATTTTTATTTGACAATGACCACCTAGCCCATATTGTATCTAAAATTAATTCCCATTGAATGAGACCCAGCTATCTAAAGTTCAGTCCTTCCTTAGACACCTGAACATCTGGGATCGGTTTCCTGCCAAGTCTTTTGGTCAAATAGTCACCTATTGTTTTTTAAAGTCAAAGAACTACCACCACTTGTCCAATACTTATGTATTCAACATGTTATGTTTGGCTTCAGTCTGACTGAAACATGTTTTCTAGTTTTAGTACAATGTTTCAGCTATTAAAATACATTACCTTTATAAGGATTTTATACATTTTCTCACCTGAATACAGAATTGCATCCACAGGCATAGCATACTCAGAAGCGCAACATATATATGTTGAATGTACACGGTATAACAGTGGGCTGTCTAAAATGAGTAAATTAGGCTGTGAACACTCATTTTTTAGTTATCAAATCTTTATATAAAATTAAGAATTAATGCATAGTGGACATGCAGTAAAAATATTTGAACATTTTCATGTTGCAAAATTCTCAAGATTAAGCTACTGTGTTTTTATTTTTGGTAAAAATGGGCTCTAAAAAATTGTTCCTGGAATTCCTTATTGCATTGCTCATTTGCTTAATGGTTTTTTCTTCCCATTTCATATGCAAATGCAGACTGTATCCAGGCATTCATGGTGACAGTTTCCAAAATTGTCAAGTTTGGGTAAACTATAGAATTCAGGCCCACTTTTTATGGCAGAGCATCACACTTCTGTTCCTACTGCTTTCATTTTGAAGTGTAGTAGTTTTTTTTATTACCCGAAGAAGAATAACCCTGCCTGGGAGCTCATTTTGCAAATCACCATCTGTGTACAAGACTGATAAGTACTACATAAAGCCAGTTGATCATGTGGGAAAGTTACATGTTTTTTAAAATGTGAATTATGTGGAACAGTAGTTCAACTTTGGATGCTATGAGAAACACTTGGGTAGGGTTTTGTGAGATCTTATTTTTTAAAGTTATATATTAATAAGAAAGACATGTTTCTTGACTGCAAGGATCTTTACAGGGCATTATTTTCCTAATGGAAACCCATGAACTGTTCTTCAATTTCATATAAAACAAACTTAAAAGTGTGCAGCTGTTAATGATTTTAGAAGCAACGAATAAAGAAAAACTAGCACTAAGTTACATTGGATGAAAGGGTCAACTGGATGAATATAATAACAATAATAATAATAATAATAATAATATAAGAAACCACTCATCTTTTCTTTCTTAGTGCATAAAATATTGGATTTATTTATTCTTACATCCAAGATGACACTAACATATAACAGTATTTTTAGCAGTGCTGGAAAATAAATAGTATGTGTTCCTTCCCACCAGGACACCACAGCTTACCTCATTTCCGCTCATTGTTTGAGTTTTGTGGTGCAAGTCCATAAAACGCAGCTCATATTCCTGTGCACAGATGTACTGCTAAAGCAGCCCACCAAGTCATAATGAATGTTTGCAGATACACAGCACACTGTCTCGTCATACAGTTGTCATTCATAGTTTTGATTAGTTTGACAAGGACTTTGCTGGCTGGTAGAAATGTCCCACGGTGCTGTGACAGAACATAGAAGAGGAGCAATGTTGAACGCCAGGTGTTGAGACAGGTGTCTGCAGCTGGCACTCGTCTTCTAATGTCTCTACAAAGATATCATTTAGTGTCAGTTTCGGTGACACTGGGAACAGGGAAGCCATGAAAAGGTACAATGTGTGAAGGATTGGCAGGGGAGCCCACGACAAGCTTTTTCATTTTGAAATTATTTGAAACTCATCTTACTATTTAAATCCATATGCAGCAGTAATAATCCCATAAATGCTCAAAATTGCTCAAATGTGATTATTGCAATGATAGTTAATTTAAGTATCAATTTGCATTGAAAATATATTAATTTATTTTTAACTTTTAATTTGTCCCTACACCTTTAGTGGAAATGTTTCTTTATTCATTTCTGTGTTGTTTATTATACACTGCAGTTGATGATGATAATGATGTTAAGGTTGTGATTGTCCTGACTCTCAGTGGAGGACGTAGGGGCTGTTGCACCCCTTTCCCACTCAGGTGTGTCACTTGGGCGCACCCTCCTCCACACCGATGCCTTGGATGGAGCCGACCGTACTTTCCGAACATGCGGTGATTCTGTTTCTCTTCTTTGATCTCTTGATAGATATTCGACTTGATGGATGCCAAAGCTCGGCAAGATTGCATCAAAGAAATAGACCTCCTTAAGGTAAAAAACCAGAGAAGTGAGAAGGCGGCATCATGTGTTGTATTATGTTTTCTAAAGGTGCCTCTGCAGAGACCCAGCGCTGGAGAAAAACAATTGATCTGAACCAGACGAGCAGTTTCTTGTGAGGGGAGCACAGATCACTAGCTTTGTGTGTCATTCCTTCAGGCTTAGATTGACTCTTTTTTTAATGCCAAAAACTATAGTTTTTATCTTTCTCAGTCATGTTTAGAAAGGGGGCCACAATGTGTTACAATAGAATTGTATCAGACTCCCTTATGGGCCTTTGATGTTTTTCTTCTCTCATATCTTTAGTCTTTCTTTTAAATCAAGCATTTTCATTTATCAAACTGCCTTAAACAGGCGTGCACATTTACAAACGCCAACGAACAAATTAACGACAGGTTCAATAAATCACACTGCTTCCTTGAACACCTTTTTTTGTATGTATTTTTATTTTGAATATTTTATTTTGCATCTTCGTGCCTACTCAACTGTTGGATGTGCTTCTTTCCCCACTCTGAAACTTTACTCAGGTTGTCAAATTAATTCCTTTGACCTGGATCAATGATTTGTTCTGCAGCCTTTCCATGTTTGCGCGTATCAATAACATCGGCTGGTCCTTGCCAAGGTGTCTCATCTAACACCAGGCTAATTGGTGACATTATGGGTGTGTTGTTCTTTTTCCCCCCTCTTCATTGTGTGTGGGCATTTCACATGGATGGAAGAATGCAGGAAGATGAGAGGTGCACTGGGAGGATATGTTGCTGCTCGTTCATTTTCCTGACCCAATGTCACCCCCCCCCCCCCCCCCCCCNATGCAGGAAGATGAGAGGTGCACTGGGAGGATATGTTGCTGCTCGTTCATTTTCCTTACCCAATTTCCCCCCCCCCCCCCCCACCTTAAGCAATGCCTTTGAACAGACGGCTAATGAATGTGGTCGTTGTACCAGCCCACCTCTGACAACTAACAAGCTGCAGTGTGAAAATGGAAGCCCTGCATTCTATCTCAGTGGACAGGACAAAAATAGCCCCAGATTGAAATAATGAGACAAGGCCTTAATAGTATCAGATTATGGTCCACAGGTCTCTCACTGTCTTATTTTTCCTCATAATCTTACCTTTTTTGCACCTTGACCTCATATATTTGATTGTCTTTGTTTAGTCCTACACTCTCTTTGCTAATTTTTAAGACTGTTTAAATGTGATCCCAATCCGTGCTTTAAGCCTTTTTTGATGCCTAGACACATTGTTTCCTTTCTCACTGCGTTATTTTATTCCAAGAACTCGACACTCCTGCCATGCAGCTTCATGATCAGTGGCAAAACATTGTAATTCCCCAGCCTAATCACTGAAAGAGGATAATTTATCACAGAAATAGAACTGCAAAATGAAAACGCTGCTCGGTTTGTTCTGTGCTTTTGTTAACTATTTATTGGTATACTTTGATCTGTATACAGCCGAAAACCAGAAGCAGTTTGCATGGAATGTGATGCCAAATGGAGTGCGAAACTGATTGAAATGAAGGCATGGTGGTTGCTACTTGAATACCAACATGAACCACCTGTTCTTATGGAGATGTGATTGATAGTCAGGAAATGTAGATTTATGGTTTTTAAACTGTATTGTCACCTGGCAATTTTTGCTTCCAGATAGATGTAACAAATTCATTGCATGCTGATGTGGACATTCCTATTCATTTTAGTATTTCTTGAAAGTTCCCAACATGTCAATGCTGATATGATGGTCTGGTTCACCCGTTTCCACTCATGTCAGATGCTTGTGACCAGATCAGGTGCCATCTGACCTGTTGTGTGCTGTATCTGTTACTCAGTGAACAGCTAACATGAAGTCAAAGAAGCCTACATATGCAGTGTGATAGTGTTGTTTTCTTTAGGCAGAGGTTTTTTTAAAGGCCAAAAAGAAGTACCATATGAAGAACAAATCTTGTTAGTCGAGTTACCTGTTTGTTTGACCTTTTTTTTCTTGTTGAGTGTCAGGAAAGTACATTCTTCTATGCAACTGTACAGGTTTTGCTAATTTCTAACAGTTTGAGTAATTGGTATTGTTTGAAGATAAAATTCTTATTTAATTTTTATTAAATACTTTCATCAACTCAGAATGTTTTATGTATTATCCATTTTGTTGCAGCAATTGAACCATCCCAATGTAATCAAGTACTATGCATCATTCATTGAAGACAATGAACTAAATATAGTTCTGGAACTTGCAGATGCCGGCGACCTTTCACAAATGATAAAGGTAGGAAGCTGAACTTTAATATGTTTTTTAAGGTGATTAGAATGATAGAGGACAAATGTTCAAGCATTCATTGGATCAGACATCTGAAATCGGTTTTATAGTGTATGATGTAGAGTCTAGTCATACAACTGAGCTCATAAAGAAGTTCTCACTGTTAACCATGATAGATTGATATACTTGTAAATGTACGGTTGTCTGAAATGTTACATTTTCTTCTACTTGTAAAATTAACATTTGATCTGCTTTGACAAATTCTGGTATATTTGGATACACGTCTGGAATTTACTAGATAGTGCTATATTATTCTGCATTTTTTCAGGAAAAACCACCAGTTGTGTTTTTTTTGTGATATAAACCAGAATCAATGATCCATTCTGTGTCAGTTTCCTTCTTTTACTGAATAGTTGTTATTGCAACAAATGCATCTAAGAAATAAGAAAACATGTGGCTGATGTATTTTTTGAACAACATGATTAAAAATAGAACATTTATTGAGGATGTTTTTCTTTGCCATTTTGATTGATTGCCTGGACAAAACTGCTACTACACTGTACTATGAAGCACTAGTAGCAGCATTTAGTGATACTAACTCAAAGGGAACCCTGGCAGCTGAGAAAAGACTCTTAACCAGGCTACAGTTCCCATTACCAGCAAGTTGTCTTACAGTTTAATATTCATGTGAACTCCTTTTAAATAATACAGGCTAAAATTGGTTCTAAATGGTATTACTGGAATCTTTTTTAATTCAAAGTAACCTAGATACACAATGTGGCATTCATATTTTTGTGAGTAGATGAGTCAGATGATGTAATGATGATGACATAATGGCTTTGAAATGTAGGCTAGGTATCTAGTACACACAAACATTGCATTTGAAGGGGCATAGTGTTCTGGCACAGCAGACACCCGTGGTCTCTTACATTCACTTCTGTCTTATCAAAGTTTTCTCACCTCTTGTCACATGTAATGTAGATTAGAGCTTTGTTGAGTTATTAATGTTTAATTATCAATTCTTGTTAATATTTAAGTCATATTTATTAGTGATAATATAGTTAAATATGTATTGCTAGATTGTTTTAGATTACACCCCCACCATCCTAAAGGTACAAATCAAGATTAAACTCTTCAGCATGAAATAAATATGACCGTGCAGCATGTGTGAGACAGTAGCATGAATGCATGAATTTAACATTTTTATTCTTTTTGATTTCTGACCATTTCAGAATTCAAATGAAATCAAATGGCCCTTCATTTGCATGCACTTACAGAATATTGCATGTGCAGTGTTTGCTTTTAAAGGCACGCGGGGCCGAGATGCACCCCATTGACATCAAACAGCCCTCTGATATGCAAATGGAAGGGCTGGGGAAGAATAGCTTTGTTTGGCTGTGGGCCAAGGCATCTCGATCTGAATATTACATACAGAACCGCTTGAATTATTTCCATGAAAAGAGGGTGAAATAGGCAAAGTGAGCAGTGGCACAATTGAATAATAAGGACCGTATTATGGAGTACTTGCAGATCATTTTCCATATTTACCTGTTCAGCATCATTCTCTTTCTTACTGTGAACTAAATGGTTTGTTTCAGTAGATAATTTATTTTTTATACCAGTAATATAAGAGGATTTGCTTGTAATTATCTGTCAATTAGTTGTATCAACGTCTTTTGTCAAGCAGGCTGTTGAAAGCACATTTTACACAATAACCTTATGTTATCTGAAGAAATATCTGGATTGTATGCATTAGCCCTGAAATGCAAAATGCTTATCATATTTCTTAAAAATTCCCATTCTCCCAATTTTTTTTTGTCAATTAACCAGCTCTTATGTTTCCTTTTCAAAGCACAACAGCTTGTGCTCCACAGTGGTGAACACAGGCAGATAGCTCCTCCAGTGCAGGTGTTGTGAGCCTTTTACACAGTGTGGACTGCAGACTTTACTGGTGGGTGTATCTTTGCTTGGAGGAGAGCACTGTTCACTTAAGTCCCCCACAGCCCTGTAGGCTCCTGGCTGACCACAGGTCGTTTTTTTGCAATGAAGAGAGGAAAAATGTTGCCTCCACTGTACCCAAGGGAAAATGGGCCAGTTTGGGTTCCTTGGTCCTCTTCTCCCAGCTGGCTAGAGTGGCAAGCAAATGCAAGAGTATTTAGTATTCTTTATTCAACATTTTTTCATAAAAATATGGTAGAAGTCATAGAGTAGTCTTTATGATGGAATGGTTCAGTGGAAAACTAATTGTGGTTTTCTTGGTGTTAAAGAACTAATTCTGATAAGTCTAGTTAAAAAGCAGCCCTTTTCTTTTCTTTTGAAAATGTGTGTACTTCACAGCATTTCAGTATGATGTTTAGACCTGAGGTTGTTTATGTGGCAAAGGCTGATTTTGCCCTGATTTTATTACGTTGTGGGAAGCGTGTTGAAATGGGTCATGGAACATGGATCTGTTAATTTTTAGTTGTTCTTAGGAATTTACCCTCTCTTTGTTTTGTTATGTGGGCACCTGTTGCAAGGCAGTTGAACAGTACACTGAAGCAATATTGCACTGCTGTTTAGTGTATAACGATAATTCAAAAATTGCTAATATTACTGTGTCACGGTGGTGGTAGTATTTGTTAGGATGTTAAAGTGCTTGGAAAACTGAAAGGCCCTGTGTCTTCCCAACAGCACTTCAAGAAACAGAGGAGGCTCATTCCAGAGAGGACTGTGTGGAAGTACTTTGTTCAGCTGTGCAGCGCTCTGACACACATGCACTCCAGACGCGTCATGCACCGAGGTACACCTCCCCACCCAGACAGCCGCATGAGTCGATCTACACCTAGGCCAAATCTTTTTGACAGTGTTCATTGGTAGAATGCTGAATGTGAAAGAGAGGATGTTGAAATGCACACAGTCAGACACAAGCTTACAGGCCTTAGTTACTTACAGAAGTTGCTAACTTGTCACACATCCATAGTTAAGAGGTACATCATCACGTCATGTAGAGTAGTTAATACCTGATACCTGCAGGGTTTGGAGAGGGTGTTCAGAGCAAATTGGCAAGTTTATGAAGTTTTATGTATGCAGAAGTAAAGTTACTACTTTGCAAGAGGACATTTGTTTGATATTTCTCTGAAACATTCTAAAATTGTAACATGTAAGTGTTCATCTTGTCACACTCTTCTATATAAAAGTGAGTGCTACATGTCCAGCATATAGCACATATATTGTGGAACTTCATACGCCACATCTGCATGTGCCTGTGCAGAGAGGACACAACTGCTGCAGATGTGTTTTATCAACCGTCCTGTCCTACCAATGATCCCTTCAGTTTAGGATCACCAGCTTGGCCTGTGTGGGTTAATTGTGAAAGTGTGTGTGGATCATTTCCTGTCCCAGTGGTCCATTGTTCTCTCCTACTTAATGTCGTCTGTGGAGTAAATCGCTCTAACAAGGCGTGAAACATCGGCCCAGAAGCTACGCTTCCAAACGTCAGCTCCCATTCCCTGACAAGGTTATTGGATGAAGTTTGCCCACAGTGCAGGGCTGCTTACCACTCCACCTTGATTCAGTCAAGACCCACTCAGGTTGTGTTAAAGCAATGGGGATTATTATGTATCCTATTATGTATGTAGGTATTGCTCATTTATGTACCTGGATATTTTTTCTTAACTGGAGCAATTCAAGGTAAGCAAATTGCTCATGGTTACTATGGCAAGAGGTGGCGTTCGAACCTGGGTCGAAAGCAGTTGGAAAAGCAGTAGTGTTAACTAGTACACTAAATTGTTGTTCCCACATTACATTACATCTTCTGCTGACATATTAAATCCTGTATTCCTTTTACATTGTTTATAACAGCAAAAATTACTCAGTCATTACTTTGTGCTGAAATGAATGTCTGATATTGTTAATGTGTTTTAAAATTAAATTGATGCCCAATTAATGATTGATCCAGCAATAGTCTTAATTTCATACGCACGTTATGGTCCAGTTTATTAAATTCTTTGATTGACTTTGAAACATTGATTTGCCAGTCCCCATTTGTGTCTTAAGAGCCTTTTAGTGGCAGTTCTGTGTACCTGTGATGTTGCCCCTTAAATATTAAAACATGTCCTTCTCTCTGCAGACATAAAACCAGCTAATGTGTTCATTACTGCCACTGGGGTAGTAAAACTGGGGGATCTGGGGCTGGGCCGCTTCTTCAGCTCCAAAACCACAGCAGCTCATTCTTTAGGTAAGCCTTTTAAGAACTGAATGCCGCCACAAAGCCTTTTTAATTGTACACGAGCAGGATGTGTTTCATTATATCACGGAGACCAGAACCATGTGTCTGTTATAAAAGCTTCCTGCAGCCCCTGGGCAATCCCTAAAAAGCAGCCCTGGCTCTTTGCCTTTCATTGGTCAGTTAAGGCTTTCCTGTTGCCTTCACTTCTGACCTTTTCATAGATGATGTCTGGAGGTAATAAGTCTGGATACTGTTGCACAAGAGGGCTGTAAAATAGTGATCAGACAGTGATTAATGACAACATCAGTTGAGGACCTTAATGAGATTATATAGTTTCGTATTAAAAACAAAAAATACACTATACTAGTATTGGATGTGAGAGGTTTGTGCAGATTGAATGATGGTTTATCTATGCTTTTTTGCAGTAAATGGTTTTAAGAGAAATTTTGGTTTTTATACGTTAACAGTTGGTCACATGGGTTAGAGTCTGGTTGAATGTCAATGTTTATTAATTTGGTGCTCTTACAGACAGTGTTGTGAAATAGTAAGATATACTGCAGTAAAGCATGTCTAAAATAATCTAATTTAGATGCAGGGTGACAAAGACAAGACAAAGAATAAATGATTAGAAAACTATATATGTGACCTTTATATGATGTGACTTATTCTGTTTTGTCAGCAACAGTTACCTGAAACAGGTGTTCATTTCAAGCGTGTCACATTCAATTAGCCGCGTTTCATAAAAATATTAGCAGAATGGTTATATTATATTTAACATATTTGTCAGTCATGACACAATGTTATCAGTTTCTGATTTAATGTGTTTTTTTAAAAAGGGGTAACTTTTAAAGTTTCTCTTTAATGTATTACTTTATCCTGCAGCATATGAGCTCCACATGCTGAGCAAATCCACTCTTTTTATATGCTGTACATGTTAAGTGAGCCTCAAGGGGTCACACACAGCTGACACAGAATTACATGTGATTTGTCGGCAGTGTGCTGATTTTTCTGTTTAATAACAGTAAGGGTTGTATGAGTAGTACCTGGAACCCCATTCATCACATGGCAGTAATGTGGTCCAGGACGAGCATGGCTATCCGGCGCTCCTCAGCTGCGATTTTTCAAGTCAGAATGGCTGAAATATGAGTTTCTACATGGCAGGTTAAATTTACCCAGGGGCAAAGAGACCCCAAATCTGCCTTTCCCTTCGGGCGAGTAGACTAAAGCCTCTGTCTGTGGGAGTGTGTGTGTGGATGTGTGTGTGTGTGGGTGTTGGGCGGCGGGGGTGGGGGCTGTGGGGCTGCTGGTTTGACAGTTGGGGCTGTAATGAGACAAACCTCCACAGTAGAACGCCGCGGTGTGCGCTTGATGGAGGTCTAGGAGGCGCCTCTGTGTGCCTGTCAATTCTCTGGCTCAGAAGCGGAGCCTCGGCCTTTTAACTCTGCCTTTCAGTGCCTCAGCCGCCTGCAGATACAAACACAGAAATCTTACTTATCTTTGCATTTTGAGCCAGGGGCTTCTTCCCCTTTAAATTAAGAAGGGAGGGGTGAGTGAAGGAAAGAGATCAAAAGAAAGCCAGTAGGAAAACTAGCTGTGGATTACAACTGATGTTAATAATTATTGCTTATGGTATGTGTGTTGTTTTACATGAATAAATCCTAATTGTAATCATTACCATTTTCATCTTCCTTCTTCCCAAAAAATGGACTGTACTCTAAGGACTGTACTGATAATGTTACTGATAATGTTAATCCCACAAAACAGGTGACGACTGGGGGTTTTACGAGAGAAAATCTTTAGTGTTTGTACTGTGCTGGATTTGGTGTTTTACAAAATATGTTTTTTGTTCATGATAACAAACTGAAGAGAAATTATGTGTATTTTTTTTTACTTTTTCTTCTTTTCCTAAAATGATTTTGCGTTATTACGATAGTTAAAATGACACCCCAGCATTTTCACTTTGACATAAATAATGAGTTTTTAATTTTCTGTGCTGATTGGAAATTTTTGTTTAGCTTTGTATATTTTGCAGCTATTAACATAGAAGATGGTTCGTTTTTATCACGTCATAATAGATGAGGAAGACATCGTTCCTACAGTAACAGGAGACATAAAAAGTTTGCCAATAAAGAAAAGTGCTTATCAGAGGACTATTGTTTTGAAATTAAGTCAAGTAACGTTTGAGGATTTCTTATTCAAGTTTCTGTGCAATTTTATATTCTAGTTTAAAAATGGAAGTCTGTGAATGTTAGACTGGTAATGAGCTCCTTAACATCAGTGGCATTCTCATTGTCAAATAATAAACTAGCACATATAGAATTGTGTCTTCAGTAGAAAGCAAAAGAATAAGGGTTCCTTCCTTTTATGGAAGAAATGTGTATGAAAACTTCAGATGTGCGGTGTTCCATTTAGCTGACAGTGTCAGTACTAAGCCTTGTATTTTCCTGAATTGTAATTTTGTTCCTCTTTTTTTGCGTGTTCTTATCGCCATGCTGTTTGTCTTGTGTGTGTGTGTGTGTGTGTGTGTGTGTATTTTACTCTCTGCTGTCTTTGCGCTCGCCACCAGAGATTTTAACATGCATTGAATCCAAGAAGTTGTACCAGGGCTAAGCTTTGTAAACCATGAGCATTTGTCTGTTCCCCCCATCATCAATCTTTCACACTCCTATCTTACCCCCTCATGTACCTGAAGGCTTCCGTCAGCCGCTGCTAGGAATTACTTTTTTCGTTGTGGGTTGAAGCCGAAGCCTTCAGACTTGAGTGTTTTACCTGCCCCCGTGGGTTCATTGCAGCTGCCTGCTGCCCATTATTCACTGCCAATTACCTGCTGCCCATCTCCAGGTTGAACCTCCTCTCAGTTCCCGTCGCTCCCTTCCCCCTCACAACCCAGTAGATAACATGTTCTTACAAACCAGGGGGAGACACAGCATAAAAATCTGCCATTAGATCTCCAATTTAATGAGTACTTTTGGTATTTAGGCATACAAAAAGTACATCCTGGTTGTACATGCTTTTTTAGTACCAATTTGGTGTTCACCATAGTGACTTCTGTATGCAGTCAGTCAAGTATAAGCATTTAATCAAGCATTGCACATTTGCACAAAAAAACAGTGCTGTAGGAGCAGTATTCTTCACCATGCTGTGTGCAAAACATTTGGGCCTGTTTCTTTAATGAACGAAGCCAGTCATTAAACACATATTGTGCAATTATTACTCCTGTTAAGCCCAATATGTCTGGAGTGTCTGAAGTGAAATATGCAGAACATCTATTCAATTTTTAAAAGCAGCAGAATTTGCCAAAGGCAGCCCACTGCACCTTCATGTGGCAGGAAGATGCTACTGCATCCCTGTGTGTGAGGACTAGTGTGATGGTGGTGTGCAGAACCCTGCACTTAATGTGTCTGCAGTTATCTTTCTATAGAAAAGAGAAATTCCACCACACAGTACTGCAGTTTATTGCTGCTTGTTTATAAATGGGACAAACAGGCTCAACAGGTAAAACAGGAATTTGTCCTTTATTTTAAATTGGTTGTTGTTTTCTGCACAGTCTAAGTTTGGCTGGAGTTACTATGGTAAATGCTTATCAATAATGTATACATTACAAATGATATTTTTCTGTATTTTAGTGCTTATTAGGAGTATAATGTTCATGACATTGATAAGGTTAAAGGTCACATTTTTGGCAGATAAGCAGAACTTAGGCATGTTGATTCTGTTTGTGCTGTAAGCAGTCCCAGTCACTACTCAGTGATGCTCTGCTGAATCCCGTGATATTTGTGATTCTTCCAGCGAAGCTTTCTTTTTGGCAGGATTGCATGGGCAGCAAGTTCCTTGCACCCTTTACTTGCATTAGCCTTTAAAGAATGCCGTGGTTCTGCAAAGTGATTGACTGACAAGCTTCTGCTTTCTGTTCCAGTGGGCACCCCCTATTACATGTCTCCCGAGAGGATACATGAAAATGGGTACAACTTCAAGTCTGACATCTGGTCCCTGGGCTGCCTGCTCTATGAGGTAAAGGAACATCATCAACCTAATCCGTCTGTTTCCCTCTTACACCCTGACACAGAAATGGCATTTAACGTCATACTAAAAGTACTTTTTTGCTGAGGTAAGCATTGTATGAGACCTAAAATATATTTCAAGTTTGTAAGGGAATTAAAATGACATGCACACAACCATTATTCATATCATTAGCAGTTCTGTTGAGAGATAAGAATTTGAAAACCTACAAAACTGGAGCATAGTAAAATAAACTTTCTCTTAGTCAAATGACATAGTCAATTTGCAGTGGTTTCTGTTCATGGCCGTTTGAAGTACATGGCATTATTTTCACAGACAGTGTCCACAGCAGAGAAAACATCTCATTTTCCTATTTTGTTTATTTGCAATATTTTATTTCTCACTTTTCTTCTGTTTGGAAGCAAAGTTTCTGGATGATTCTCTTTTTTTGTACCGGCATAACTGTCAAAAGTATATATTCAGAATAATCTTCTCAGATTATTTACTGTGGCTTTTTCTAAAATATTACGGGCATGAGTTTGTTTTTAAAATATCATTAAAGTTTTCAATATTAAAGTTATTTAAAGTGTTAAATACTTAAAGTATTAGGACTGACAGAAAAGATTACTATATTGCTGTGGTAACAGTGTTTCAGCACCTTAGATTAAAACTGTTTGCTGTTGCAGGTGTTGTAATCAATATGTGGTTTTGATAGTATTTTTTCTGGATGTGCTCTATAATGTTTATAGGAGTAAATAGTCAGGGTGTGTAAGTGGCTGAGGGTGTAGCTTGAGTGCTGCCAACATTGTTTTTCACACCGAAGAAGGGGTTGGGACAGTCTCTGCCTGCCGTACAATCAGCTCCCTGACGGATCCTCCATAAATACCTAACACACCTTCAGCAACAGCTCCCTCTGTTATACAACTTCACAAGTGCTGTAATGATGACACCTCTGCTCACTTTGTGAGTATTCTTTGCATCCTTTACTCATCTGAGAGCGCTAATAAGCAGGAGATACCTTGACAAAATATTGAAAATTGACGTTTATAGTGGCGGGTGCAAATAGATTTTAAGTGATACATTTTTAAGTCCATACGTGAGAGGAAAATACGCTGGTCTTGAATCTTGCCGTATTGCGACGTGCGCACGGAACGGACACTTGTCTTTGAAGATGTAAAGCTTTTATGATGCTGCGTTTATTCTTCCTCTGGTCAGTTAATTAACTGAGGTAAGAACTAATGAAAAGTATCATGCTGTGAAATATCACAGCATTCAAATCAATGAAAATCCACAGTTAAATGCCAACTTGTATACTGGAACAAAAACAAGCACGGACACACAGTTACTCCAGCACCCACTTTCTTTTAAATCCTCTGAGTGATTATTTCTTTTTTTTTATTATTTTTTTTTTTCCCTTTTGGCACAAGTCACTAGTAACTACACCTCCCAAAGTGCCTCAGGCTGAAAAACAATGATCCAAGTTTATTGGTGCTCAGAGACTATAGATCTCAGTGCTAATTAGTCTCCCACAATGCACTGGTGCGAGCCGCGTGCCTTGCTTTCAGTGGGAGCTGGTCAGACCAGCGTGCTGGGGATGTAAGCAGCGAGCAGCTGCAATCTCTTAGCTTTGCAGTGGGAAGAAGTGGGACTGAGGAAGGCTGAGTGCCACCTTTGGATGTGGGCTGGGGCTCTGTAGCTGTGGTCTCACAAGTCACGCAGCCTGAAACAAAAATGCTCTTAGCACATTTTTTGTCATATGCAGCCATCTGACTAGCGGAGAACACCTGCGTAGTAACTGCACACATTCCTTTTATTAGGTGAACTATTTAAAATTAGTTTAGCTGTAGCTGTAAGTGTATTTTTTTTAGCTAAGTGAACATTCACTTCTCAGACACTAGGCTAAGAAAGAAGTGCATTTTGAAGTAAAAAAATCACTTTTTTGTCACAGGGACATAAGGAGGTGTTAGAGATGTTATTGGTAAAACTTAATGTACAATTTCAGAAAGCATCTTGATTTGCAGTTTAGAGAAAAAGGGAAAGTAGATGGGCTTATAGATGAAACAGAGAAACCTTTTTTGTATTTCCATTTTCATCATTTAGGGTTTTATAATCTTGCAGAACCGGTCATCCTGTGCTGACCAGATGGCAGCCAGCATGTGTGATTCACTACCTCTTTTCTCCCATGCAGATGGATAACCTTAGCCTTTGAAGTCCTTTTAAACTTTTAATCCTAATAACTGTCTTTGGGGATGTTTTGAGGTTTATACTTGCAAAAATCCTAGCCTAATGTACATGTTTAGTAGTCCTGCGTTCCCTGTATTATAGAACTAAATATCTTCTGAAGCCGGTGATCTGTCTAAGGAGTGCTTTCCTGAGACTCAAACCGACCTGTCTTCTGTTGTTAATCTCAAGTTATTAACCAATATTCTTCACAAATAACCCACTTTACTGTTACAGTCTTGGCTGTTCTTCAGTTGTCATCAGAAACTTGTTTCCCATATAAAATATTTCAGCTAAAATTTGTATTATTAATTTGTGCATGTATTTTTGTACAGACACCTTTTAAATGGCAAATGGTCTGCCTTCTTTGGTCTTGTTGATATGTGCTTGAGAATTGTCCACTTTGATGTTTGCACAGCATTGCGTTTGAATTTTTCACTTCTTATATTGTTTTTCAGTATTAGAATAACACTGTGTGTCTAATGCCAAAATCCATTTTTTGTTATCTAAACTTGTGCTCTATTTATTTTGTGTTGACTGCATAAATTGAATGGTTTTTAATGTAGTAGTTTTAATGAACAAAATTATTTTTAAAAAGCACACACAAAACTTAGCAAGTTTGTCGTGGGTAACATGAAAAATCATGATTGACAGCTGAATCAAGAAATGATCATAACTGATTTTTTCATTATTAAAATGAAAATGTTAAATGGTGGCAAAAATCAACATGAAAATGTTTGTGAGGTCTGTGCTCCTCTAGTAGCCAGAACGAGGACACAATAATTGTGCGCATCAGTCTAATGACCCAAATTTTATCGATTAGGACAAACTATGGCACGAAAAGCGGCAGAGTAAGTAGAAGACAGATAATTCCTTTGGTGCTCCTCCATCCCTCAGTGTACAAACCTTGAAACAACAACTGACACAACGAGTGGAAATAACAGACTTATGTACCTTCCCTTTGTGGTGGAGAGAGAGTGAATGTCCTTGTCATGACTGCCTTCCTTGTCTGGTTGTGGGTGGGTGACCATCACACTTTCTTCCCGCCTGCCACTAGCACCGATCTTGTCACCTCCGCTTCGCTCATGTCTGTCACCTCAGGAAGCAGCACTTCACCTCACACTGTGTTAAACTTTAACACAACTTTTACACCACGGGTGCATGTCTGTTTCTCTGTGCGCGCAAAATTTAAACAATGGTTATGTAGTTGAAAATGTGCAGCATTCCAAAAATGTGTAGTAAGGCGTTCCTTGTATTTTTTTGTTTTAAATAAGTAGTAAAGTAGAAAAATACCGTAGTAGCAGATAATGGTGAACATCAGTTCACAGGGCTGTTTAGCCTTATGATTTGCAGCGATTTACTACTGATAAAGAGAAATTATGGACTCAGTTTAACAAAAAACTAAAGGAAATATTGAAGTATTCTGTCTGTTTCCTGCACATTTAGTATTTTTTCTATTTTTAATGTATATGAAATTTTATTTTTCCTAACAGTGTGAGCACTTGAGGCATCCCTTCACCAATTCGGTGCCTTTTTGCCAAATTGTGTCGTAGAGTCGTGACTTAAGACATAGGGCTTGGATGTATTTTTAACGGAAATCTGTCTTCACTGAAGGTCCCCCTTAATAATATCTGTCATTATAGTAGGATATGAAGGATGAAATAATGATGTTTTTTCACATTAGCGTTTGAATTTCTGCTCTGCAGTTGATTACAACCTACGCTTATCCCGGAGGAAAGGCTAGGAGTCCATGGCGAGCCCCTTTTAATTGGCACAACGGAAAGAAGAAGAAAAAAGATCAATATTAATTAAGTTAATGGTGCACTTCTCTCTTTTACACAGGACCTTTACACGGGCAGGAACACGGTTACACATGAGCTGTGTTGTCGGGAGCAGCGGTTGCCAGACATGGGGTGGTGGGTTGATGGCGTGCTGCGCAGGAGGGGAGGGTCCCCCCAAACACCCAACACCCGTTTCCCCCTCCCCACACACAGACAGCCGGTGCTCGCGCTGGGGACAGCCCAGGAATATTAATGAGCAAGAGCCAGGGCCTCGGAGGTCAGGGAGCAAGTCAATCATTTTTGCCCGGCGCTCCGGAGTACAGCCTCAAATTAGCCTGAAAGACTCAGCTGGCGGGAGAGCGGCCGAGCAGCTGTCAGGGGGCAGCAGCGTCAGGCACTAATGAACCAGATGAATAGTGCAAAAAGTCCAAAATAAAAACAGGACAGTTGACATTTTTCATCTGTCAAAGCCGAAGACTCGTGGAAATAGAGCGGTCCTTCTTTAACTCTTTGCAAGGTGTGCCACAGTGCTTCCTCGATGGGAAGATTCCGTTCACAGCCTTAAACTTCCCATGCATTTGCACGTGGACACAACAGATACATTTAAATTTGCCCTGAAGTGCAGAGCATGTCATTTATACAGAATAAGTGTATGCAAAAATACCGGTGTATTTCCTATAACAAGATGTTTCAGTGAAGGCCAATAATTTTGTGTGACAGGAAAAACATGTTACATAAATCAGCGTATTACGGTTTTTCCTGGAAGGTCATCAGTTGTGTTTATTGCTACCTCTGAGTCCGCTGCACTTCCTCCAACATTTTTCCTCGCTTGGTGAGGAGTGATGGTCTCCTCTGTTGTGGCTTTAATCCATTCCCTCACACACAATTACTGTCACGCGCAGCAGCCCATTAACTGATGAGAGAATAATGACCTTGTCCGAGGTTCCCTTAAAAAAAGTCTCAGATCTGTCAAAGAGGATCACATTAAGATTCGCTTTTCTTCAGCTTTTCCCCTTCTGGTATGACAGTTTGTTAGTTTATTTGTAATCGGTTTGATTGTTTTGGACAAAGTTTTTCTAGGAGCAAAATGTCTTTCTATTAGTTTTCTTATGTTTTTGCACAGCAGGCAGTTTTGTTTCAAATAATTCATATTTTCACAAAGTTTGTAGCTCTTTTGATCATTTTCCCCATTTCATATTTTAGTGTAGTAATTATTGTTAGTTGATTTTTTTTTTCCAAGGTTGCCAAAGCAGTTTCCCCTCCTGGTGTGTGAACTTGCAACCTTGCCAGCTGTCCAGTTCCTTAACCACCTGATGCCTACGTGCTTCAAGTTGCTGGCTCTTTTTTATGCTTGTTGACCAGCCTTACAAAAGTATGACAGTACAGAAAGTGCTGTATGTTTTGTGAGGGCAAACCAACCCTTCTTTTGAAGAGAATTATGACAAGCAGATGGTTACTTTAAGGTGAAGTGTGTTCATTTTTAACTTTTCATGAGCCAAAGCGCTGTGTTATTAGTTGGGATCTCACGGAACAGATTGCACTCTGGTGTAGGGGGACAGGGGGTTACACTCCCTCATGGTTGAAAGTAGGAGGTTTTCACGGGGGAAGCTGTGTTGGCGGTGCAGTGACAGTTAGCCGCGTGACTGCCGCTGACAGATGAGGAGCACACCAAGGCCTTTGCTTGGTGAGTTAAGGGAGGGCAAAGGGGTGCTTTTCTCTAGCACTGTGCCGCCTGTCTGGAGCGCGGGCGTTATTAGCACTTGTAGAGAGGGGTGTTGGACTCCTGGCAAGGAGCTCAGAACGCTGAACCACTTTGGGTCCTCCGGCTGTCTCACGTGGGCTCCGACAGCAAGGCTTCCTGTCCAACTCGTGCTGACACACAGGTTGCGTGGTCTGGCCCCCTCCTGTCCTTCACCACACTCTTTGGTTGAACTTGTGTGTGAACTCACACTTGTCTGTTCCATCTGTTTGTTTCTGTAAGTGAAACCCCAGAAACGTCTTTTGACTCTCTCCATTTGATCATGAAACATCTTACAGATCTCACGACAGACATATATTTAAACGGTGTATCCGTCTTGTGGTCATGATCACATAGTGTGTTTTTTTCCGTCTCTTTTTTTAAAATATTTGAGCCGTGTCTTCTTGGTTATACCATCACCAGCAGTGACGTGCATGCGTGCGTGCGTATGTATGTGTGTGTGAGAAAGAAAAAGTGAGTGAAATCCTTCAAAGTGGTAGGGGGGTGCTCTGAGGCAGGAATGTAAAGATTTTATCAGACATTTTGCCTGGTACTTCATCAGCTTTGTCCAAATGGAAGTGATAAGATGGAATGCAGCACTTTCTTCACAATCCCCTTTCTTTGCTGTTGTTATATTCCAGGATGAAAGGCCTGTCTAATACAGACTGTGAAAGTTAACATCTTTTTTACAGATGCGAGAAATCTTTCTGGTTTGTAAACTGATTACTTCACTAATGTTTTCTCCTTTTTGATTTGTAAGGTTCATCTTGGGGAGTAATCACAACATTAACTGTGTTCTGTATTTTTCCTGTGGTGTGTAGTAAAGTAGTAAGCATTTATGAAACAGTAGGAGGTGATATCGTGGTTTGAGCTGCTGCCTTGCACTTAAAGGACCAGGTTCAAATCCTGTTTTCTACTGTAGTACCCCTGAGGAAAGTATGTACCATAAATTGCTCCAGGAAAAATTGCCCAGCTGAATAAATTGGTACATCATCGTATGGAGCTTAACACTGTAAATTCCTTTGGAGAAAAGGGTTGGCTAAATAATTTAAAAGTAACTCTCCCATACCAGTGTTAACATCCTGTTTATTTTCTTTTTACCAGTTTGAGACCTTTTTTTTGCACAATCAGTAACTGAAATAACTTAAAATTAATTAAGTTAAATCATTAAAATTTAATTAATGGTACTATGTCTTGAGTCATGAATTCAGCTGAAAGATGTATAGAAAATGGGTGGTACAATGGGTAGCACTGCTGCTTCACAGCTCATGAGCTGTATATTTGGACATGTTTTTGAATACAGCTTGGTCTATATGGAGTTTGTATGTTCCCTCATGTTCATGAATTCTTTCCACAATCCAAAGATATGTGTTTCTGGTGAACTGGGGACTTTAAATTGCTTTATTGTGTGAATGTGTGAGTGACTACATAGTATATGTGTGTGGCTACTCTGTGATGGACTGGCATCTCATCTGGGGTTTACCATATTTCAAGGATTATTCTTCTGGAATGGAATGGAGTGTATCATATGGAATGTTAAAACAAGAAGTTGTTTTACAGTTGTTACAGAAGTATGACTAGAGGTTTTGACATTACTCAGTTCTGCTTGGGTGTGAAAGTCTTGAATGCATTGGTATGGTCATCTTCTGGCTTTTTATAAAGCAACACAAGAATTGTGTGATTCATTGTGTTTGGGAATTTCAGCCACTTAGTTAAACGTCGACAGTTTTCAAAGAGGAGGAACATCTGGAATCAGTCTGACACCTAGCATAACGCCTGTCTCTGCTAATCCGTGTTCCAGTAGCTTCAGCTCGGCTGCTTCGCGAGGCTTGTAGAACTCCCCCTGGATGTTAGTGCTTTCACGCATTCTGTGTGAAAGTCAATTGACACGTGAACAAAAATTGGATATACACTTTTTTCATCTGGATGGTGTGAGTTAGTTTTGTTTTGCTTTTTGGGGGGAGCTGAGCTTCTCAGAACATTGTGACTGCGTGAGATTTTTCACTTGCTATCAGTGACCAATTGTGGTAAAAAAAAAAAATTGAAAATGTACCTTTGACTGAGCATTACCTCTACAGCAGGTAGAATTAGCAGTCAGCGTTCGCCTTGCAATAGGAAGGTCCTGGGTTTTAATCCCTACTCCCTGTTTTGTCATTGATTAAGGTACTTGAATTACGACAGTATATTAACCTGCTGTACAAATGGGTAAACCATTTAAGTGGTTTAGTAAACAAACTTAATATTGCAAGTTGCTTTTGTGAAGTGTCAGCTAAATAGCACATATTCATCAAATATTTACAGATTCAAATCTTACAAAATCAAGTGCTCAGGAAGAGTAATTCAAATATTGTTTGTATAATCACTTTAGCTCAAACTTTATAATACATAAGTATATTATTTATAAATGTTTGAGATGTTTCTGCTCTGTCTGTTGTAACCAGTCACGGAATTAATTATTTAGTTATCATCCAGTGGCTTCTCTCTACTGGAAGGGAACCTCTTTCTTTAAATGTATACATATAAAAGATGAAAGCATGACGAAGCCTTGTTTGTTTGTTTGTCTTTTTTAAAAGTTAACAGAACAGCACAGCCCTGGTCTCAGTTATTTAGACAGATGTGATATACTGAGAAATTGTGAATATGTTCAACTAACACTTATTTGTTATGATGAATAATACCAATGTTTATTTGTGATCCTCATAACATACTTTCTTTATGAGGGGTGCCAGTTTCATTTACCTTTTTCCTTCTTTACCATCTGAATGTTTGTTTTGCTTATGACATGATAATAAATTTCTCCATTAGGACAATAGGTTTTCCCCCTGAACAAGTTGATCCTGTTTGTGTTTTTGCCAGGGAAAAGGGGCACTGATGGGCACAATGACTTGCTGCCTGTAATACTGCTTTCTGAACATAACTTTTCATTCTGATTCCTGTACTAACTGCCAAGTTTCAAAATCATTTTGGAGAGGTGCCTAATAAACAAATCTGGTAAACAAACACACATTGCTGCACAGTCGGATGCAGCATGAATCTAACTATAATCCTCTAATCCATTTATAGTCCTTTATTCATCTCAGCGGCTGTATCTGTGACTCCAGAGTCACAGATTTGATAATTTGATTTTATATCTGATGTATTTTAAGATTTTGTACATTTTGTGATCTCTCTTCTTTCCCATCAGATGGCTGCCCTCCAGAGTCCCTTCTATGGAGACAAAATGAACCTGTACTCCCTGTGTAAGAAGATAGAGCAGTGTGACTACCCTCCTCTGCCGTCGGATCACTACTCTGAAGAGGTGCTTGTTGCCCCGCCCCAATCCCTCCTGACCCCCTTCGTCAGGACCCAGTGAAAAAGAAACAGCAGCTTCTTCTCGGTGTCATCTGTGGCAGTTTCCTGCTTTGGGGAAAGCACGAGTACACCATGCCCTGTTGCACTTCCCCTGCATATCTCTCGCTGTTAAGTCAGTCACTCTCACAGTTAAGTCAGAACACTTTTTCCTGATTGGCTCCCCCAGCCTCATGCATAACAGGCATTATGGTGAAGAGGAGGAAGTGCTTGTCCGTGGTGGCCGAAATTTGGTCTATTTATAACGTTTATTGCACACAGTGCAAAGTTGGTTATATAGGTCCTAAAGGTTGGATTCTAACTTGGAAATGCTTAATAAGTTGTACAATACATTTGTCTGTTTATTCCTATATCCAGGCATACAAAATTAAGCATCCAGTGTTGTCTAATGTCATTACCTGCTGCCTTCATGTAGTGTGCCTCCTCCCATGTTTGGGCTTGGTTTTTGTGTTGGGGAAGAATGCGCGGTCTGTATATTGTTGGCAGTACAAGTGTTTAAAGTCTGTATAAATATTTATGTGCAATATGGTAAATAGGAGCATTTGGTAGATTTAAATACATGAGGTTATTTTATCACTGGCCACATATGAATAGGTTTGATACATTCTGAATTTCATGATTCCAAGCAGTGTGTGTGAGTGACCTGGAACATATTCCAAGGCTTGTATACTGCCACACTGTAAAACTATTTCAGTAGTGCATTTCCTTTGTATGGTACTCCCAGCTGAACTATTTGCAAACAATATCACACCTATTCACTTGTACAATGTGAAATGGTCTCATGAGGATTTAGTTAATTATAACAGTGATGTTAGAAATTTTCCTTATTCATAAGAATAAGGTTTGGAATTTAATAGATGACAAAATGCAAACAATTCCGTGTTGGTTTCTTGTGCCTCAGTATGTTGTGTTTTTGTTTTTGTATTTAGAACAGAAAAACCTGCAACAACATAGATGGTGTAATTGCCCCCAATATAGAGACCTTTAGGAATATGAGACCTTTAGGAAAATGGTTTAAAAGTCCTAATTGCTCTTCGTGTAGTCAGTGTCAGCCTTTTCCTTACATGTTAAGCCAGGAGATTTCCTATGTATCCACTCTGTTTGCGAGGCCTGAAATTGCACGTTTGGTGTAAACAATGCCTCTGAAAGATGGCAAAAAATGTCAGTTGCTGATCTTTGTTGTGTCATTTAATGTCTCCCTGGAATTCCCAGTACAAAGCCCCCCCATTCAAACCCCGTCCATAGAACGCATGAATATTTCACATATCGGTGTCTTCATCCCCTATTCTTCTTGACTAATTTTTGCAGACTGTCTGCATTTGCATTTCACATGCCGGCTGATTAGAAGATGCTGGGGCAGTAGGGACTAGGCGGGTGGTTTCCATGGCGACGCTGCACAAGATTTTAATGATGATGCTGCTGGCAGTGGGGCTAGAATCAGGCTACCTGCACCCCTGTTCCAATAAGCTGCTCTGGTACTTTAACGTGTGAATTTTAATGGACATGCTAAGGCAGGAATTGTGGGAACCTGGGGAGCTGTGCATATTTCCTTATTGATGGATACCTGGGCTGTCCAAAATTATGATTCTATGGTTCTTTCAGTTGTTTGAGTAACTACTCAATAAAATTGAGAAACTGTATGAATTCTTTCAAATAGCATAACCTTCAAAGCGTTCATTTTTAAGGTCATCTATGATTTTTCTTGGAAACATACATGTTAAGATTGCATTGGTCTTGACTGACATGTAATAAGGGATTGCTAATGAGCTCTTATTGCTTGTTTCTCTCTCTCTCTCTCTCTCTCTCTCTCTATCTTTCTTTCTTTTCAAGCTGAGAAAGTTAGTTGACATGTGCATCAACCCTGACCCCGAGAAGAGGCCCGACATCACTTATGTGTACGACATTGCTAAGCAGATGCTGGAGATGACACACGCCAACTAGGCTTCCAAAAGAACACGATCCTCGATGTAACAAGTACTTTTTTTTCATATATTTAATTTATCACTTCCACTGAACAGCATGCTCCCAATATGAAGACAGAGGAGAAATAAAAAATAAGTGCTTGTCCTTACTTATTTTCCCACTGGAATCTAAGTCCTTAGTCACCTAAATTGGTACGATCAGATTATTGCAATGAAAAGGTGCTTGAATGGCAAAAAGGTGTAGTTCTGTAGGCTACTGTCCGATAACGTTAAAGCACTGACCGGCTAAAGCTTGTTCCCCCTCAGTATTATAGAGTAGCTGAACACAGCTCTGTTCTTTTTCTTACTTGTAATTATAGTTTACTCCTAGGTAACTCTGAAAAAAGAATCATGTTTACAGAACAGTCAGTCATAAAAATATGTATAAACTTGCAACGATAAAAATGTGCTTAAGTAAAGACATAATCATGGTCCTCTGCCAGTTATTTCAATTTGAATGTATGTGTTCATGTTTATCGTTGAAGTTGTCACGTCAAACTATACAGTAAAATTAATGAAGATCACAGTCCTTGTTAAAATCTGTTGAGTTGCGTATCTTACCTCAATGCTTTCCTAGATTGTATTAAGTAAATTCCTATATGTAAAGCATAATGCAAAAACCTGTTTACTCTTTTAATATTAATATTGTTTATTATAGGAGGAAAAAAGCATATACAGTAAAGGTAATAAAGCGTTTGTGGTCTTGATGTGTCTCTCAAATGTATTATATTTGCATTCAGAACCATGGCTTGCTTATTTGTTTTTCTAGTTGTTGGCCCTGCCTACTGTTTCAGCTTGTGAGCAGACACACATTTTCACCTCAAGGTTAAGTTAGGCAAGGTTTGTTTCCACTTTTGTGTACTGTTTCCAAGGGTTACAGCACTGATAATAATAGATAACTAACCAGTATGAGCCTTTCTCCCCTTCAGCAGCGCAGCTCCCTGTCAGGTTCGATTGCTCGGCTGCAAACGGTGTGTTAGCCACACGTATGTCTGGACAAACGGTGCCACTTTAGACGACTTTCGCCGACAATTCAATCTGGGGTCCAAAGACTGGTCTGACTTTGCTACTTAATTCCATTAATCCCAAAATAACTCCATTTTTTCCTAAAGGGAGGTTTTGCTGAACATGAGGGAAGACAGGAAGAAAACAAAAAGCAGCTGCTATATATGTAGCTCGCTGCGAATTTCAATTAGCTCAAAGTCGCTCGCGGTATCGGTAATCTTCCGAAAGATTGCTCTTCGTGTGCCAGTCTCGTCAAACGACAAGAGTTGTGCATTTGTTACTGTAAAGTCCTACTGATATTTGCATAAACACGGAAGCTTATAATGAGTAAATGTTTTCCCTTGAGATGATGCCACAAATTAAATAAATATAGTTCCTTGGCTGGTACGTGGCAAAGGTCACAATAACCAAAGTTCCCTAATTGTGTTACACACGAAAGTGCATTTCTAGCACTTTTTGTAATATTTTTGTTTTGATATTTACTGTTAAAGAACCAAACATGATTGATTGCTTGAGAAGAAAGTATTTATTAGAACACTAGAACACAACACTACAAAATGAGGCCATTCAGCCTGCTTTGCTCATTTTGATACTTAATAAATGTTATATTATTCTTATTCATCACACTGGGTGAATGTGTCTTTATTTCCTGTGCAGAGATTGACATTGGAATAGCTACTGATCAGATACAGGTCATGCATGGTACACATTCATGTTATATATTGTATATAATTGTACTAATCCCCTTGTCTAGTTTATTTGGTCATGTCTTTTACCTCCTATTTAGAAAAAAAATGAAACGATTGTAACCATAAACTGGTCGACTCTATTATGAGCAGTAGCCATGGGTTATTTCTGACAAGTGTGTCCTGCAAAGTGCCCTTGAGTGCATATGCTAAATAGAACACATGTATCATGGTGTCTTTTCACAGGGAGTAGTCAGTAATGCTTACAGCTCACATTAATAAGTTATGTTCTTGTTTTGGCACCAGCAGTGTTAGTTCCTGTTAATATGTTGTTTACACCCTTAAATTAACATGATCCCCCCCCCCACACGCTCGCGTTTTTAATGAAATATGTCTGTGGAAAATACTACAAAAAAGAATGACTTTAACTTTGCCGATGCTTGATAGAAGCAAGAGTTCACTGCTGTGCTGTGACACATTGTAATGTATTTGGAAATTTCAAAAGAAACTTGAATAACTGAATGCACGCAGCATTAAGACTAACATCAAGAAATCACTAAACTTTGTTTGTGTTGGCTCTGTAGTGCTTTCAGTGCGGGGCAAAAAGCAAATTCCGTGGGTTACTTTCCCATTCTTTTCTGCCTTCCATGGCTAATTTCACACCATACCTTGTTTGTTTCCTTGACAATTAAATCTCTAAAGACATTTCACCCTTACAACTTCAATGTAAGAACACATTTTTATTTGCTTCTTTCTTACTGTTTTATTTTTAATACATTTCACACAAACATCTTAACTAGTGTTGATTTTTTTTGAAAACTTTAAATTTATATTCTGGTTATATTATGGTTGCATTGTTCTGCAGAGGCAGAAGTCCATCTAGTGGTAAAATGAAATCATTACATTTATAGAAATCAGTGTAGAGCAGTGTCCTCCCACAAAAACTTAATTGTGCAGTTGTTGCAAAAAAATTGTACTAAATTATTGCACAGAAAATCTGCATCAACAGACTTCGTCTTAATGTGGTTGTTTTTTATTTACATTTATTCAAGTAAAAGCTTTTGTTTGCAGTTGGTTGTCGTGTTTTGATAAATTCCTTGGTGTCCCTCTTTATATTAAGAAATCCTGCTCATTTGATAAACGTGCTCTTCAGGAGAACACAGTAAAATGTGCCTTGTTTTTGGCAAACGACATAAACAGAAATTTGCGAGAAGTTGGGGGTAGTATTTCTTTTCTGCAGGTGTTCCCCTGTGGAAACGAACAAAAAAAACCCTTTCAGTTCTGAAGAATATAGTGTTGAAAGGTTCACCTTTTCATGCAGGAAACATAAGCAGCACGCAGCACACACTAACAGAGCTTGTGGCAACTAAAACCTCAAACATATTAGTTTTGGTTTAGAAAAGAATAGTCAAGGGATGGTGTTAGGCGTCACATATTTATTATCTTTATTTTTTCAGTACTGTAGTTATGAGAGGAAATCCTCACTGTAAAAATAATACAAAGAGAATGCGGAGAGGCTTTATTAAAATGAGGCCTTACTCACAATTCAGTGTTTGCGTCGATACCTGGTTGCCCATGCCGGTGACGCTGTGAGACGTGGATACATAATGAGATTTTTAAGTGTGTTTACTGAGTTGACAGGATGATCCCTGTTACTGGCACACCGTTTGAGACACACACGGCACCAGCACCCCACTCTTGTTTTACACTTGTGTTCTCAAGTTAGTGCTTTTCCCATGTCTTCAAGCATGTATCACATTCCTCATACACAACACAAACATGAGTAGCTGATAAAATGCTGTGGTTGGGGGCTGAGAGGACATAACACACATTGGAAAAAAACCTAGACATGTCTGGGGACGCTTGTGAGCTGGAGTTTGGACTTGTACAGCAGTCTGTCAACCTCATGACCTTCCTGCTGGGCCTCTGGAAGGGAGAGGTCCCCGTAAAGTCCTGTTGCCCCCACAAGTTGCCAACAGAGGCGGATTTGAGCTCAGTCATTCCCAGTCACCCAGTCCAGAAACCTGTTTCACTAGCTACTGAGGGTCTACTCAGCTAGCCTACATTTCACCAGCATCGTGTCCCGTCCCAGTGACCAGTCGACTTCACCAGTAAAGAACACAATTTTGCCAACACTATTCTCCAAAAAGAATCTTAAAATATGAAGTTACTTGCAGTAATTTATCCATTTATTCATCTGGGTATTTTTTTTTTTAACTGAAGCAAATCAGACTCTCTACTCTGCTCAAGGAAACCACAGCAGGAGGTGGGATTCGTCCCTGTTGGTCTAACCACAACACCAGCTGTACAGGTAGAAAATGTTCAGATATTTGTCTGTAGTTAACTGACTCGCAGCAATAACTTAGTTATATACAATATTAGGTATAAGACTAAAGTGCCATTATGAGTACTTCCCACTTACTTATTTACTGCTTTGAAGTGTCACTCCACTGGAGATTACAGTTAGAAGCACTCTCTCCTTGGTGGATTTTGAATGGAGGTCCTGTCCTCAGTTTAAATCACGCTTCCTCATGTCTGAGGGCCGTGATGGCGAGACATTGATGGTTGCGGATATGTTTGTGGACTGTGCAAAGTTAGGCTGAAGAACAAAGTCAGTTGTTGCTAATATTTCTCAAAGCAATTTTGATATGTAAAATGATGCATTAAATTTTAACATACAAAATACATGTAGTATGTTCTTTTCATTAGTCCCATTACCACACTGTTTAGCACTGACAAGTTACCACTCTAATAAAAGTGTGCTGTCACCTTGTTGACTGATTTTGTTTTAATGTAAAAATATAATTATTATATATATTGAACATTATATTGTTCTCTAAGGTATCCTGTACAGGATCTCCTTGTTTGTTTCGCTAGACATGGATCACTGGTGTTTTCCTTAAATCTTTTAAATATAGGTTAATTAAAAATCTTAAACGTAAGGTTTAAGAACGACGACCTAAGAATGATTTTCAGAAAGACTTTAATGTTCTTTCATTATATTCAAAGTTTATCAATAGCAATACAAGGCTTACTCATTCTGTAAAGATTTTTTTAAGTTTGATTTTTGTCATTACATAGTTCTGGTTGTCTGGATTAGACCATTTTATTTTTTATGTTTGTTTTTAAGAGATTATATTCTAAATCACAGTGTGATTCAGTCCAACTGCCCTTACTGGAATAGCAATTAAAGCCAAATTCCATATTGCATTCTGTCACCATATTTTCATAGAATTTTGACTCCTGTTATTATCCCTTACTTGTCTGATACCTTTTGTCTAAGGCAGCTTACAGGGTTAAATAACATTATAATTATCTTTATATTAACTTGACCCATCTATACAGCAGGGTATTTTAGCTGGATCAGTTGAGGTTGAGTACTGTGGTCAAGGGGACTGAAGTCGGAGTAGGACCTGGGACCTGTGAGAGAGCCGCAAACAGAGAGATGTGTCTCATGGTTTAAATAATATAAATATACCTCATTGTAATTGGATGCTGTTGCGAGAAATCACAGGTCTTCACATTCACTGGAGTTGCTGCTGTTTGTTTATATACAGGCTGTGCTGTTAAACTATAATACTCTTCTGTTTAGAAGTCGGACGTATTGGCTAACGTTAGTGTAGTGCTGCTGGAAGAAGATGCCAGACGTGATCTGTGACAAGCTGGCAGCTGACAGCATGAAGGTGGGTGCAGGCTAGATTTAAGGCAGGCTACTACAGCAGGAGTGAAACTACAGAGCAGCATGACCCCTACAATGAGGAGGAACACCTTGTTTACTGTGATAAGTGACAAGCCTGGTACAGCCGTCTGTGTCAGACATCACAGCCTCTCGGAGACTCGGGCTCCGAGTGATCGCAGGCCTGCTGCCACCACACTGCTGTCTAAAAATACTCAAACCTCTATAGAATTTCACTGAATAATTAATAAATAAATCAGATAAATGAATAAATAATTAAACAAGTAGGAGAAAAAGTCCCCTGTCACCTGGATGGATGCAGTTTTCTCACCTGTTGTTCTTAGCCAAGAACTCCAGTTGTATCCCTTATCTCAGTGCTGCTGTGGCCCCAACAAAATGACAGATTAAGGCAGACTAACTGCAAAATTAATTTTCTTTTTTACTTCTACATTTCTTCACAAACGTTCAGTTAGAACGCATTATTAAGCCAGGCAAAGAGCCTCAGAATCACTAAAATGACCATTTAAGCACAGTTCAAGGTCATGTGACAGTATTCGTTTGCCAAATTGAATCCCTTAAATTGAAACAAATCTATTTTGCGTGAGATGTGTGTCGACGCTGTTCACGTTGAATTGTACCCTTGCACTGTTTCTGCGTGTACAGAATCGAAAGAAAGTGACCTCAGCCCCGAGTACACCTGTGCTGCTTGAGTAGCATCTGCTGCTTGGAACCACCACTCAATTGTAAAATTTTGTATTGTCTGCTTTTGGAAGTATTTTCAAGTGCATAGTAGGAAGAATTTGTTTTGAAGCACCTGTGTTTGTCTCCATTTTTCAAGATGTCTTGTGAGACACCCAGAGTTTGTTAATACCACTTGCAATGCAATGCAACCACAACGCTGCCACTTTCGCACTCAGCTTACAGTTACAGACCTCAAACTTAAAACCCTGTCACTCCTAAAACATTTATGCATGGTTTTGATTTAAAAAAAAAAACAAAACATACATTATCACACTTCTCAAAATGAATTTTTATATCTGGATTTTAGTGGGAAACAAAAATGCACCTTTTTTATCGAATATCTTCAATGTCACTTTCCTCGAGTGTGACCGCATTTTTGGGTGCGGCGCTGCACTGAAAAGTCTCCATACTTATTTACTCGTATCTGTGACGTTCATGACTCAGTGCAAGAGAAACTGACATGAGCAGAGTGTCAGTGTCACTTCCTGAACAGGATAAAAAGTTGTAGTGATTAGTTTACAGTTTACTCAGAAATGAGCAGCGAGACACTGTGACGAGGATGATGACATCCCACTTTCCTCTTGTTTACCCCAGTGGGGTTACAGTGGCAAGGCACGGCATCGTTCCTGTGACCCCGAGGCACGGCTCAATCCGCCGCAGTGCGCACGGGGGCGGGCGGGCGGGGGGAGAGGGTCCCACCGAGGCCTGCTCGGCACGCTCCTCGAGGCTATCCCGGGGTGCGCTCACCTGTGGCACGCAGCACTGCGCGGTAATGAAGAGCCCGCAGCCTGTCGGAGATGACAGGAGAAGCGGGGCCTCACCAAGGACTGACCCATGGCTCGGGGAAGGGGAGCCGGCGCAGCGGGAGCCCTCCTCCTGTCTGCTGATCACAAGGATGTGCGGCGAATGCACCGCTCAAGGCGCCGCCAAACCAGCTTATTAGATGCCGCCATAACTCGCCTGCGAGTTCTGAACCCTCGCGCTCTCTTTTCGGCGCGTCTGTTGTCTCTCCCTTTTGTCTTTGTCGTTTGCACCGAGACGACAGATTTGAATTCTACGTGGAGAGGTTTTGCTCGTAATTAACTGAAATCTCTCACTGCCAAGACAGAAAAGTGCAATTTTGAACTTCTGAAAAATGTTACTTTCCTCTGCTTATTATTTTTTTCCTCCCCCCAAGAAGTTGCTTTTCCTCAAAGATCAAAACACACTCACCCACCAGAATTCACACAAAGTCAGGCTCATTTTTTTTTTTTTTTCTAAAGCATGGACAATGTGACAGTTATATAAACAGTTGCATCATTGTAACAAGGTATTGCTAACAAGATAAAGAAACCAACTTTCAAAAGTTGTGACAAGACTGCTCTCCTTTGTTCACTTTTAGCAGATATATAGGACTGTGATAGTGTGTTAGTCCCACTGCGGGATTCATATAGGAGCAGGAAGAGACTATATATAGGGTACAGGAGCTGACAGTAACGCCCTCAGACTGGAGGAATACAGTATATAGTTACAAGAATGAAGTGCATTGTGTTTGTGTAATTGTGCAGCAATAACACTTCAACCCTATTGCTACGTCAGGACAAAAGCCTTTTTTTTTCCTCTGACAGACTATTTTTATGTCACTTTGCAACATATGTCAATGTCCTCCAAAGGAGTATTTCTCAGTTCTGGTTTTACGAGTCTGTGGAGGCCAGTTTACTTTCACACTGTAGGACTGAGTGCTGAAAACAAATGTGTCTGCCGGCCCTGTCTCATAGTTGCAGTGCGTTTACATTACAGGTGAATATCTGCTGAAAACTGTGTTCTATTTATTTAATTTTTTTTCATGGGTACTTATTAAATAAAAACTCTTAATTGTTTAGTTGATAATTGCAAAAAAAAAAAAAAAAACCCCACCGCGTTAAACTGCAATAAATCACCATAAATTTTACGGAGGTCCTCAGCTAAAAAAGCTGCTTGAACATTTCATACAGCTCATTTCTGCCACATTAATTACTGTAGGAGACGGAGCAAAAATCACTGCGTCTACCTGCCCCTGGGATCAAGGTCGGGAAACACTACGATTTAAAAAACGTACCTGTGTCCACGCTGAATAAATAGCAAGTAAGAAAATGTGGATATTCCTGTGAGTGAATTTTAAACATTTTTAATAAGGATGTTTAAAATTTTATCTTCAGAGTTTCCAGAATTTTGTGACCCTTCAGACTTGAACCTCGGATGTTTTTTTTAAATACCCCGACGGTGGCACATATACAGGTGATCTGTGCACTTTTGTGCCGTTTTTCAAATTATGGACGGAGAGGAAGCCGTGATGCAGACAGGCCTTTGGCGGAGCGCGGCCACCAGCGGAGGGCTCTGTTAACCGAGAGCGCGGCTCCTGGTGCACGGGATCATCTCTGCCATCTTTTCAGGCCCATTAATATCTGAGAGCAGTGTGGTGCCCTCATTCATTATTCATGGGCAAGCAGGCAGAGGCCACCGCAGTGCCTGATAAATTCTCACTAAAATGACAATGAGTGACAGAGTCCTGGGTTTTACAGTCTTTCCGTCCTGGATGAGCACGGCGCGCTGGCCAAAGGTCCAGGCTGATTCTCCGCTAATGACCGCCATGATGTATGTGTGGCAGCCGGGGCGCTGACAAGCAGGTCGCCCAGCGCCGCTCGGTGCTCCCGGGTCCCGCTCCAGGGGATGGGGAGGGAAAGCCTGAGAACTTCTTCGTTAGCTGGAACACACGGGGTTAACCCTGAAGGTGAACCGCCTTGGAGAGTGAAGGTCAGACACGCAGGTTCGAAAGTGCAGGGCATTTTTTAATGTTAGCGGTGAATCACCAAACTGCTTACAAATTCCCTGTAGCCAGGCCTTAAGAACAAAAGCCAAACAGAGCACTCAGTCCCCCTTTGGTAGCAAAGAAAGAAGAAAGAAGACTTCACCTCATATTTCAAGGTGTCCTTCCTGTCAGATGCAAAAATTAAGAGGTATTGTTTTTATTTATAATAAATTCTAAGCAAAATATTTCATTATGAATAGATATCCAGTTTTGCTACTTATGTAAAAGTCAAAATGCGCTTCTGTTTGCTTTGAGTTGTACATCGCTTTGGAGAAAAGCATCTGCTAGATATTCTTCTTTCACATGAAATCCAGCAAAGGCTGCTTTTGTAAAGATGTGTAGTAATATGAAAGGTTCAGACTACATACTGCTAAAACCCATAGTTAGTGTGGCGAGTGAGTCCCCAGACTCCCTCTTCTGAGTGCTGCTCTCCTGAGAGAGCTGAATCGTATTTAACCCTGTTTTACTAGATTCACACAGAGTCGGATGCTTTGAACGCAACAGAAGTAGCGTGCCATGTTTGGCTACCTTTGAGCGGGCTTGTCTAATCACAAACGGTATGCAAAACGCTCAAATGCAAACACGGGAACGCGGTGGTGCCAGATGACTTTTCACTTTGTCTGAATACATGAAAACTGGGCACAACTCTTTTGCTCTTTTATCTTATACCTTGAAAGTGATGGAAATAGCAGCACTGCAGCCAGTTTCAGGGGGCACACGTCATCATATCTGTCAATCATCAGGAAGTTCTCCCTTACTTTTTGATACCACCACATTTTTTTCCTGACCCAGCAGTTTTTATGCTTAGAAATCGTTATTTGCAATTCACTTTTCTTGTGTCAACTTTTATATTAAGTACAAAAATACAGTACATTGAGTAACAAAAATAACACAAAAGTGTAATGCAGTGTTTTTGAGAAAACAACATCCTCTTAGGCCACTGTTAGGGTTTGCCCTGGCAACCCAACCTTACCACGCAACACGGTTCTCTTTGTTCGAGTCGAGCCCCACCGTGCTCCGCGTGTTCCGTCTTTTGTATCTGTGGGCTGCTGCTGTCCACCCATCACTACTGACAAGGTGAACTCCTGGATCAGCAGAGTCGATGGTCTCAGCATTGTCCTCGTGAACCATTGTTGAGTCACACATACTTCACGTGGGGCACGTGAAGTATGTGTGACTCAGCGTTTTCAACTTGTTTATTCAACCAGGGTGGACAGCAGGAGCGAGGGATCTACCGTCTGGGCCTTGTGCAGTGGTGGAGCCCTTCGCATACGCTGGACAACAAGCTTTTGTCTGCAGAACACAAGGCATTAGAAGCCGCCCTTGTTAGCTGTGGGTCACCGAACTGCCTCTCATATTTGTAAATAAGTCTTCATAAGTCATATATGCAATAAGTATTTTTGGAATATACTGGTCAATTACTTATACAGCATGTTTCCAATGTTTCTGAACTTGTTAGTACAGTGCGTTATTAGTAACATACAGTAAAACATGTTTTGTCGACTATGTGTTTAAACCGACATAATAAAATCCAACATAATTGTTATACACTTGTATTTGTTAACAATGTTTGTCTGTAAAACGTGTCCTAATTGTATTGCTTGCAACCCTAACTGTAAAAATAATGAAAGAATCCTTGGATTGCAGCAGTTTGGAACTGCTGCGCAGCAGACTACAAAACCACACCCCGGATGTGATGCCAGTCTCACCATAACTCTTATTTCTAATCTCTGTTTTCGTAATCCCCGCATAGCAACTTGTTTATTAATCATTGTCTATTACTTTAAAACTACATTAGAATTTGCGTGTTCATGCTGGTCCCTAATGTGGCCGATAAGTTTCATGTCAGTGTTGTACTCTATATATTGTTTAAAATATGGACGCTGCCCATCACATTAAACTCCTTTTAGAAATGGGTACAATTTATATTCCATAGACAAGTGGTAACATGTAAACTATTCGGCTGTCTGCTGATTTCTTTCTATTGCAAAAAAACTAATTCAGTGCGATTCAGTGTAATTATGAGGCGCTGTCCTTAAAAAAAAATCCGCTTATGCAAACGTAACCTTTTCGACAATTAGAGATAAAATTTCTCCAAATGTCAGGGAAACAAAAATACATTCACACATATTTTGTCCAAATATCATCTGCCACACAAGTGACATAGTGATTGTCGGTGAAATAAATACTTTTGCAGACGGCCTGCTTGTGTATGTGTATGTGTATGTGTAACTGTAGCAATTTTGAGAGGATCACTGGTGTAAATTTTGATTTGTGGTAAAAATGCTGTAAACATGGTTTCTGATTGTAGCCAGAGATGTCAGCAGTGCTGAAGGGCAGGAATGTCAACCTGTCTGTGCTTCACAGAGCATGAGCATCATTCTCACAACAAAATGATTCAGATTCCTCTGCTCCCTTTATAACAGGGGTCTCTCATAACCACATGGTCCACTTTTAGCCGCTTAGCTTTGAAACTGAAATGAAACACCATAACGCCATCACCTTATGACCCATGTTTGTGTACTGTGCCTAAAGCCACACACAACAGTGCAGCTAAGTCCAGCTTTCTTGCTGCTGTTAAAATAAGCGGTACTGCTGTGGTAGTGAAAGCATTGCATTGTGGTGAGAAACACGGGAAGACTGCTTCCTTCTGCTTCAGCAGAAACACCACACCCTCTTTACCCAGAGAATCGTGGTGAATCAACGATGTTCAAAACAAGTCACTGCCTTTGTAGGACAAGCACATGAAGTGTTGATTTAAGGGACGATGTCTTCTGTCTCTGTTTAGTCACTGAACCCCCAACATCTAATACAACCATTTAGCTCCAGATTGCTGTTTTGATATTGACTATTGTGTCTATTGTTACCATATGAAGTGCTCAAACTTAGGAGTAACTTTTAAACCAGGTGCTCCAAACTTCCAAAGGTAGTTCAGTTTTCTTTGTAAATTTTTGATTTTGACAAACTGTAAGTAAAATAAATAACCTGTAAAGTAAGTAATATCCTACGTTTTTGCATACTTACATATTGCATGCATGTAAATAAGAAATAAATCATAAATTAGGAGTTTACTGCTGCTACTACTATTACTACTAGTACTACTACTGCTGCTATTATTATTATTATTATTATTATTATAGATTTCAACTTCTTTCAAAAGTAAAAGACATCAAAAGCTTTCAGAGAGTTTCAGAGAGTAAACAGTATTGAGTGTATGTGCAAATACAAATGGAAGATAAACTCCCTGGATAAATGTGGGGAACATATCAATAATATGTCTTAAACACAATTGTTCAGAAGATTCTATTAAATGTTAAAACATGAATGTATGTGAGACCAGTCGAGCAGCTGCTTATAACAGTGTGTGTAAGTCTGTGCTCCTTTTTTCTACTGCCACCCACTCAAAGTGAAAGTGTGTCCCGTGGTAGGCTGAGTACACAGGACCACAGCAGACACCACTGGCCCTTATGCTTCTCCTTTTTCTACTCATTGCTCTGTGCCTTTGGTGAAGCCCATCTTCTGGTTTATTCAACTGCCAGGTGATGAATCAGTATCCAATGCCAGAAAATGTTTTGAATGACCACCTTACCTTGACAGATATACCACATTTTTAAAGACACAGAAAGTACAAGTAGGTTTTATTTATTTTGATATTAAGGGGAAAAAATGTGAGGCAGTAAGCTGTTTTTTTCTAAAATTTCTAAAATTTCATCATCATAACAGAAGTCATTTTTCCCCGAAAACGGTGTACAATTTTTGATTTCATGATAAAAGTTAGATTTTAAATTGAGGTTTTGGATGAATCCATCAACTTTTTTTCTTACTTTTAGCACAAGTCGATTCATTCTGTTGGTAGGATGGTAGGATAATTATGAATTATATCACATGTAATATATGATAAAGCAGCCTTTGATTGTAAAGAGTGACCTTTGTGAAGACAATGTACACTGAAACACTCCCGGAATAGACTGTGCTCTGTTTACTGTTGCACTGTGGGAGGAAGAGCTGCTTATAGGGCCTGCTGATGCTGACCCACTCAGGTGAGCTCATCACTATGTCCACCAGGCCCAGCACCAATGTACTGCACCAAGGGGCAGTTGGGAACCTCTGCCAGACCACTTTATTCCCACTTTACCCTCAGATGGAGTCTGTACCTGCAACAACATCAGGCATCAGGTATCAAGCATCAGATACTGGGCATCAGACATCAGATATCAGGCATCGGGCATCAGACAGCGGGCATCAGGTTGCTTCTCTAGCAACACTGTACTCTGCTCGTCCTGAATTAAAAACTGCAGAGTTCCCTCACGGAAGTCCATATTAAAGTTTAATGGTGCTCTTGCTGCTGGGGATGTTTGGTCAGCTGTAACTCCCTCAGTACGGTAATAAGCACTGCCACCCCCCCTCCCCCCGTCCACACACACCTCACCACACACACACACACACACACACACACACACACACACACACACACACATACACACAGGACAAAATGTAAGAAAAGATGAGTAAAAATCAGGTGGGGAAACACTGACATCCAGTGGTCATTTCTGGAAATTCTTTTCCTCTTTGTTGCTGCTTGACGAAGGGCTTTCCAACAGTAAGGTTCCATGCAAAAAATGTTAAAAACTGAAGAGAGTAAAGTCTTGTAGACTTAAATTTCATTAATTATTGTTGTAAAGTTTTAGGTTTTTTTCCTTCCAACGAACTGAAAACAGGTTAACCTACTTCGTACACTGATCACAGATCTCTCTAGCCTAATACCACAATATCTGCAGTACAGTAACTACAGGAAGCCTTTTCACTTTTCACTTTAGTGGTAATGTAACCAGAATATTATTTATGTTTTCATGAAACACTTTTTTCATTGAAAGACAATATCATTTTATACAGAAAAGGCCAGGCAGTGCATTTCTCCAAGCGTAGTTTGTCAAAGTTTGTCCTAACTGTGGGTTATGACTTCTAATTTCAAAGTTTGTTTCTATGGTAGTGGCCATCTTGAGGGCCACAATTGTAACTGACTTCTCACACCTTTATTGTTGGACTCACATAGTTGGTGTTACTTCCCGTGTGATTCATTTTGCTCTTCTTGCTCATGCACTGCCTACCATCACACTGTCAGCATGGCTTTAGACTAGAGCAGAATTAAAGACACCATTGTCCACTCCTAAATTTCAATATTTAGCTGGTAGCATCTTGGAGGCTTTTTCTGCACACAGTAAATATTGCAGGGGGACCTCAGCAGTTGAGGTGCAGGTCACATTTGTGTCACTCAGCTCTGTTTGGCAGCTTTGGTGAAATGTCTTGTACAGTTACAACCACATGGGAGAGGGACAACAGACACGCAGAAGAGGACCCTGTGCCTGGTCAACACACTCACACCTCCGCCACTGTGCAAAGCACAAACTAAATGGTTACATCCAAGAGCGAATGATTTAATGTTAAATCATGAAATGAGTCCTGCACAGTTAACTATTGGGACTTTTAAACTGTATTTTCACTAATGCATTCACTAGTTGCTTATTATTTAAATCTGCATGTCTTAGAACACAAATATACAGAAGAAAAAACATTAGACATATGAAAAAAAAGATGCTAATCAGATCAATTGTTACATTTTATGTACCAGGGATTCATGTTACGCTACATTAACATACAGTACTGGCATGCAACTTCAATGTCGGTTGAAAAATACAGGTAGGTTCTTATCTACCATCAGGGAGGTTTCTGGTCCCTGATTGGAAAACACTGCATTCCAGCATAAAAACCTCATACCATCTGTGAAACACGGTGGTGGTAGTATCATGGTTTGGGCCTGTTTTGCTGCATCTGGGCCAGGACGGCTTGCCATCATTGATGGAACAAAGAATTCTGAATTCTAAAGGAAGATGTCAGGACATCTGTCCGTGAGCTGAATCTCAAGAGAATGTGGGTCGTGCAGCAAGACAACAACCCTAAGCACACAAGTCTTTCTACCAAAGAATGGTTAAACAAGAACAAAGTTAAGGTTTTGGAATGGCCAAGTCAAAGTCCTGACCTTAATCCAATAGAAATGTTGTGGAAGGACCTGAAGCGAGCAGTTCATGGGAGGAAACCCACCAACATAGGAGATGAAGCTGTTTTGTAAGGAGGAATGGTCTACAATTCCTCCAAGCCGCTGTGCAGGACTAATCTACAATTACCGGAAACGTTTAGTTGGAGTTATTGCTGCACAAGGGGGTCACACCAGATACTGAAAGCAAAGGTTCACATACTTTTGCCACTCACAGATATGTATTATTGGATCCTTTTCCTCAATAAATAAATGTTCATGTCTAATTTTTTGACTCATTTGTTTGATTTGGTTCTCTTTATCTACTTTTAGGACTTGTGTGAAAATCTGATATAGTTTTAGGTCAAATTTATGCAGAAATATAGAAAGTTCCGAAGGGTTCACAAACTTTCAAGCACCACTGTAACTTCAGTAATGAATAATGTATAATAGGTGCAGTAAAACACAAGGTAGGAATTTTGCAGCAAGTGATTGCCTTCCTATGAAAGTGTCACTATTAACCAAGTGACCTATTGTGCAGGAAGGATCCACTTCCATTTTGCCAGCATCATCTCAGTGCCTTTTTAACGCCTTCCCAAATCATTAATCATTTCACTTTAACTTCACTTTCAGATTTTTAACACGATCCTTTTACAGTGTTGAGAAGCCATTATGCTGAAGGGCTTACAGAGAGAACAAATGACATTTTTAATGTATGAGCAACAGAAGACCAAGTTGCCTTGTCTCCATCTTTAATCTTGACTTCTTGATGAGGCTTCATGGGAGAGTGAAACTTTTTTAAACCTTGTCTGTAACTATGACAAAAATTTAACAAATTTCAAAGGCATTAGGCTCTACTGATTATAGTGGATGGAAAGTTTTAAGAAAATTTCTTCAACTTTCAAGACTATATGGGAGTCGAAATGTCCACAATGGAAAAACTCTGGAAAATTGAAAGCTTTAACGTAGGTGTAATATTTTTCACTTTGTCAAGCTGGTACTGAAGGCTGGTGGCTTGTTTAATAATAAGTAACTGAAACTAGCAGACACATCATTTATGATGAGTTCATAATACCCATGTTTTCTTTTACCCAATTTCATGTTGTGCACGTAAACGTTGACAGGCATCCTGCTGAAAAACACTTAAATTATCTGAAAAACCAGGCAGTGTAGTTTTTAAAGACCTATAATAAACAGAAGTTTCTATTTTGGCCCCCACATACTCATACCATGGTAATACTTATGAGGAAGGCACTCTGCCTGAGCTGTTCCAGTAAAAACGCGCACAGTGGTCAAATTTTGCAAGATAATTTCAATGATGAATAATATATTCACCTATATGTTGTAGGTAAAACACAAGGTTGGAACTTTGCAGGAAATTACTGTTTCCCTGTGGAAGTTTCACGATTAACCAAGTGACCTGTTGTCCAGGAAGGATCCACTGTTACTCTGCTGTGAGCTACTCTATGTTTAATACACTCAGATGTTGAAATAGGATTTTTCAGATACTTGCATGACTTCAACTCTCATGTAAATCACTAACCAAGCATGCCAAATATAGCAGTTCCTCTATTGCTTTGTCCTGTTTGTCTGAAGATGTTAGTTGCACACAGTCCAGAATCCATTTTGACCAATAACATGTGAAGAAAGGAGAGTTAGGAAAGTGACAAATGTGTTATTGTGGGTAAAAACTGAGTTTGGTTACCACAGGGGTGGTAATCTTGGTTTTTTCTTGAGAAAAAAGAAGACCTGTACTGCACGATCTTGTTAAATACCTCATCATTCGTCACGTGGCAAAGCAAGCAGATTGCCACACCCTTGGCCTCAGCAGCAATATAAAAAGCTGTGGCTAAACATAGAACTGCATAGAACATACAAAACTTTGTGCCTAAGGTTACATTATTCAGTCAGAAAAATAATACCAAGGCAACAGAGCATTCATTCTCTGAAAACTTTTAACATTACATGTTCTTACTGGAAATCCCTCTTGAATAATTCAGTCATTTGTATTTCGGCCCTGCAGCCCTGACAATAAACATACATGCGGACGTAACTGTAGACATGGTGATTGTTTCCATTTTGCATATCATTTATTAAATTCCTGGAAAATTGTTGCCCGGTTAAAACGCCCATTCTCGGGTCTGTGCATTCCTCCGTTAAACATGGTAAGTTAATTTCTTTTCATGCGCTCACATTAAATGACATTCAAAGCAACATTCATTTACATTTATTATTATATTTACTTTAGTTTGCACTTTCACACGCATTAACTTAAACACCCATCCAAAACATTCATGTGGTGGTAAAAGGAAAATACAGATTACCAGAAATGAGATGTACAGTGACATTTTACACTGCTGTACCGCAGCAATGGGAGAGGGATCAGCAATCTGCTTTCTGGTCATTCACACAGGCCATGAGTGAAGGAGATTGATACGATCATCACATACATTAGCATCACTATTCACAGTTATATTCATACATGTTTGTTAAATGCATAAATAGCACATTTATCTCACTACTGTATACTGCATGTAATGTGTGGTTTAATCCACTGTTCTCTTCTAATGGGTTCAATAGCAGGTCTTCTGCTGGGGCTCCAACATGCACCCTTTTAGTTCTAAATACAGTTTCTTTACTGCTGCAAACCTGCAGCTGTTGGCCTTCTTGCCACATGCTGTACTGCATGTCTAAGGCTGCCGACCACTGAGGTGTGTGTGTCTGAGACCAGAGGAGGTCCCGCTGTCTCTCGATACATTCAGGCCCAGCCCTCGGTGGGAACTCGAGGCTGTTCTCACAGAGCTTAGGGTGGCTCATTTTGATAAACCGAAAGCAAAGTAACCACTGCGCCAAGCACCCACACCCACAGATGAGAGGACTGTCAAAAGGGTGAAGTGAATCGAATGCTTTGTCTGTCCCCCCACAGCGCAGCCCAGGTATCACAAGAAAAATAGACAAACTGGAACTCCTGATCAAGTAACAGGATGCTGACCTTGAGTGTTTTTGTCTCAAACATTGTTATGTTTAAATGTGATTTTATGATATATTAGCTCTTTTTCTGACTTCCTTAAATTTAGTGAAAACCAACAGAAGCATGCAAGGAAGTGATATCTTGCAGCAAGACATAGATGAAAACGTTTAAGAGACATACTGAGGAATGTAGTTAGTCTCTGTGTGAGAACAGTCTAGCTTGCCTATATTATACAGAAACAATTTTTCTTGGTAGAAATGTATATGAATATATATGTGTGTGTGTGTGTGTGTGTGTGTATGTGTGTGTGTGTATAAAATAAACTGTCAGTTTCTTAATTTGCTGTGTCTTGCTGCATTTGTCAGTAACTGAGTGCAAATCTGCGCTCCAACAAAACCGCAGTAATGATGTCAAACATATGAAAACCTTGATTATTAAAACTTCCTGGCAAAATATGAGTGAGTGCTCTGTCTATCAGTGCTCTGAATGCTAACTTCATACAGCATAGCATCCATAGTTGTGTTGTTTTTGTGATCAAATATCTTTGTCGATGTCACTCCTCTGAAATACAGGGTGCAGGATTACAGTAGCAATATGTGTAACTTTGAACTTCATCTAGAATGTAATGCTCAGCTATTCACAGCCTCTCCATGCCCCTAAATGTTCCTGTATTTCACAGCCTTTACCATACTCCCCAAACCCATAAATACGCTCTTGTGTTTCAGGGGCCTGTACCATATTCTCTACGTTAAGCTTCTTTTGCCACATGACACAACTGCAAAAGCTTCTACGCATAACACCACAAGCTGTTACATGCAGAGAACTGACAGAAACAGACACTCTCTGTGCCGAAGCCATTTTCAGGGTCTCACTCCTGCAGCAGACATTCAGTTCAGACTTTACCAGCAGCACCTCTGAAGCTCAAACTCAACCAGAGTAAATGTGGAAGCTTGGAAAATAAAGAGTATATTTACCCGAAATGACAGAAGTGCAAAAGAGTAAAGGGGAATCACCACTTTAGTGCTCAGGGGAAAAAGGAGGCAGTAAGTAAATAGCTGATTTAGAAGTTTGAATGTCCCCAGTAAAAATATATAAAAAGTTAAACATTGAAAAAGTTAGTTCACAAACACTGTAAATAGCTTTGACCAAATATGTCAGCTAAGTATGGCTTAACTGGATAAGGCTGAAGATTGCTGGCTGGCTGCGTGGAGGGAGCTCTGCTGGGACCCCCTAGAAACAGATGCTTAAAGGTAATATCTTAAGCATAATACCCCACTCTCTGTGCTGTAAAGTGTTGGGTGATTTGTATGAAAGTTATAGCAAAGCTAGCAGGTCCAAAATTTTCTCACTGATATTAGAAGGTGGATGAACACCATTTTCTTCTTGTTCAATAAAATAATAAATAAATAAATAAATGAATAAATAAATGCGTGGTGAATGTAGGGAAAAAATCAGACCCTCTTTTGACAGCAGTGAGGCTGCTAAGCAATACCTGCGCAAATGTAGGAGGTACAACTCCTGCAGAGGATGCAGTTTCTATTTTGTTGAAATGGTTGGCTACGTACAACCCTAAACTTCACATGCGCGCTAAACAACAGGTAGAATATTATTAGTTGGAGTCGGGTGGTGATTTAAAGTAGATAATTATTCAAATACTGCCATTCTCACATGAAACATTTGTCATGATCTGACAGATGAGCACATTTCAATGAGTCAATGAAATCCTCTTTATTATTAATTTACTTTTTTGCGGGAATGTTTTCACAACTAATGAAATTTTAAGAGTTTAAAGCATATTTATACTGTGCACTTGACATGTTTTATATAGTCCATGGCAAAGGCTATAAACAGGGCCTCTAACAAGTGACAAACTTGACATATCTTACAAAATATGTGTTAAAAAATGAAAAAAACTGACACATGCTTGAAGTTGACACAGTGGGACTCACTGTGCTTCCTCTCGGGATCTGAATTTTTTAGGTGTAAGTTTGACTCTGGCTTAGTCACTGTGGAGGTTATATGGTCCTTCTGTGCCTGTGTGGGTTTCCTCCCACAGTTCAGTTTCTGGTTAACTGGTCTCTCTAAACTGCGCATAGCATCTGTGTGAGACCATCCTGCAATAGACTGGTATCCCATCCAGGGTGTAGTTTTATAGCCTAGCGCCCAATGACTCTGGCATAACACAGCTCCACAGCTGCCACCCTTGCCGGGACAAAGCTGTTAAGGATAATGGGTGGATGAATATGCTTGTGACAAACAGTCTACACGGGCATTGCAGGATGACTGCCAAACAGGTGTGCATTTTATTTACTATATACAAAAACAAAAGAGAACCACGAGAGTGAGGGGCGTGCAGGAACTCAGGGGTCAGTACCCACTGTCACAGTGCTCAGGGGTTGTCTTTCACTCTGTCAGTCTTTCCCTTGCATCTATTGCACAGGTGGGTTTAGAAAGAAATTTACTTAGGGTCATACTGGGAACAGGTGTATTCTTGTCTCACCTCAATTCTCTCCTTCCCTTAGCCAAGCCATTCATGGAAAAAAAGTGTTTACATGAGTGTTCAATCCCCCACACATTAATGCTTAATAACAGAGCTACAATTTGCTGCAGTTACAGCTTTAAATCTTTTTGGTCAAGTATGATTTGAACACAGTGCAGGAGTGATTTTTGCCCATTCTTTGTGGCTTCAAGTTGTTAATGTTGGAAAAATGATGCTTGTGAAGCTTAGTTTTCCAGGCCTGCACTGAATTCTCAATGGGACTGATGAAACCACAACGTTTAGGCAGCCTCCTATGACTGAGCACGGCATTTAACTTTTGTTCTTCGGCTGGTACATTTATTCATTTCCCTGTATATTCAGTTCATGCTTTCTGCAGTTTTAACAAGTAGGCCAGTCTCTGCTGAGATAAAGCAATACCACAGCTGCTGTCGCCACCATAGTTTGGAAAGTACACCATACTTTCCACAATACCAACATAACACAGGGCAGTGTTTTTTCACTGTTACGTTTGTACCATACAGCATTTTGAATTTTGGCTAAAGTCCTCTGTCTTGGTCTGACCCAAAAATGAACCTTATTTCTGTGCTTTAGTGATAATTTGGTCCAGGCACCAATAAATAAAATAAGGGTATTTTTTTAATTTTCTTTGCAACAAATAAATGTGCCTAACTGGGTAATTTCATGGAAAAAATTAACCCCATAATGTGCTGTATGTGTTAAATCGTTGCTATAAAGTTTGTAAACCCTTCTGAATTTTCGGAATTTCTGCATAAGTTTTATCTAAAACATGTTCAGATCTTCATCATAGGGTCATAGGGTCAAGTCATGAGGTACACAAACTTTGAAGTGTACCTTTGCCTTTCTGTGAAGAATCTGGGTTTGGATCACCACTCCTGCTGTATAAGTGAGTAAATAATTGTAATCAGTAAAAAACTAAAAACTAATAAAACCTAAACTGTAAGTCACCCTCAACAAAGACATTAACTAAATAATGAGTTACTATATAGCAATAGTACTTCTGATGAATACCAAGATAAACAAATCCACCATGTGTGTCACATACCTGAAAAAGGTAGTATAGTATATTCTGTGAATGGCAGTGGGGGCTTAGGTGGGGGTCAGGGATGGGCTGAGCTATGCTCTCATGAACCTACACTGCTACATCACTAATTTGAACATTGTTTAATTCCTTTTGACTTTAATGTCAAGCTGCTCTTCTTTACCCAAGACCACCGGCCACATGAGACAGGGAATGCGCAAATTTGGCAGATGCTGAGAGCCCACTGGTTTGTGCCGATATTATAGCACTGTACTATAGGTGGCTAACTGTGACTTTGCCATGGTACTAAATGTTGATGCTTACTGGGTCTCTGATCACCCGTCTCTACACACAGTACATAAATAGTTTTAAAGGATGTGGTTTCTGCTCCAGTGCTTGTACTGTCATACATCATCACTGAACACTGCTTCAAAGAGAGCAGCAAAGAAAAATTCTCTGAAGCAAAAAAAACATTCTGTTTAAGTTGTTGCAAAAGTGAGGTATCTGTAGCTATCACTGCAAACACAGGATGAAAGCACTTGGCATGGATCTGTAATGTCCATATCCTCAGCAGTAGACCTCAGAATGACCTCAAGAAAAAAGAGAAAACACCTACACGGAGTAGTGTGGTAGCTACAGGATGAGTTCAGGTGGAAGTCCTTCACCTTAGCAGCACCTTGCAATTTTTGCCCTGGATTGGAAAGCTCATGATGCTGGGTCCTCTGGAAAGATTCAGAAGTCTTTTTGCTATTTCATTTCAAACCACTCCCACCAGTCAGTTTCTACTGAAATGACTCAGCTTGGAAAGTTAATCTGCCCATAGTGAGATGGAAAAATGTCACAGCCTCTGCTGAAAGTAACGCAAAGCCATTTCTTCAGGAAAACACACAGAAGTTGTTCATTAGCTTACTGTTTACTGGACTTACATTCTCCTGCAGTCATTTTCAATTTATGTCCCACAAGCAAAATTTTAAATGTTATGAGAATACATTAAAAAAGGTACACCACTTTTTCAACACTTCACACATTTCTTACAGCTACTTAAAGATGTTGCTTCTCTCGAACATCATTTAGTTCATCTTTATTCTGAATGTAAACTTTAGACTTTTGCATTTGTTCTGCGAAGAACCAACTCCCATTAAATATGAAAAAAAATTACACTAAAGATGCTTTTATGGTATCGCAACAAGCACAATTTTCATGGAGAATTTAAGTCTAACTGGTAAAATCTATTTACGTGGTGTTGTTTCAATGACTTTAGCAGATATGAAGGTGAAAAATGTACGGTAGGTCTTTACGCTTTGGACTAAGAAACGAAACATTACCACTATATATGAGTATGGCGCAGTCAAAATGTAACTTCCTGCAGCGAAAGGCCTAAGAACAGCCCTGTAAGTTCTGCGTGTTGCACTACATCATTCGCTTCTGTGTGTCTAGAAGCGAGGTTGAGGGTTTTAGGAACACATACAGGAAACTGCACAAACTGATAAGACAACCAAGAAAACGTATGTTTAATTCTCCATTCAGTGTTTTTGACTACTTTAAGGAAAAATGAACTATTTTTCTGTAATTTGATCCTGTGCTGGTTTTCGGTAGGACGCATGGTGAGACTGAGGGGTCGTCTCAACTCCTGGACATGGCTGGTCTTTCCGGATTAAAGGTCTTGGCTCTGTTTGGTGTCTTGACATGCTTGGCCCAAGGTAAGTACCTGGCTGATAAAAACAATTGTGTGTTTTATTTGTGGCTGTTTTGACAGGGTAAAGGACATAAAGTACAACAATGGCATCATACTTTTCTTATGTAAAGCCGAATTCAAACGTCAGTGAGATAAAATGTCAACAGATTTGCATTCTTAATAAGTGCAATTGCCATTCAATTTAATTTTTTGAAGAAAATGAATTTCAAATGATGTGCCGTAGCAGTCATTTTTGTGATTTTTTTTATTTATGGATCTTATTTAGAAATAGTTAGGTGTGAGGATTTGTAGACTGTGGTCTTAAAGTGACTTTTATATTAAGAGTTTATAAATTAGATTGTGTCCCTAACTTGACCATGTGGTTAACAAAAGTGAGCGGGTATGTTGATTAGAATTGCTTAGAATGCTGAACAAGCTTTTACATTCGGTTAAGCTAATATTTGCTCGGTTGTGTTTGAATGTGACTTGAAACGTATTGATGAAGCTGTCAATCTCGAAAAAGGATTATAAAAATACTTTTATAAAAGCTATTACTATATTAAATGCATTATTTTTCATATACTGCTCGAGACTTGCACAAGAGTTCCTCTTTTAAGATGCTTTTATTTTAACCATGAAATTTTGAATTTGAGACGACCAGCAAAAACAGAAGCGAACTTGTTTGCTGAGCCTTTTTTTGACGGAGCTGACAGGATACAAGTAGAACCATGTGAATTATTAGATATTCTTATAAATGATGCCACTGCAGTCATTGACGAAATTCAGTTTTATTTGCATATATCTTATGTTCACTTTACTCGCCAGATGAGAGGTGTTCTGACATTAGCATGCTGTCTGGGTGTGTCCATCCATTTTTACTTTCTCTACTAACCTTCATTTACCCTCATTACCGTAGGACCTAAATGTCATTTAATCTCTTCTAATCTTAGTTGCATTGCAATGTGGACTAAAATGTTTTGGTAAAGGTGTCAACTTCAGAAAGATTATTCCAAAATCTACATTTAAGAAAAATCATGTATAAAACTATACTGCGTTTATTTCTTGGCTTTCAAAGTCTTAATGTGTATATGGTGACATTATGACAGTATCTAACAATCATTTAAAGGTAGCAATGGCCAAGCAACTTATTTGCTTTAAAATGATGATGTTACATATTTATCAATCCCTGGGTGACCTATCTTACATGAGGTGGGCATAGCGGCTCCTGTTTCGCCCTTGTTGTCCTGTCTTCCTGAACTGGATCTCCCCTGTAAGGAATTAAGGTGTTCTGTAAAGTTATAAAGTCAATGTTTTCAAGTCTTCCTTTGTGGTTATAGTTTGCATAAAATGTTAATTTCATCCGAAAACATTTTCCGGAAACGTCACAGATTTTTTGCCCATTAAACAAGATTTGTCTTCAGTAAAATTACACAGCTTTAGTTTTACAATGAAATCGTTGCATACGATGTGCTGCTGTCTCCCAGGAATTTATACAACTGCCGTATATAATAAACTGAATTGTCGACTGCAACAGAACATACAAGAAGAATTCTCAAGACAGTGCGTAGGTCAATTCTAACTATAAATATTCACGTTAATTGCTAACTTTTCTTAAAAAATGTTGCGCTTCACCATTATTTAACTTTTTTTTAGATATAAGGAAACCATTATTTGATTTTCTAAAGTATTAAAATATTTGCTGCTCGATTCCTATAAATTTAGCGTTGGTAAAATCTGACAAGAAACATTTAAACTTGACAATGCATTATAGATGACTTATTTAGATCATTTTTACTACAAGCTTAAATGCAGCATATCGTGTACTTAAAATTAAATCGTCTTGGCAAACTCATGAATTTCCACTTGACTGCTGTGCGTGTCACTCGCCAAGGCCTGGAGTTCAGACCACTTCCTAATTGCATTTTGAGACGAACTTATGCCTGTTTTCTCGTCAGAATCAGCTCTCTAAAACGACAAATGAGAAAAAAATACAGAAAGGGGAAGCTCTAAAATGAAGAAGTTTGCAGTTCTCAAAAACCTTCCACAATAACCCATAGTGTCTGCAGACTGAAACATCAGAACATCTGACTTCCTTCTCACTGCTTTTTAAACAAATATGTAAATGCCCATGATTAGTGAAAGGTGGAAAGTATAATAGAACTGCCATGTACACATGTGGCATATCTAAACCTCCCGTATGTACTATATGGGTGTTTTCCACTCTCTGGTTTTGTCCAGGGACAAGGGGAAAGTGGGGGTGGCTTAAAAGATGTTGAGATGACAAAATGTTCTTATTTTTAAGCGGACTTTGATAATCAGCCCCTAAAACAGACCACGTGACCGGAAATGCAAATGAAGCACATACAGTGCATACAGAGAAACTATTTCATCTATCATCATTTTAATAAACACATTTACAATCACATAAATGCATGTGGCAGATACTTTCCTCCAAACTAACTCGGTACACAAAAGTGCGATCTACAACAAAGAGGTTTAGCTGCAACTTGGTTATCAAAGCACAGTTTGTTTGTTTCATTCTGCCATTTCATTCGCACACATTGCTCTAGTAGCTGCCTTCAGAAGTGACGTAGGAGGTCAAAAGATAAGGCGAGAAATGGTTTAGAAACACATGAAACCCATGTTTAATGTTGGGAGGGTTTCAGCTGTTTCGAGGGAGGGAGGGAACAAAACTTCCAGCCCATATGGGCCATAACTGAGAATGCATGAGCTTTCAATTTAGGACTCCTTGTGAGGGGGCCGCCAAGCAGCTAAATATGGAGGATTGCAGGACTGCTGTTGGGGTATAGAGATCAGTTAGGCCTTATGGGTTTTGGGCTGCAAATTCTTTGACCGTCTGGTAGGCCTTGACCCGAGTCTTGAATGCCGAATTTGATAGGGGTGGCACAGGAAAACCAGTATAGAGACATGAATGAATAAGACAAAAAGTCTTTAAAAGAAACATTAATGAAATACAGCGCAAGTTGATTATGTGCTCATGAACATGCTGCCCAGTGTGCATCATGGCCAGACAGTCACGCTAAAGGCTTTCATCCTGTTTGATGTACAGTATCTCATGCAACAAAATGTCTGACGAATAAATTAAGATTTACACCTTGGATACCCTCAGTGTAGTGCTGACCATGAAGATGAGCTTTTTACCGCAGAAGAAACCCATTCCAAAATTGGCAGAACAGGCCGACTTTTAAGACCACAGTCCTGTAGATTTTAGGACAGGGCTTATACACCTTGGGGCTCATGTGATAAAGACACAAACATTCCTGCGCACATTAATAAATTAATACACAGGTAAAAAAGCAAAGAACTGCCTTGATTTAAAAGGCTTCGTATTTACTTTAGCATCATTTGCTAGACAGTAGTTGTCCTAGACAGTTAAAGCTTGTGGTGCAATAGCTTCTTAGTCTGCAATGTGGGCAGGTCAAGTGTGGCCCAGGGCTAAAGGTCATTAAATAAACAACAGCTGATATGGGTAAACAGTCTTCTGAAAGACATCTGCCTTTTTAGATGGCTGGCGCTTTTGCAATACGCACAATGCACAAATTATAGCAGTTAAAAGAAAAAATGAGACAATAATTGATTCTGTTAAATTCTGTCACTGATTTTAATTAGGACTGTAGATAATGACAGGCTATTGTAAAAAACCAAAACAGTGTCCCTGAGAGAAAACGTTCATAAAAACTGCAGCAACATGAAATTAATTCAGTTCTAACAGAGTTGGTTATATAGTGTCAGTTTGTATATTTTTTAATTTTGAATTTCACCTGTTCACCATCCTTGCCATCTAAACAGTACATCTATCTATCCCATGGAATCAGTCCATTATTTAATGCTTTTCCTTGATGCTAGGCTGTAAAGATACTTTTTTCTTTTCTCAAAAAGGTACTTTGTTTGTCATTTTGCAGGATTTTACTCGTGCACTTAGAGGATGGGCAGTTACACTCATCTTTGCACAAAGCATGCATCTAGCAAGCTCGTCATTGAAAACAGTATAAAACCACATCCTGACATTATTTATTGTTCCCTACGTTTATTATACAAACGCAATTGCTTGTTAACTTGCACATCACCACACTTCATATTGTATACAAGAAAAAAAATCATTAGAATTTATTTACATTTCAAGGCTTTAAATATTTTTTTTTATTTTGACGCATAGGTTAAAATAGAAAGGAAAAGTTTCCACTATACTACACGTAACATTGGCTATGGACCCATCACAGTTATTTAAACATTTTTATATGCTTGAAAAATACACGTTTAATGATTTGTTTAGCAAAATTCAAAATGCTACTTAAAATGCATATCTTCCATTATTACATCTCTAAAATTGGTCTTTTTGGACAGAATTTCATTGTTTTGCTTCACTGATGCTTTGATCCAAAACAATCAGAAAGAAGCTGATATGTTCTGTAAAAATCTGGCAGTAGTTCAGCACATGTGTCTTTGTCAATGTACTGCAGATGTAGCAGGAAGTGGGCCTTGAGGAACCTCCTTCGTGTTTTAAGGCCACGTCCTTAACCCATAAGCCACCTGCTGCTTCTGGTACTCCTTTCATCACAACCGGAGGAATTGCTTTGAAAGTCTGGCCTTATAAAATCTGATTGAAATTTGACATATAAACTTATATATTTAATATCCAGCTTTACTTTTGTCAAGAATAACTACAGACTTCAGGTGCTTTTAACTAGCAACTATTAAAAAAGTTTTCTTTATGTCTCGATCAAATCGGTACTTTTGCAAAAAACAGCAACTACCTTTGTAGTGACTGAAAAAACACGAAGGGTCTCTGCACACTGATATCAGCTTCAATCTTTTTAAAAAAAATAAAATTCTTTGCGATGGTACTCTTATACCGTTCTGCAATGTATTGTTGTAAAGGTGACGTAGCTGTGATCATAACTGTTATTCTCCCGTATAATTTTTTTGCAAAAGAAGGTTTTTTTTGGCACAGACAGCAGACAAGGTCATTTTAGATATATTAGGATTATTTTATTCTTTAGCATAGACCTTGCAAAAGTGAAACCAAACTGAATGCTATAGTAAACCATGCCACATACTGAAGTACTCAGGAAGTTGTGGTTTGAAGTGTTGAAATAGCAGACTTCAGCTACACAGTTTGCTGCCATGGAAACCAGGTTATGCCATTTAGAGAACTCAGAGTTGCAAACCACTGTTATCAACACCTTTTTCCTTTTTAGTGTGATTCTGATGAAAGCAACAGAAATAGGAAGAAGTCTGTTCAAAATCTCCAAAAACATGTGAAACTACTTCGTAGGCTGTTCATTAACTGGCTGTTTAGAATATATAAAGTTCTCATTTTGAAATGAAGAATCTGGTATCATGCATCAAAGTGTTAAGATAAACCAAATAAATCCAGCTTTTTAAAAATCACCTAAAATGGTCAAATTCCTCACCTTCATCTGTTCTACAGAAATAGCCACCTAATAGTTTATCATGTGCAAATACAGTCATCCCTCGATTGTATTTGTGCAAGCGGAGATGGTGCTGGTCCGTGTTAATGAGGTGGTCCAATGTGAAAAGATCATCTATTCATGTTTGTAACTAACAAAATCAAGTTTATCGCCCATGTATGACATCATCCACTGAATAAATAACCGCCAAGAAATTTAAAGACACAACAGTGCCAGCCATGAACATGACATCCACCTTTCTCAGGATCCCACAGTCCTTGTCACAGCACCATGCTGTTAAAGGTGTATACAGTTTAAACATAATGTCAATTATATAACATGCAGCCAATATACACACATACACACACGCGCACACACACACACACACACACACACACACACACACACACACACAGTGTGTAATTTCAGTTTTTTATGTTTTTACATTTTCACATATTTTTATTCATTTTTTGGATGAAATCTTTATGCTGCAATATTTTGATTTTTGGCCAGAGTGTGTTTTGTCTAACAGATCAGTGCTTGAATCAAGTAACAGTGTTAAAAACAAAATCATGTTCTAGTGAAAACTCAAGTGCACGTAAATCAATGTACAAATATTTTTTAAGCGTAAAATTTCACTATCGCTAATTCAAATCTCAGGGAGGATGCAGACTGGTAAAAACAGGCAGTTCTCTAGTTTATTGTAGATATTCAGTTGATTCAGTGATTGTGTAACAGCGATAAAAGACTATATAACCCCAATACTTTGATAATGCAAAAGGTTTTCCTTTTGTGACAGAGAAATTTTAAGATAAATTTACTGAACTTTGGAAAACTGCAAATGTATCAGACCCTTGACAAAATCATACATCTGACCGGATAACAAAACGACGCCTCAAATATCATCTACTTGAATATTACTTTTGTATTCAGTTCTATGTGATGTTTTATTTCAAAATAATAATACCTAAAATGATTGTTTTTATAAGACAACATAAGTTTTGCACGACAAAATTTAATTGATAAGAAGAAAAAATGAAATATCCATTTGCATAAGCATTCAAGGCCAATATTCAGACTCAATATTTGGTATAAGCACCTCTGATAGCAATTACAGCACAAAGTATTTTAGGTGTGTACCAGAGTCTGACACCAGCTTGGTGCAATTTTTGTCCATTTTTGTTGGTGTATGTTCAAGTGCTCTCAAGTTGCTTGGAGATTGACACAGTTGCTGCTGTGGACAGCAGTTTTCCAGTCTTTGCACTGTTCATTCTTCAGTCTTTAGAATATTTCCAGTCCCTGCTGCTGAAGAGCAACCCCACAGCATGAAGTTGCCACCCCATGATGTACTGTAGGGATGGTGTTACCTGGGTGAAGCGCTGTGTTGGGTCTGCGGCAAACACCTCTTTGCATGAAATCTGAAAATGTTTTTTTTTATGTTTTTCCATTTTTTTGCCTAATCACTTAGGTGATCTGCAAACTCTAGCCAAGCTTTGATATGGTTGTTTTTAAGCAGTGGCTTCCTTCTTCCCGACCTGCCATTATAGGCTGCTTTAATCCAGTATTCCGGAAATGGGTGACTGATGCACATTCTCTCCCATTGCAGACATTGAGCTCTGCAGCTGCGACATCCTGATCTAGACAGCATCTGTATGATACTTCTTCCGTTTTTTGATACTAGAGTACACTGTTCACCCTACACTGTGTTCACACGAATGTTCAAGGGCTTTCATTTTACCCTTCTCCATATCTGTGCTTTCTGATAACATGATCTGTCACTTACTTTGACAGCTCCTGGGACTTCAGGATTTCTTTGTGTCAGATTTCATTACTTGACTGTGGGACCTCGTGGATACATTTGTTTTTATCTTGAAACCTTAGAACATTTATTGTGAACCACTATTATTAAACACTGGCATAGGCCATTCATCTAATACTCACTGGGTGACTCATTAATAGGATTTTTTTCACCTAACTTAGTTAAGGTTAGCCACAATGAAAGGGTTAATACTTTTGCAAATGCAATATTTCCATTTTATCTTCTTCAAAAAATATTTTGTTATGCAAAACTCTTGTTGACTTATAAAAATTCATTTTGACTATTATTATTTTGAACTAAAATATTGCATAAAAATAAATATTAAAACATAATTTTGTTGTCCAGTAAAATGATTGCTCTTGTTAGGTGCCAAATACTCTTGCAAAAATAAAAAATATAAAGCGTAATTAATAAGCAAATATTCACTGCACATTATACATTAAAAACATGGTTGTTTTAGCATGAAACTGTAAAAACAAGTCAATGTTGCAAATTAACATTCCTTCTTCATCAGGTGAGACCTAAAGCCTCACTCTTACAAGAAGTTTTCAGATAATGTTGAAGATACTGGGTGGTAAAACAGTCTGTGGAAGTAGAACATTTTTTTATTTCCAAAAATTTAAAAATGTACTAGAAGATAATTAAAAATATAATAATATTCTGTATTATTCAAACACTAAGCAGTGCTATTACAATATCTGTTTAAGAATGCCTAGTGTTCCTCACAGTATTCGTGTATAATGCCACTAGCTACTACCAATAATATTTTTTGCCTGCCACAGTACCAGAAATATTTGTGTCATATTAACAAGACATTTTAACAATTGCACTATGACTTTGATTTATTATTATTAATATATGGACAAACTCCTGCTGCATTATTATTATTAAGATGATTATTTTTATTTTGTAGCAAATAACAGTTCAGACATTCCTGCAAAGTCCACTTCATCTCCTCTTACACCCATGCAAAGCGGCAACACCAATGGCAAAACAGGTAATGGTCTATTATTTGCAATGAGAGAAGTCTCAGTGACAAGGAGAGGACAGTAAGGTCTAATACAAGTACATTTTTCCTTTGTTCTGCTAGGTGGGAAAGTGTTTCTTAACAAGTGTGCTATGAGTTAAACCGTCGTAACTTTTCATGTGTGTACAAACCTTTGTTTACAAATGTATGATTGTACATGGGCTGCGGGATGTCTATAATGATCTCAGTGTCGTGCACCGCTTTCCGCCTGTGTGACAAGCCACCCTCCCAACGCTCCTTCCTCCACTGCTCTCACTCTCACCACAGTCATTGACTATTCATCCACAGGCATCTTCCCATCAAGCACCTTACCTGCACTCACTACATCAACTTCAACTGTGACCAACAATGCTGGTACTCAAGGTAAAACTGCTCCAAGTGCAAGACTTGATAGGAATAATGACTCCTGTACTTTTGTAGCTAAGTGATCTCACTTCTTACCTGCAAACACCACTTCAGTCCAGCACTCAGCGCTGTCAGTAAATACCATGACTAACAAAGACGCATCATGAAGTGATAATAACTATTTATTGTACCTAGTAATAACTTAGATGGCATGATTACAAAGTAACGTTAAGTAACTGCAAATATTGAAATTAATCTAATGTTAATTATGAAGCAAAGGATGGTTCTTGCATACATACCTTTAAATGCTGCCAGAACAGCTATCCTTTGGTATCTGAATGTAATCCGTTCCAGAAAATGTGTCTCTGGTAGCAAATTTTCAGATAGCATATGCCTATATTCTACTATTTTTAATGAGAACAATTATGTAGTGCCCCCCCCCCCAAATAGTGAATTTTGGGTAAAAATTTTCAAGAGTCACAAAAACTAATTTTCAAATAGAGACATTATGGATTTTGTGTCACACAAAATGGGGGCCCTATTAAAACAGAAAAAATTAACAAGGGCCAAGAAATTTCTTCAGTCTTCATTCTTCTTTCTGCCTGATGTTCAAACTCAAACAGGGAGACGCAGTGACTTTTATTGACATCTGACAGTGTTAAACTGCAGCCAAAGACAAAACCGTGTGAGAACTATAATTTAACCTGAGATACATTTGCCATGACATCTTAGGCAATAGCTTTGGACAACCAGCTATTCCTTCTTTAATGATCTGCAACTCTTCAGGCAGCATTTTCACAATGTATATTAAAGATTCAAATTCTTCATCTCTTCAGTTGAGATTTAAACCTTTAGCATTTCAGTTTATTACCTTCAGACTTGGCAAAAACACTAGTTAAAACCCCCATCTTGCACATTAAACTGGCCTTGTTTACTGGCTAGTCTGTTTACTGGTTATTCAGTGCAGAACGGTACTTACTTAATGTTGAAATTCAAAGAGAACACATTGACTCTTCTGATATCTGAGAATAAACTTCTAGAATTTCCTGCAACTCTTCATACAGGATTTTTCTTTATCACAATGTATAATTAACATTCTTATCCTTGTTTTAAGGAACACAGCAGTGCACAAATGTCTGAAAATGTTAGTTCAACTACTCCTACACCCATGCAAAGCAACAACGTCACCAAGGGTAATGAAAGGAGTTTCAGTGACAAAGACAAGACAAAAAAGTCTAATATAGATATCTTTTTCATAAATTCTGCTTGGACTTATACCTTTATTATATAGCCTTGTGTTCCACATTGCACATTCCACAGTTTGTGTTTAATCAGATTTCATTGGGTTGGAAGGTCACTGGACACCTGAACCTAAGTCTGGATGGCAAATTTTGAGCTGGAAAACTGTAGAAAGACAAATAGGAAAACACCTGAAAATTGCATATGCCTTAAAAACATATCATTGAGTCCTCTTCTCTTTTTCTGTACTAAAAAAATTGGTTAGTTACAACTGAAAGATTTGTTTTTTGCTAACATACATCAAAAGATTTGAGATGTCCTTGTATGTTGTGCCATACTGAAACTACTGTTGTTCGCCTGTTCTCAAAACAAAAATGTATTTGTATGTGTATTTAAACATCCTTCCATGTTCTTTCCTCCACTCTCCACTGCTCTCATTCACATGGCATTCACTGGCCTGGTTTGTTCATCTACAGCCAGTTCCTCCACAGTCTTACCTCCACCCAGCAATGCACCCTCATCTAATGAAACTGTTTCCAGTACTTCTCAAGGTAAAGTTTCAGTGTAATTTACAGAGCAATATTACTGTTACTGTTTCAGTATTCATGTCAGCTTGGTAAATTATACTGTGCTGTACATTCAAAAGCCAAATTGAGCTCATTATGATGGTAAATGAATGCACTTCTACCCATGAGATCAGGCTGTGTTTTCATGCAATCAGGGTTGCAGCAACTCGACTCAAGAAAGTGAGCTACAGAAAGACTATTTGACCTTAACACCATTTATGGTCTTCAGTCATCCTCCACACTCTCCTTCCTCCATGCTCCAATGCTGCTGCTCTCACTGCATTCATTGACTCTGACTATTTGTCTGCAGACAATATTACAACAACCATCTCACCTACATCCACCACTGCATCATCTACCTTTGTGAACAAGACAGAAGGTAATCTATAGGGCTTAATTCCTCAAGTCCTTACTGCAAACAACACTCCTTTGCACTTCTCCATTCAGCACTGACAATAACAGCCATGACTGGTGTGAATCAGCTTGAACTGAATAGGTATAAGACTCAATAATGAAGATACATCATGAAGAGATATTAACTCTCCATTGTGTGTAATGATTATTTGAGAAATACTGTTTATTTTATAACCAAACCATACCTGATTTGTTTCAATATTCTGAACACATCACATAAAGACAGAGATACTCTAAGTTATTTATTGAATGTTTGATGTGTTCAGCTGTCACTGGACAAAATAATTCCAGTGCATTAAGTTGTGATACTGTGATAACCCACTCTGTGGTACTGAATTGAATAATTTTTCATTTTTCATAGTGTTTTGGCTGCAATGTTTAGCAATCAGCTATGAATAACATTATGTACAATATGAATTGAATATCTTGAGATACTTGAATTTCAGACCAAAAAACAACCATTCCTCCACGCATCTCTTCCACTCTTACGCCCACCACAACCAATATTTCACATGTTACAGGTAAAGTTGTATTTCCTGTGAATATCTTTGTGTGAAACTGTTGAAAGAAACCTTGCCCTGCACTGCACTTAAAACATATTTTTAATTTCCAGGAGGAAATGTCTCTGATCAGTCTACCAGTCCCTTATCCACAGGCACTGCTAACCTCACAAGCATCACTCCAACTCAGAATCAGCCCTCACCTCCACGCACTGCAGAAAGCAGCTCTGCAACTCCCACCACCCACACTATAGGTTGGCTATATCTCTCAGGACTGAATGGCTGGCGTGTCCTGTCATTCCCTACAAAGATACCGGGGCTCATGGATATTTGATATATGCCAGAAATCAGCTGATCAGTTATTTGGACAGTAGAAAATGATAGCAGTTACCAGTAGCAAGTAGAGTGGAGTGCTAGAACACAATGAAAACTCATAGACACAATGGTTTGCATTATCTGATGTCTGTGTGTTGAGATTTGTCTTCTGCTCATTGTTTTTAATTGTCGTGTACTTTCCTGCAGGTCCTACACAGGACTGTGGTGAGTCCAAATTTGAAGTTTTGACAATGGAAAAAAAAAATTAAATGTGTACCTATTTATTATGTATCAGTTATTAATCTTTGTTGATAAGATTTTAAAAAAATAAAATTCATATTTTATTGCAAGGCTTATGAATCAACCCTTAATTCAGCATTGCTTATTTTTCACATACAGGGAGTTTCAGTATTTCACCGTCCGGCTATATAATTTTGATTCATGTACCGGAACAAGGAAAATACACAGTGTATAACAAGGGAGACAATACAAATATAACCCGAACAGCAAATCTCACAAATGGAAATGTTTTGTCAATTGAACTGGATCCCTGCAAAACACACAAAAACCTGTCCCTGTCAGTTTTTAAAGGGAAATGCAAGCTTAAGGGAAATGGCAATATTGAAATTCAACCCTTTGGTAAGTGCAATGGTCAGTTCAGTGTTGTGTGGCTTTTGAATGCAGCACATTATTTCTGAACTAGAAATTTGGTTACTAGCAGTGGCCAGTCCTCATCCCACCATTCAACCAAGGCATCCAGCTTTTGTTTCAACTTTTTCAGACACAATAAGCAGCTACATCTATTTTAGGTAGAATTCTTTCGTAGGCCCTCCCCTAATGCCATGTGTCAAAAAAGAGATATTTGAGGCAACAAATTGTTAGGTTTTTTTTGCTCCATATTTCTCCTAAGTATATGTTTATAGACACAGCCATACAGGAGACATGACCACATGCCATGTTGCTCCCTCCCCTTCGTGTTCCATTCACGTCAAACAACTCACAGATCCAGGGTTGCACTATAACACTGCACCGCTCCCCCACCCCAACACATAAATGCACAGAGGACACAGAACACAAACTACAAATGCTGAAAGTCGCCAAACAAATGTTGCAAATACCTACATATAGTAACACAACAAAATTACTAGACCACAGTTAGTATAAAAGAGATTCAAAACAACACATTGAAATGTTTGTTAAATGCAACCTAAACAGCACAATCACCACATGGTATGGGATGATGGGACAGGTCTTCGGCACAGTGGCATTGCTGAGTCTCTCACATGTAACTAGAAGCTCTTGCATTCGCTTAATCTCATGTATGAAAGCAAGTATTTGCAATGAAAAAATGCTGAATAAAACTATTTACTTGTTGCTATTTCCTTTATGCTATTAATGTGTTTGTAATCTCCAGTCCTCTTTTGTAATATTACAACAAATTCTTTGTAGATGTGTGTGAAGCATGTTATGATTTGTTGTGTGAACTTTGTATATCTCTTTATTCCTTTTAGCTGAGAAAGACTTTCGCTTAGCGGTTAATAACACAAACTTGCTGTGTTATGAACCACAAAGGTATATCAGTGAAACATTGCTGAGGGTTAATGTTGAAAGACTCAGTACCCAAAACTCAGCACCTCAAAATCTAAACAAGAGTCAAGAGTCAAGATGTTTTCAACTTGAACAGGAAGATTCTTGCAAAAACCTTAGGGCTACATTTAAAGTAGAACCCTGCTTAGATCTTCAAAAAAGCTACACGGTTGGACCAGGTATGTTACTATACCTTTTGTTTGGGGTGTTGTTTTGTCTATTGCCTATTTAATTGAGTTATTTTTATTCTGAATTATGTAATATTTTTAAACAATCAAACAATCAGAAACCTCACATCAGTAATACAACAGTAATAAAAATATAACTACATGTACATTTAAATTCATTGGTATATTATTAGATATACCTGCAAAGCCACCCCACCAATCTTTCATGAAATTATTATTCGTGAAATGTATTCTTTGAATTATTAGCACTCAGTTTTATTTATTTTACTTAGTGGTTTTAATTGTACGTAAACTAAAAATATTTCTCGACATTGTCTTTTACCAGTTTTGCCATCTGTTATTCACAAAGACTCAAACCAGTCATGTGGATTACGATGGGGTGACAAACCAGCCCAGGATCCAAACCTTAATATTGAGTACATCTGGAGAGGTTCAAAGCAAAGTTTTTCATACTTTTTATATAAAAGTCTATTATTGTTTATTTTTACTGTAATTTGTGTGAAACAAAAAACATTTTGAATATGTTAAAATATATATTTGCATTTTAATATGTTTATATGTTAAACATCAACAACTTCATAATGTTTTCACAATAAAAAATACTAGAAATATAAAATTTTATAAACACCAAAATCCAGTTAAAAAATTTTAGTTATCAACATTTTGATAAAAAATGTTGACTTGGTGTTGAAAATGATTTTTTTTCCCCTTAAAGATGGGACCAAAACAGTCCGTCTAGTGGATCTACTACCTAATCGGAACTACAGCTGCACTGGAACAGCCACTTGCGCAAATAATAATAGCACGGACTCTGCCTTTGGAACAATAACTGTCGAGTTTAAATGTTGTAAGTGATATTTGTGATCCAAACTGCAGAATTAATCTTGTGATTAAATTACGAGATAGATCATTTGTATTTTGACCTTTAAACACATTTTGCATTTATGAAACACATTTGTAAAAATAACTTTAAGTGAACTTATCTTAAAAAGATATGACAATATTATGTAAGAAACAAATATAGTTATCTAAATATTGAATATGAATCTCCTAAACATAAAAAATAGCAGAAAACTGTATGTGTAACTGTGATCCTAAAAATATCTGTTTGTTTACCAGACACAACAATGAACGTGATGATAAACAGCTCCAGCTCTACTATCAATATTTCTGGGACTCATAACACATCATGTGAGAAGCCTCTGTCAGCTGATAACATAAAATTCAACATTTGTTGCGTCTACAGTAAAACAGAAGAGAGAGCAGGTAATGACTGGTCAACTTTTTAAAGCAATAACAATAATGGAGGGCATCTTTTGAGAGTGTATATGAATTTCATTTTGATACTATAGCTTTTTGTACCTCTCCAAATAATAAACCGAAAATATGCATTTATTATTTACAAAAGTAAATTGCGACTGTACATTTCCCAAGAAACTTAACACCTATTCTCCTGTGAATATCAGAAGTGCGCATCAGCATTTCACTCCGCAGTGTCTCGTATGTCATTCTATTGTCTGCAAGGAATTGTGTAGCATATTATAGTGCTGTGCTGGAGCTAAATACATAAATACAACTGTAAATGAATACATAATTACAATGCACAAAAATTTAACTTTTTCAGGGGGATGGTGTGAGGAAGAAAAAGAAATAAAAAAAAATCTGATAGATCTGAAGGCATTCACAAATTATTCCTGCTCTGTAAAAGCAATATATAAGAGTAAAGTGACAGTTGAAACAAAAAACTTAACAATACAAACAAGCCCTGGAAGTGAGTATTATTCTTTTTATATCTTTCGGCGGTTTTCCTCCTTTATTTTTATTTTTCTACTAAAAGTGTTAATAAAGAGGTCCTCTAAGATGTTTGTTGACAGTATGCATCAATGTTGTTTCTCCAGTACAAATGACATAGTATTTTAGTGTTTTTGTTATAATTTGTAACTGTTTTTTATGAGCCATAGACATGACATACATTCCAGGTGAACTGGTAACTCTAAATTGCCCCTGGTGTGTGTATATGCCTACTGTGTCGTGGACTGATAGAGAGAGAGAGAGAGAGAGAGAGAGAGAGAGAGAGAATTATGAATTACGTGAAGACAAGTCTCTCCATTTACAAGTTTAACATAGCAACCTGGAGTCTATGCATAAAGCCTTGAATAACTGTTAAATAAAATCAAAAAAGTATAGGAGATGTACAAAAATAACATGTTATTCTTATGTTTCAGTGTGGATACTCATTTTTTATATTTATAAAACCTTTAAAAATGATTATATAAATATTTACAAAGCAGTAAGACTCTGAACTGAGAATTCAAGTTATGGTGCTGTAATAGTTACAGTTATTAACAGTATTATAACTTTTTGCTTTTTCTTCTTTCTACACAGTTCCAGACAACGTGACAATACATTCAATAAATTTAGTATCTAACAATGAAGTTAAAGTTTCTTGTAAATTGAACGAAACATCAAACGGCCCCTACACATACTACATAGCAGAGATAAAGGACATATCTGCTAATGATGTTTTTCACACTCGTAACAACACAACATGCTCCTTTTCCGTGGCTAATCTTAATTACCTTACTGAATATACTCTAAAGGTATGTTTGCAGTTTTCTTACATTTTTGGGTATGTGTAGGTATGTTTAAGCATTTTAAGCATGTTTAAGTATGTCTGCAAAATAAAAATTTGGCATAAAATCGGATTAAACATATCGCCTGCTTTATCTTAACTGATATCTAGATGTTTCACCATGAACTACTTTAGTTATGATGGTATGTCTCAGAAGGAGGTAAATCTGCAATGCTTCACAATGAAAGATATTTACAGATATATACTTTTTGCAACATAACCTGCATATTACTGAATCTATCTCTTACACTGTTTTAATTTTGCTGACTGCAGAGCCTGAAATATTTTATTGTTTATTGAGAAACCTTGGTAAATATTTGGATTATATATAGTCCTTAATAACTGGATAATCGGATGTCACTGTGTGTATTAATGGCTATATAACTGACATCGGTTCCTTCAATCAGTTTGAGACATTATTTAATGTTCTTGGGTAAATTAGATTTAATTAAAGCAAAAATTAAATAAAATTTTAAACTGGCCAAGACGAATCTGGTCATGATAAAAATTTAACTGCTCATTTAACTATACCATATTAAGCACTCTAGAACAAAACTAGCATACACTAAGGGTTAATAGGAAAAATGTTACTGGATTAGGCAATCGTGTGGATTTTTGTATTTAAAAATATTTAGATTAGAAGCACTTGATAACATGCTAATAAATGCAATTTTAGAAGAACCTAAGAGAATACAATGTTAATTTTTTTATCTTTTAACTTTAAAACTATACTGTCTAATGTACTGAACATTATCCCATTTGCAGGTTCATGTATTTAATGGCAAGCATCATGGAGCCAATGTTGCAAAAACATTTTCTACTAAATGTAAGTTTTCTTTATCTTTTTCTCTTCTTTACTGGTACCCCTTGAGATATAAGTTTTTGACTTAGGAGTTTCTGCATACACAAGTGAAATTATTTAATACCCTTTTCCCTAGTTATGAACAAATAAGAGGCTGAATTTCCATGCTTAAGAGCAACAACAGTTGAGTGTAGTAAAGTTTTAAAAGTTTGCACCATAATAGTAACTCCATTTCCAATTTATGAGATTTTAGAGCCAATTTCTAGGAACTCATTATACTTGTAAACAGGGTGATACATGTATTTTGGAGTAAAATTTAGTTTTTGCAAAAGAATAGTTGTTAGAACCAAGTTTTGGTTTTTAACCTGTATGTCAAATGGGGTTGCTTTGAAATGTACACATGCTGAACTTCTGGATGTCAGTGCTATTAGAATTTTCTTTTTCTTTTTTAGATAATGACAAAGCTTTGATTGGATTTCTTGCATTTTTTATTGTGCTTGTATCCGTGGCCCTCCTTCTTGTTCTATATAAGATCTATTTGCTTCACAAAAGGAACTCAAAGTAAGTATAACACGTTTGTATATTTTTTCAGCTTCATTAGGGTTATTTAAATTCATGGATGTTGTATTCTGGTGCTCGACTTCATTAAGCTTCATTGGTATTACTAAAACCTCATAGGCCCAGAATTATGAATGCAAAACAAGAAACGTGTATATGGTTTGCTTTCTACCAGTTTAACAGCAAGTGTGCAGTTCCTTCTTTGCATTTTAAACACTGTATTCGGCAAACACTGCTGTTCACATCAGACTGGAGCTGGACTATTCCAAAATTAACAAGCTCACTTGCAGCTTTATGTGATGTTAACAAAAACTTTGTTACAGTGGTTAAACTTATCTGTTGAAATGGAATAGCTATATTCCATATAAATATATAGAAATACTACACAATCAGTTTTTCAGCAGCTTAGGATCTGGTTGAAATCTGAAAAGATGATGGGTCTTACATAGCACATATTTATTTACCTGGGCCTGAGGACGGAAAACACAAATTAATGAGTGTTACGCCCCCACTACTGACTCCTGTCTAGGCGGTGGAGCGGGAGCATAAACAACAAGCAGCCCACACAAAAATAGTGAAATAGGTGGTTTGTAATTTGTTCAGTGTATGATACAAGACACAAGTGATACCATATACAAGTATATACAAACAAAGGTGCTAACCTGGATAGAGAACTTGGACGGTGCCTAAGCAAAGAAAGAAACTAACCTGATCTGTATTTTTAGTGTCTTACCTATTCCTAATGTAGTGAAAAAAAAATATCTTCCATAACTACGCTAGTCTAAGCTAAAACAGAAAATAAAGGGGTTGGCACCAGCCCACTTACCTAATGTGTCTAAACAGTACGTACAACCCTACGTGAAGTACAATGTAGGTGCGCGCACATACTAGCCTGTTCTCAATCCAAGCCAACAACCCAGTGAAAAACGTAACATCAAGTGTGTGACTACTTACACAGCTGACTAGACAAAAACCACTATCCAAAACCAGAATCCTTAAGCCAAAACAAAGTCACACGTAATAATATAACAAAGCCAAGTACAAGTAGCAAAAACAGCAAACAAACAAGTGAGCCAAATAGGCAGCTTCTGGGGTGCTGCTTATCAAGGGGAAAACCCGCCCCCAGGTCGTCGGTTGGCACATTCTGATAGGTTGGCCCATGATTGACGGATGGAGCAAACAATCTACGACACAGAACAGAAGCAAGACAGGGGAAAAACGGCAGGAGCAACACAGACACGTAACAATGAGTATATAACAGAAGGCCATGGAGTCCAAAAACCTCTTCTAAGAAGCTGAACTGTCCATTATAAACTTGATGCGAACGTGATGTTGATGTTCTTCAGGTTACGAGCTCATCTGGGACTGGAAGTTCACCTTCCTTATTAAATCACAATTAATAAAAGGTTAACAGTAAAAAATGATACTAAAACATAAGTCTACTACTGGCAGTTTAGGTCAAGTAACAACCTTGAATATTGTTGTAATAAATTAAATGTTTTTAGTGTTTCATTCTATGTTAATGGTTAACTGATTCACCTCATAAACGCACATCTTATGTCACTTTATGACTGACCATCAGTACTCACAAAATCAGACAGGAGTTTTAAACACTGTGGAACTGAGCTGAATTAAGGTGATCCTAGAAAGAAAGTGCTTCAGGGGGTTTAACTTTACATCTGTATAAATTGACAGAAGAAGATATTTTAGAAATGAACACTGATTTCTATTTGGGTGAATTTTTTACTTTTGTTTTGTCTGAGTATATAATAATAGGTTGCTTTCACTCTGCAACAAGCAGACGCTGTAGCAAATAGAAAAAGAAACTGAAGAAAACAGTGAAAATTAAATAAATACAACGGAAAATGCTTCTATCTTTTAAAATTTGTAACACAAGGAGCCAGTATAATTAATATATTTGACGTGAAAACCCATATTATTTAACCTGCATGGGGTAATTTTGAAGTAATCAAAGTATTTATTATTTTATGAAATTATACAAGGAAAAAATAAAAACAAAAATAAATCTAACCCCCCCCCCCCCCACAAGCATTGTAGGGCAAAATTTGCTTATATGAATGGTTTGAATTGTGTTAATTTAGGTTATTAGACCTGCGAGGTAAATGCTCACATTCCCAAATAAAACTTAGGACAGAATGAACACAACTTGAAAATTCAATTTATTCAGTACGAGTTTAAATCTATTTTAAATAAGTGCTGATCTATGTCAATGTTTTTCACAAGTATTTTTAAATAAAATCTAATAGGAATTTTCAAACTGGACATACTTAAAAAAATTTTAAACATTGTTTGGAATAGGGTCACTGAAGTAACAAAAATTTAAACATTAAAATATGCTTTGATATTTGACTTTGTGGGCAGAGGCTGTAGGCATTGCATGTAAACATTTCATTAATGATTTATCATAATGTTGTTTATAATTAATTATAAATACCAGGTCCAGCTTTTTAAATTCTAAAAAACAGTTAAATAGCTAAACTTTAAAATTGTATTATTATTTGTCTTGCAGCAATAATGATGAACGGATGGAGCTCATCTGCAACAGTAAGTGATTTGATCTTCTGCATCAGCCCATGTTTTGTGGAACACTTTTGGACCTGTAAGTGTTTTCTCTCCCCAGACGAAGACAGCACATTACTGAATGTGGAGCCCATCACTGCCGATCAACTTCTGGACACCTACAAGAAGAAGATTGCAGATGATGGCCGTCTTTTCCTGGCTGAATTTCAGGTATGTCATTTCTGAAAGTTTGGAATGCAAGCCCTTACTTTACAGACCCTTGCCTTTTACTTACAGTCTATCTTCAGGTAGCAGATTTTTTATGTCTCAAAAGGCTGAATGTTTTTCAGCAAAAATCACATTTTGTGAACAGGTGAAATATCCTTTATATTCATGAAATTTTACAAACCAAAAATAAAATAATGTTTGAAAAACTTTTTGTGCAGAATTGTGTAAAATATACAGAAAATATTTGAAAATGACATATGATAGAACACAGAAGTATACATAAGTATACATGAGAAAACTATGCATATGGATTTTTTTCCCAAATTGTAAGAAAATATAATAAAACAAAATATTTATACAGAACAATTTTTAAGTTTGTGATATTTGGCACTGTCCTATGAGATGGTACTGCCTGCCTCATGTCGCTTTTCCATAGCCAGATGCACAGAGAGCAAGACATCCAACAACTCTCTTTCTGAATTTTTGCGGGACTCAAACAGTCTGTTATGTGTGGTCCCCGTTTCACACTCAGATCCATTGTTTAGCATTTCTGCACTGCTGTTTACGCTGTTGTCTGCTATATTGTCATGTGCCACATCGGTCCCTTTCCATCCACTTTTTCACCATATACCAGCAATTGTTGCACTTCAACACTTTCTACACACTTTTGTCAACTTTTATCACTATTTAACATTGATTTCAGTCCTCAACCCCTTGTTGTCCACTTCTGATGACAACTTCGTGGAAAGAGTTAATACTGTGAAAAATCTATGTACTAAACATGAAGATATTTCCTTCATAAAAACCAATAGTTAGAAAATTCACCAAATTGTACATTCTCAACATTTACTAATCTGAAAAAATCATGAATTAATTTTATGCTTGGAGATTTTCAGTTGAAATATCTCCATCGTTGTATTGATAAATCACTAAACAATTTTAACTCCTATTCTTTAAAGAGCATTCCGAGGGTTTTCAGCAAGACTCCCATCAAAGAAGCCAGAAAGCCCTGCAATCAGAACAAGAACCGCTATATAGATATCTTGCCATGTGAGTGTGATATTGTTAAATACGTTTCATTTAAATTGCTTTTTTGATTTTTAGCCCAAAGAGGCAGTTTACAGATCTACATTCTCTAACTCTGTACTTGTCTGACGTCTTTGTCAGATGATGACAACCGTGTCCACCTGACCACGGGTGCCGATGGCTCTGACTACATCAATGCAAGCTTCATAGATGTGAGCATATCTTTTTTATTCTCTTCCATACAATTATAAGTAAAAACCATGTTTCACCTAATACTGTGAAATATTTTCTCCTGTAGGGGTACAAAGAACCAAGGAAGTACATTGCTGCCCAAGGTAAAGACTGCTAATCAGTCATACATACTCTGAATGTCAGTATGGTGAAAGGTGTCTTCAGCAAAGTCAGTTATCCTCTGAAAAACAAAATAATTTTTTGTCCTAGGACGTGGAATCAAAGTATATTATGTCATCTGGTTTTTTATATCATATTACTAAAAAGTTTACTTGTTATTCAAATTAGCCATGTCAACTGCAAGATTCAGGAAAATGCCATTACACTGGCTGGCATAAATGGCCTCATTGCATGTAATTTCCTAGGGCCTAAGAATGAGACAGTGGTTGACTTCTGGAGAATGGTGTGGGAGCAGCAATCATCTGTCATCGTCATGGTGACCCGCTGTGAAGAAGGAAACCGGGTAAAAACATAAGGCTCATAATCCAGTGGAATTCATTTAAAGCATTTTCACTGCATTGTACAACATAACCTCAACCTGCTGCAACTCGCAATGCAGCTATTGGCAATAACTTGCTCATGTTACTGCTTGACATACAGGGTAGAGCACCACACACTACTGACTCATTTTACAGATCATCATAGGCCTGAAAAATACCGTGATGACTCTCAATGGAACAGGTTTAATATAATAAAAGGAGTGGCAATGATGACAAAAAAAGATTTATTATTTTGTTGACCAGGAGGTACTCTAAACTCTTTTCTTGGACATGTTAGTTGTAATCGTCTCAGTCTTACAATTCTTTTCTCCCTGTATGTTCTAATTGTTAATCTGTTGCATTTTTAATTTGACAGTGATTCAAATATTGCACTTTGAAGAATTTCACAAGCAGCAATGCAATGGTAACTTTTAATTCCCTTTTTAGAACAAATGTGCTCAGTACTGGCCTTCCATGGACAGAGAGACAGAGATTTTTGAAGACTTTGTGGTGAAAATCAGCACAGAAGACTACTTCCCAGATTACATAATTCGACATCTCACTGTTGCTAATGTACGTTCGCTTGTCCTTAACTGATATTATCAGCAACAATTTGCCCTGTACTGTGACACAGCGTGTCGAGTAGAAGTGAGAAAACATTTCCTTGTGGATGTGCTTGCAGAAGCGGGAGAAGAACTCAGAGAGAGAGGTGACCCACATCCAGTTCACCAGCTGGCCTGACCATGGGGTTCCAGGAGAACCTCACCTTCTCCTCAAACTGCGTCGGCGCGTCAACTCTTTCAAAAACCTTTTCAGTGGGCCAATAGTCATTCACTGCAGGTAGGCCAAACCAGATTTCAGTCATGGTCCTCATGAGCAAATGGACCTGTGCATATTAGTTCCAACCAGACACAACACAACTTGATTAAATAAATTAGTTTTTTTCCAGGGCTTACGTTATTATTTAAGATAGGGGATGCTATGTACATCCACAGGACAACTGCCCACATGATCTGTAATATAGAACTCTTGTGATAAAATAAAATAAAATCAACAGGAAAAACTGTAATATGGTGTACAAAACAACAAACCGGTCAAATAGGGATCAACATTTCTGCAATCTCTTCCTCTTTAAAACAGCTTTATTATCACAGGACTCTTGGAAACTTTAACAGTTGAAATAATACGTGAGACTAACATCCCACTTAGGGTGTACCCCTTCTAATAAGCACCCAGTGATTCCAGCATGGGCTCTGGACCACTGAGACCCTCACCAGTAGCTATTAATGAAAAAGGATGTAAGGAAGGAAGGATGGATGGATGGATGGATGGATGGATGGATGGATGGATGGATGGATGGATGGATGGATTTGTATTTTAACAATTGGTAAAGTCATTAAAAAAAACTCAGTACTCGCTGTACTCTTTCTTATGCCATGGCAAACTTCTTTTTAACTGATTATCATACATATTTCATACTTTGTCTTTTTAGTGCCGGAGTCGGGCGTACAGGTACCTACATTGGTATTGATGCCATGATGGAGGGGCTGGAGGCAGAGGGAAGAATGGATATTTATGGATATGTGGTCAAACTTCGCCGCCAGCGATGCCTCATGGTGCAAGTAGAGGTAACAGTATAGACATGATGCTGACTTTGGAAAAAAATGTTTACTCACTAGGAAAGAAATCATGCTGAGCCTGTCTGTTCAGCTCAATTCAATTCAGTTCAGTTAATTACATCATGTCCCACAGAGTGGGAATACAAACAACACAGAGGGACATGCAAAAAATGACACCTAAGTGTAAGAGCTGGGATAGACATTTAAGGAGAGGTGTGTTTTGTGCAGGCCCAGTACATCCTCATCCACCAGGCTCTGATAGAGCACACCCAGTTTGGGGAGACAGAGATCCCCCTCTCAGAGCTGCACTCCACCTTCAACACTCTCAAGCAGAAGGATCTGGGGTCTGAAGCCACCCTGCTGGAGCTGGAGTTCCAGGTCAGTGAGCCCAAAATGGGAGTGAAAATGGCTGGTCGTGAGTGTCACCACTACAGTTCAAAAAAAGGACCTATAAGCTCTTTTTTACAAGGAAAAATGTGATACTGGATTCCTCCATAATGTTTTGCAGGTCAGAGTTATGAAATCCTATTTTTTACCCATTACTGTGAAGTGTTATCATAGAGATATATCAATTTGAATATTAAAACCAATGGCTAATTGAACATTAAAGGAAACTTCATTCATATTAGAATACAACATTTCAAATTTTGCATCTGTTTTCTCTTCTCTATGTCACATGTAGAGACTACCAAAGTACAAAAACTGGAGGACTTGCAATACAGCAATATGCGAAGAGAATATGAAGAAAAACCGTTACTCCACGTTTGTTCCATGTAAGCATGATTCTTGACTTCCTGAAATAAAGATGCACAGCAAATCAGCGCAGGGGCTCCACCAGCATTTTATCGTGGTGCTCATAAAGTAATTTCTTGCAGATGACTACAACAGAGTTCTTGTGAAGATAGAGGATGAGATCAGCCATGAGAGTGACCAGGAGGACGACGAGGATTATTCAACTGATGAAGATGATGAAGATGGCACCAGATATATCAATGCCTCATATATAGATGTAAGGCCACTGAATAAAAATTTTAATTGTACAACCTGTAAAGCATCTTATTCCACTTATTCAACTGTCTGTTGATATTATTAACAATTTCTTTCTTTGCATTTAGGGCTACTGGGGTCCCAGAAATCTAATTGCTGCCCAGGGACCTCTTCCCGACACCAGGACAGACTTCTGGCAAATGATATTCCAGAAGAAAGTCAAAACAGTCGTCATGCTCACAGACTGCATGGAAGATGGAAAGGTGATTCCCAGAAATGACCATACAAATTAAGAATTAAAGCCGTGCCCTGTGATGAGCTGGGGCTATGTTTCTGGGATAGGCTCAGATTGTTACTGACAATGAATGAATAAATGAATAAATGAATGAATCATTCATCATTCATGGTTTTTTAAGATAAAAATACTATTCAGCCTCTTTGAATTATTTCATCCGTGTTGTGATTTGCAGGAGTTCTGCTCAACATACTGGGGTGATGAGAAGATGGTCTTTGGGGACATCGAGGTGGAAATGAAAGACTGCAACAGCTGCCCTGCGTACGAAACCCGGTACATCGAAATACGTCACTCAAAGGTACCTCTAGCTTTTGCCTTCTCTCTGTTAAGATAAATGTGACACCGCCTGGTGTAGCTGGATCCTGTGGGCTTTTCTGTCCATCAGAAAGAGTTGGGACCTGCTGGCTGAATGTGTCCCACTGTGTCACTACAGAGGAAAGAGAGCCGGAAACTGTACCAGTACCAGTTCCGGAGGTGGACTGAACAGAATATTCCGGAGAACCCCAGAGACCTTGTGGACATGATGAGGAGTATCAGGCAGAAGCTTGAGTATGACAAACACAGGCCTGAGAGGAACATGCCAGTCGTGGTTCATTGCCAGTATGTATCTTTGTCATACCTGCAAAGAGAAACGTGTTTTGTCTGAAACATTCCTGCGAATGACTGATTCATCTTTTAGTATTTAACAAGAGGAAAATTTAATTTTCTTCATTTATGACATTTTCTTCAAAAGCACCTTACAGATAAAGATTTATATTTAGCTGACTACTTTATCCATGGTCACCTACAGTGCTTGATATTTTGAAACTCCCTACAGGCATACACACACACACACACACACACACACACACACACACACACTCCAGTTCACAGTTCACTTGAAATACTTGTTTTTTGGAAGCCCACATGAAAATGGTTAAAAGATACAAACTCCACACAGACTGGCCTAGAATGTAACATATGCCAAAACCTAGAGCACTAGCACTATGAGGCAGTACAGCTACCTGCTGTACCACCATGTTGCTACATGAAAATATCAATAATACATTAGAATTCAAGAACAGTAAACTCTTTACAACTACATGGTTGTACGGGGACTACTCATTACAACTGTTTATTATGAAGTTTCTCTATTACCTTTACACCACCTGCCCTGTGCTGTAGTAACAATGTGGTGTGTTCAACCACACCTGAAGAAATCTGATACAACTTGCCCTCTTGTTCGTGCTCTAGTGATGGAACGACACGGACGGGCATTTTCTGTGCACTCTGGAACATTCTGGAGAGCGCAGACACGGAGAAGCTGGTAGACATCTTCCAGGTGGTTAAAGCTCTGCGTAGGGGGCGGCAGGGGATGATGCTCAATTTTGTAAGTACTTTCAGTTACTGCTGCAAAATTTGACATTTTTTGCAACTGTGAAAAAAATAAAATACATATTATACATTTGTGATGTGATAGACTGACATCCCATCTAGTCTGCACCCTGCCTCATACCCAGTGTGCTTCTAGCGTAGGCTCTGGACCACCATGACACTGCACTGGACAAGTAGTTAGCAACTGTCTCCAGGCGGTTATCCACAAAAGTCGTCAACAAGGAGTTGAGAGCTATAATGAATTTTAAATATTGATAAAAGTTTACAAAAGTGTGTATTTTGGTTTAACCACCAGATAGCACTGTTGGGTTACTGCAATCTCTGTCATGCAGCCATAAAAAGTGTAAGGAAAAGGGTTAATGCCATAGAGGCGTGATGTGTAAATGCTGGTGCGGACCACAGCACAGTAGCTCTGAGCGCAAAACAGAGACTGTGCATAAAGTCTTGACACGTTAACTTTGATTGTATTTTTTCACACAAATTTAAAAAAATCCATCTATACAGTACGTTGTACGCACAGTTTAAAAACATTATTTTTGTGCATTTCACACAAATTTTTATGAAAAAGTTTTTCAAACGTCACTTTGTTGTTGGTTTGTAACAATTTCATGAATAAAAAGGATTTTCAACACTTTCACAAACTGTGGCTTTACAGCAAAACATTCAGCTCAGTGAGACATCCTAAAAATAGAGTTAATGATGAATGAAAGCAATATAATATTGGTGTTTAAAGACATTTCCAGTAAATTTCAATTTAAATTTTTTTAATTTTTACAGTTTACAAACATTCTCTAAATACTGCTAAGAACTTGAATTAATGAAACAAAAAGACAGATAGATGATGTCACATTGTTTACAACCCGCACTCTAAATCCTCTTTTCCCTGCCCCCAGGAGCACTACCAGTTCCTGTATGAGTCGGTGGTGAGCACATACCCTGCCCAGAATGGCGAGCTCAAGCAGAACCACAGTGCAGTTGCCATGCCAGTGGTAGACGAGACGAAGGAGGACGAGAAGGGCAAGCCGGAGGCCGGTGCTTCTGGAGGTGATCAGCAGGGGTATGCTAACCCAGGGGCCACAGAGCAGGCTGCACAGGGCTCTCCCTCTGCCAATGCCCAACCCCACGTGGACAGCAATGCTGAGCCCCCTGCAGCCACAGAGGGGGCTGTCACAGAGCCTGAAAAGGCCACTGAAACTCCCTCCAAAGAGGAAGGGGTCGCTAATGGTCCTGACGTAATCATTGAATTATAGAAAACCAATCTTGTATAATCAGTTCCATTTATATTATTTTTGCTGTGTGGTACGTTCTATATATAAAGTGAATTTCTTTTGATAGTAAATGGATTCTTTCTTAGGATTGTTTTGCTGACTGAATTTAAAACCATGAATGTAATATAAACTCTATCTGGTTGAAACTAGCACTGGCATTTTACATATGTGCAGAATGAAATATCAAATAGAACTTTAGTATGTCATCATTTATTGTATAATTGTAATGTAAAATGGGAAATTTAAAAATATTATAAAATATTGCTAAACTGCACTACTATGCTATGATCAAACTATTTTCTCTTTTCTTGAAATAACTGCTTTTCGGTTCTTTTACAGCAATGCATTCGTTCTTTGGTGTTATGGGAAAGAATAATTAATAAAATCTCATTTTATATGAATGTCTCTTCATCACGCACACTTGCTAACTTTTGCATGCACTCTGCGAACAGGTTCTGTGGCAGCAGATACCTCTCGTAGGTCATTGTACACACTGTTTGACAAGACAGTGTCACACTGCAAATCAGACCTGCCACTTTTTCGCTGCTGACGCAAGAACCAAATACATTTATTGTAAATGGTGAAAAAAACCATAGAAGGCCTCAAAAGAAACATTCAGAATGTTTATTTTCATAATTCATAATCTAATGCAGACAAGATGAAGCGGTTTGCTTTGGCAACATCAGCTGTGTTTATCTGCCACTAGAAGTTTTGTCCCTTTGGCCAGTACTTCCAGAAGACAGCAGGACAGCAGAGATCTGACAGTACTGGTTCATCCTGTCTGTAGCAGAGCCAAACTGAAGCTCTCTTTGCTCCTTCTTTTACCTGTTTGACTGCTCTCTTTCTACCTCTACCAATAAACTCACAGCTCAGCTAAACCTGGCAGAATGACTGACTGGGAAACCATGGCATCCCACCGGAAGAGGACTAGTCTTCCCACCCTTTGCTTCTGATGTCATCCACCAGCTCACAATACTTTGCCTTCTGACTTTCAAACGCTTCTTGGCACTTCTCTTTCCAAGAAGCTCCCTCTATCATGGTCAATTCATCATGAATGTGCCCGTTCTTTGGGGGGTCCTAATGACTACAATGCACCACAGGTTTGACTGGCTGTGTCTGAGCACGTGAGTTGCTTGTCTAGGTTGACCACCACTGCCCACTCTGTGCTTAAGTGAAGGTAATGGGATGTTTAGTTTCTGCTCTTTCAACTGATAAAACCGATGTTGGTTCGAGTTAGAATACATGTTTAAGAATTAAAAGAAGTTACTGAATCTGATGCTCGAATGTGTAATGTCTGTAAATTCCCCCTTGACACGAAACAGCTGGGGGTGTGGCCTACCACAAGATGCTGGGTTGAGCCGGCAGGTGGTGCAAGCAGAGCTGTCCTGCGACCCACTTTACTGGGGTGCCTGGGGGCGGAGGCCCTGTCAACGTTCATGACCAAGGCGGCTGTTCAGAGGCGCGTCTGCACTTTATCTGATTGAGTCAGTCAGGATGTGTGTGGCCTGTGAGGCAGCACCACCCTGCAGCTCTGCTGGCTTCCTGCACACCTGGCATCAGGTCACAGCTGCAAACGGGAACAACAGGCAGAATACAGACAGGTAACATGTAAGATATGGGTTAACATAAACAAATTACAAATTAATTCTTTAAGTAACACACAATCATTTTTTAAGTCATAAGCATGATGAAATGAGCTATGTTAAACCCACTTATTATAGAAAAAAAACTTTCTGAAGTGAAATGATAGTATGTGATTTCACAGCAACTTAGCTGTTTATCAGTTTTGAGTTGAGTCATACAGAAGAGGCTAGTAAAGGAATTTGTTTTGTTAACCTCAGTAGCAAACTCAACAGAAGCAAAAACACGGTTTAGAAATAAGTTTACAAACCATCTTTCCTATAGCTGCTGGGCCTGTGTTTCCTTTACATCGGTGTGTGTGGGGCAGCTTACACACACACACACACACACACACACACACACACACACACACACACACACACACACACACACACACACACACCACTAGATGTCAGTGTAACACAAGAGAAGGATTGCGTGAGCCGTAGTCTCCATTTGCTGAATCTGTATTTATCTTATTTATGTGTTATCATGGTCTGCTGACATCTTAGGTAGGTTTTATGTTTAACACCCCACTGTAGTTAAAAACAGGGTTTTAATGAGTGCTGATTCTGTGTTCACCTTGTATAAAAGGACACAGGCTGTTTATAGTCAATGTTTCTACCATCACACCAATCCTATTAAATTTACACTGCAATGAGAATAACTGTTTCTAATTTTCCAGTAATGTCTGAAACACTAGGAAATGATTTTTAAGTGCTTAAATGCAGTGACTGTCATTGCATTTCAGCTGCACAGTTTGCGTCTCAGTTTTTGAGGTTGAAACGGTAAATGAATAAATTTAGCTTGCAAATGTGAGGAAAAAAAACAACAATGCAGAAAAGAAAACTGGGAATCTTTTATTAATTTCTTTCATGCTATAAATTGGGCACCTACCTTTCGACAAGCTGAAGCTGAACAGTGTTCAACATTCAAAGCCAGTTTTAGCAGCACAGAATATGTCATTGCCTTATATTGGCACATATATACAGGTGTCCATTCTCATACACACTCAGGCATTCAGAGGCCACCGAGACAAACACTGCTGCAATATCAGCAACAGCTGCCAGGAGTGCGTTATGAAAAATGTTAGGAAAAAATGTCAACAATATCACTGGTACAGTTGGAGAGGGAGTGAATGTTTTAAGCTTTCTTAGTGGCTTGATGCAATTAGGCCAAATTTTATGCAAAAAATTTTAATGCTTAAAACCTTATTTTCTGAGTTTCAAATGTGTATCTGCCAAAGACAGATGTACAAGACCTCAATTGCACACATAAAATGCATCACTCAATTTTGGCAGAAGTTCTCTGAGATAGACGATTCTCCCTGCATGGTATTCAAATCCCAGCAGATAACAACATTTCAGAGCCAGGCCTACAAGAGAGCGTAAGACTGCACTGATACAGGGATACATAAAGCTGAAAAGCAGTTGCTGGCTGATGCAGTAAAACAGATCCACTCTAATGTGGGATTCAAGTCTTTTCAGTGTACACATTATTATTTATTAATTCATTCAGCTCACACTTTTCTCCAAAGCTGCCTACAGTGTTTGTGTTTGTATATTAAGCTACTGACAATTATTTACCTTGTGCAGCAACCTCATTTTTATTGTATCAGTTCAGGGTCAGTACTTTGCTTAAGGAGACCACAGCAACAGTGGGGTAGAAACCTTTTATGTACAGTCATCCTTGAGATGCATTCATTCGAGTTACAAGAATTTGACTTTTCCAGGAGTTTCACCTTAAAACCCGTACATTGTCTTAAAAGTCATTTCTTGTCATTTATGAGGACCATGTTTACAGTACACATACACTCACATTATGGACTATTTAGAGTGACCAAGCCGCCTGAGGCACAGGTCTTTGGAGTGTGGGAGGAAAGCCAACAAGAACATGGGGAATGAGGGGGCATTTATTTGCAGGGGTGCTTTTGAGGCACAAAAATGGTGAACCTGATAGTAGTTATGAGAGTTACGAGAGTTTGAGTTTGTCAAGAAAGCTTTAACATCACACGGTGAGGGAGGGCTGTGGAAAGCAACAGCTTCAACCACCACACTTCTGTTCCTGACCATGATGAGAAGTTTTGTTCTCATTCAGCCTCTCATGCACCTGAACATGAGTGAATCAAAGAAACAAATAGTCGCAACCTGGACTAAATTCTGTTACATGTTGCTACTATGCACTCCTTGTTTGAGCTGATTTCTTCAGTTCAGGAAATGTTTTCCAAAAAAAAAATTGTTTAGGCAACAGTGACTTTAAGAGCCTGAGTTTCACTTTAGCCTTAAATAATGTATTAATTACCAGGTTTCATCAGTAAACCTTCACATGGTGGCTCTTGCTTACTGAAAATGACGATTAAATTTAAGGAAGCCTTTTGACACTAATAGTATTTTATGCACTCATCTTTAGAACTACACAGAGCCAAGGACCATTTTGAATAAGACTGCATTAAAAAGGACATGCATAATAAACATATCTTTGCTAATTTACTAGTTGACTGACATTCACTTCGTCTTCACCCTTCCAAACTCTACAAACGCAGTTCTTCTTTAAGAACAAAAGTAAAATACTATTAATTTTGCATTTACAATTGTGTGTATTCATTGGTTTTAAGCAAAACACTTCACTTGTAAAGGTAGAAAAAGCTGAATAAATAGTGATACTTTGCGTGCATCATTCTTTCCTGGAATAGTATCCAGGACCAAGAAATGCTGAGTGACAGTTAAAAATTGACAAAACTTAACTTCTAAAAAGGCTTTCCTGTATAGCCTTTATATATATTAAAATAATGTTTATTTTAATCACCCCTGCGTCGTGGGTTTGACATGTAGTTACAGAAGTAAATGCCATTATGGAGCACCTACAAAGATCACAGCTATAGCCGTTTCATTCTTCCTATCCTACCTTATACTTTGTTACGCAAATATAGATTTATTGCAGACATTACATTTTATGGGAAGAGAGCAAAGCAAATTATATTGAGCAAAAAACACAAATCATTATGTGTAATCTATTTTGTCTGGAACTCTGATATTCAGTTCTTCAATTTTTTTTGTATTTTAGATCCCAAGGCAGGGTAAACCCTAGGCAAAGTGCCTGTCCATTACAGAGTAGATGCACACACTATAGTTCATCTGAAACACATGCCTTAGGACTGTGGGAGAACACCAGCGCACCTGGAAGAAAACGACTTAAACAAGAGAGATTCACTTTGAAAAGATCACTAAAAAAAAAATAGTTTTCCTGACTCTAGTTTTCCTTGTACACCTCACATGGACAGAGAGAAGATCGGCAAACATCAGTTTTTACCAAAAAGTCCATTAAACAGAATTTAGGATGTAGCCTTGATGTTGCCTTGTTTTTGCTTTTTTCAGGCTTTTGCTTTGTATTTGATGCCACCATGTTGTACCGTGCACATCCTGCAGTAGCGCTTGCATGCCTTCTTTCACTAAAATGGATTTGTGTCTCTGAGGCCTTCTGCATTACAAACAGTTTTCTTAGCCACAGATGTAACGATGACAAGTTATGAAATGCTAATGTAGCCTGTTTAAATAGGCAGGTTAACATCAGAGACCCCTATCATGGGCAGGAGAATTTAAAAATAAACAAAAACATGTAAACCTTTATTTCTTACTTCTTCCATTTCCTTTAGCATAAACTCACTAAGGAAGCACACGTTCTTCCCTGTGCATTATTGTTTGTGTGTGTGTGTGTGTTTGTTTACTCGGAGTTTAGCTCTGGTCTCCCCATGTCTCTCCCCAGTGTTTTCATTATAGCTAGAAAGTACCCTGCCGAATTTCAAAAATCTTTTGTAAACAGCCCAAACTGTTGAAGCCTGTATAACATGCTCCCGTTCTTTTGTCCCAACAGCAACAGAAACTCTCAGGCGGCGGAACATTTGATTGTTTTTCTGTGCTCAGTGTACTATAATACTACACAGTCAGGTTCTTGAAAGTAGAATGCTCAAAAATGCAGGGAGTGCAAGAAGCTTTGAATTATATTTACACCCACTTAGCACTATTTTTAGTGTCATACTAGCTTATCTACAAAAGAATTCTTTATAATGACAGTTAGGGGTGGATTTAACAGTTTGGGGCCCCCATCAATCCCAGTTCTCACTCTTTTCTATATTTATTACTCTAAACAATCAGACCAAGTTGTAAAAAAGTCTTGTCACTGGCCCCCGGACTGTATAGTAGAAGAGCTGCTGCAACAGTCCAGACTGTATTTCATATCCATTGCATATGCTTACCTTTTTCTTTGCTTAGGCTGCCTGGACTGTTATGCTGTTGTTTAAATCTAGCTGTCCTTTACAAGTGTTTCAATTTGCATACAGGTAACAAAAGGCGATCTCTGATAAGTAAAACAAATTCAAAATGCAAATAATGTGCTTTTATTGCTGAAAAGTGGACCGTTTCTTTGTACCTGCCATTGATCTCCAGCCGATTTGCTCCGTCTCGGGGTACGATATAACTGACTGTGCCAGACCGGGATAACAATGGACCAGCAGCCACTTTGGCCATTCCAACAATCAACAGGGGTGCGGAAACATTATTAACACACAGTGCAGCAAGGTGCCCGTTTGAGGTGTCACTATTAAGTGCATCGTGGTAAAGACTGGCAACACTTTCTATAGACTCCTGCACGTGGTGCCAAATTCGTAGTGGCTACAATTAAACAAATAACCCAGATTTTCATATTGATGGCGACAATAGTAAACCGGGACCTTTCAATTCAATGTTATATTATGTTTGAAATTATAATGCTAAATTTATCAGACCCGTTGAAATAACTAACATGTTTAGGGAACAACTATTACATTGACCCATTTAAGTAAATCCGTAACTCTGCAAATCTTAATCCTTTATATTTACTGTAAGTGAAGACAGCATCAATAATCCACCTCGCATCACTGGCAAGTACAATGAAGAAATATTTCTGTTGTTAAACCTGCTTCAGTGAATTTGCTCTGACTGTGTGCTATAACAGGTTGTCCCAGGATTGGTTAACAATTGGTCAACAGCCACTTAGGCCATTGCAACCTGCAAAATGTATGTATTCTTACTGATATAATACACGCTACACTAGTGTGAAAGTGTGTAAAATAGTGTGTCCGGAATTCACCCCGTTATAATACGAGCCAACTATTCTCGCTATGCTGTTACTACTGTCAGGCGTAGCGATGGAATAACGTTATTAGTCCATTACAACCTGAACTCAAAAGGGGGGGCACATTGAGGGTAGGCTGCTGAAAATAATAGCTATAACAGCAATTTCATTGTGTTTGGGATTACTATATAATCTTATAAATATTAGTGCATATATAAATGTGATTTTTTTTCTACTGATCCCTAGGACTCTCGGGTCCCTAGGCACTTACCTTCCTTTGCCTAATGGTTTAGTCTGCCTCTGATAACAGTATAATAGAAAAATGATTCCTACCTCAATTTTCCCCAAAGTCTGTCCTGTAGTTTGAATGAAACCATCATTCTACTAAGTAGAAGCAAACCTGGACAGAATGATCTAAAAAACTTTAGCCCAGCACCCAGAATGAAAACCAAGATCAGTTGGCTTCTCCAGATTACTTCAAAAGACACACGTGCAAGGTACAGCAGCTCAATTTCTGACTAGAAAAGCCAGAAGAAGCCAGAGAAGCTGTATCTTCAAACAATACAAGGTGATATGGCTGCATCTCAACCAAATAAGAGAAATAACAGGGTAGATGCAATAGAATATAATAGAATAAAATGAAGCAGTGTTGGCTCAGAATCTGTAGCTTTTGTGGTACAAAAGTGGACTGGCCAAGTTTGTGCATTGGTGGAGGGTAGTTAAAGCGGAAGGCAAAGAGAACAAATATTTTAAGTGACCCATGGTGAGTGAAATCGTTACTGAATACATTGCTGAATGAATCTTTCACTCTCTGCAACAACAACAGGATGGCACATGTTAGTACACATCTGACTCAGATTCTGGCATGAGAAATGCAGTAAGGTTAACTTTTTTTTGTAATTCCTGCCATGTAAGCTCTTTTCGGCGATCTTTGTGAACTAGGTAGCAGGTGGGCTGTACAGCAGGTGCTGCATATGAGGGTGTGTGGTGTGAACATGATTGCAATGTGTTGAAATGTCTGAAGTTACCACACTGTGTAGTCAAGGTGGCCCCCTATTAGAACACCATACACTTTGAAAAAGTGGACAGGGAGGGGAGGTTGGGATGCTGAAAACATCTGACACAAAAGCAAACACAAGATGAGCAACTGCTGCATAAATTTACGTGCAAAAAATTTATTCCGCATTAAATTTACCTACATTTAGTTATGTATATATGAGGACAATAATTTACATACTTACCCATAATGAATTCGGACACAGAAATATCGGTAAATGTATTCAGTTCCAGTGCTTTAGTGTGGAAATAAGACATAGGTAGTTTGTTCAGCTTTTACTGCTTCTTCTACGTATAGTAGTAAGAACAAGAGGTTGAGCTGCATGTGTACATACAGTCAGGGTCATCTGTGATGACCTTTAAGTTGGTTTTCAATACATAGTGCGTCCACTGAGGCAAGACTGATGTAGATTTGAGTCATCGCTAAATGCACTGAGCCACAAAGAACTGAATTGCTCAGTTATGTTGCAAAAATAACCGAGCTCAGCTTACCGTATATGGCACATTTGTCACAGTCCAGGATTGTGTCTTAGATGCTCCACTGACTCACAGTCTTTTCTAGAATTCCCTGTCCAGTTCAGACAGAGCATAAGCCCATGTGACAATATTCATTCTGTTAATGAAATGTTTCCCTTTTACTCTACAGAATTCACATCACAGCTATTCACACTGAGTGAGCAGTTTCAGGTTATTTTTGCTGCCTCACTTCTTCCTGTTTCACTTTAAAATAAAACAGTAGTTAAACAAAATGCCTGTTAAAACTGTACAAAACTTGTTTGGGCACCACTCTCTGTTTATATTGTCATTGGAAATTAAACTTAAGACTCATTCATCTGAAACACACACGTTTGAGACCTTATATAAGCAGATAGATAAAGTGAAGAAAATAATTATATTTATTATATTAAATAAGTAATTACAGTTGATAGACAATTCTATCACACTTGTTTTATTGTTTAACTTCATCCCAGGTAGTGGACTGCTGCTGTGCTGCTTGGCAAATCTGTAATTTAGAACACAATACTTATTTCCTTTATTGTCAGAACCAAATTAATTTAATTAATATTCATGCTGTACGCTAATCCTCAGAATGACAAAATTATGCCATACAAAGAACAGTCTGAAAGATGCTATGTTTAGGTACAGAAACTTTCATGTTCATGTCATATTTGTTTATTCTCATGTTCTGCAACAGCTGTTTACAAACTGCACAATGTTTATAATAAACACTATCAGAAAATTCGTATTGGGCTTTAATGATAGTGATCAAGGGTGTTTTATTGTAGAAAACAATATTTGAGCAAATATTCTATATTTTGATTTTGTCTGAGAGATGACAAGCAACATATCTACCTTGAAACCTTAAGCCTCTAACTACTTTTAATATGCAATTTTGTTTTTCAGACTCTGTTAGTTAAAAAGTTTCTCATAATTCTGTGGAAGGTACCACATTTTTGCTTATACATTTTATTTGAGAATTCTGAGGTTTACATATGTAAAAAGAAAGAAACTTTGACTGGTAGCCAAGACAAAGGACTGTATATGCTGCTTTTAAACATTTTTTCTTTTATTGCCTGAAGTCCACATGTTGAATTTAAATGTGACAAATTTGACAGCACCCCTTTTCAGCTCCACAGCAAATATTAGCATTATATGGGCAAGCAGATTCAGGAATAGTACAGCAACCATCACCACTATTAAACTCAGCCCAAAACTTCCAACCAAAACCAAAAACACCCTATTTCCATTTATTTGAACATTGAGGTCTGTGAACCACCCACCTGAAACTGTCGATTCAGCTCTCTGACTAACTGCACGTTTAAGATTTATGGCAATCTTAAGTCAGCAATAAGTAATTTACAACTTCACAAGTTTGTTACATTTGATGCCGGACTTGTTTAGCTTTTGCAAACAGAAAACAACAAAACTTGTACGAAGAAATTACTGCATTTTTAGAAGGTTGCTGTAAGCTCCTAAGTCAGAGGGCAGCTGGTGATGTGAAACCAAAACGACAGTGTAAGATCTGTAATAATTATGTTATTACTAGAATTTCACATTTACAGAAGTTTATAATGGCTTCACCCTAGAAAAACAGATCTGACTTCAACTGGTAAACAGCACCAGATTTTGCATTTCTGCAGTCTAAACAATAAGTCACTTGAGAAATATTTCCCTCAACCTAATTTATACTTCAGTAACCAAGTAAATGTTCAGCACTGAGAAAACATTATAAGAGGAAAGATTCGGAGCTAGTGAATAGGACTGAAAATAAAAGAATAAACATGAGCAATAGGTATTCAAAAATATCCAGATGGTAACACAGTTGTCTTTTTATTGCCAGTGTTGTACAAGAACTTCTCCTGTTAGCAGTGTGTAGATGCAATTTATCTTTGTATGCCTTGCAGAGATCATGCAAATTAGAAAGATCAGCACATCTGATGGTGACATTAATTCCAAGTGAGGAAATCTGGGACACAGTTGCATTCATTGTTCAGTGAGCTTTTCCACACAGTTAAACCCACCGACAGCAATGAATGTTGATTGTGACCTTTGCTGGAAGTTGTTTCAGAGCCAAAGACGCAACACAAACGATGCGTTTTTCTTAGCAGCTGTCCACTCACAGACTCCAAATGGCGTGAGACGCTTGAGGGTTGGCCACAGGGTACAATCAACGGTCGATGGTTTTGTACATTTATCTCAAAACTCACCGACAGCGTTGAATGTTCGCTGAAGCGAACGGGATCTGATGGTGAACAGATTTCATATCTGCTCAAACATCTAGAGGAGATGAAGACGACAAAAGCCCCTGAATTCAGAACTTTATTTTTTTTTAAAGCTATCAGTGGAAATGGCAACATCTTTGAGCCTGGGAAAAAAACTATTTTCTTGAAATCATGTGCTAGCTTACAGCCTAAGTGATGCATTTCTAGATATAATAATGACCTGAGCATTTCATGCAGAGAGAAACAGCAGAACGAAACAACCGTGACAGGGCACACATGACAACTGATATCTACTGACTTAAGTCTCGGTTTTAATCAGAGTAACGCAACTTTGCAATCACTGAAACTGTCTCTGGCAAGCAACTTTTCATTACTAGCCACTATATTTAGTGTTCCCTAAAATCTTCATTGCTTGTACAGATTTATTAATCATTAAATTATTGAAGTTGCATTTTTCTTAAAATCAAGGAACCGTCTCTCTGAAGTTTATAAATGACAAATGACACAGGGATACATTTCTTCAGAAAACACTTTTGTTTGAACATATCATATTAAAACTAATCAGAAGGCTGATTTTAGTCAGGGTTTTCAGTAAACATCAGGGCTTAAGTAACAAACAAAAGTGTTCCGGAAACAAGTGACAAGGTTAGATTTATACTCAAGATAAGAAGGTAGCACTCCTTCACTGGCTTGCAGACTTCTTCTTGATCCCCCCTCCAGACACCTGGAATATATATCAAAGAAAGCAGATACACAAAATTTAAATTCACCTTTACTTTCATTCCCATTGAAATTAGGAAAAAAAGATATACGTATTTTAAAAAGCGCTGCATACATCAAAAGACGAGATACTACTCGTCTAGCACACTTACATATAACTGAAGAAAATAGTGTTTCTGGTGGATGAAGACAAACTATTGTTCTCTCTATTTTTAATCACATTTCTTTTTCACACATTCTACACATTTTGAAGGAGTTCTGAACCAACTATTCCAAATTATTAAAATCATGGATCACACACCCTACGCTTTGTTTTTGCTGCACATGTACACACACACACACGTCAGACATTATTTATATTATACCTCTACTCAGGTTCTTTACAACCATCACACGTAGCTGGCTGAAATGTTACAGTGACAGCATGTACAGTATTTGAACTGTGGTGTATGTTTTTGTGCCATGTGACCAAACACAGAGACAAATTCATACTATATGCAAATGTACATGGAGAATAAACTTGATTGTGATCCACAAACGTCTACCTAAAGGCTAATATTAACAAAATATGTGCATGCATAATACTTTGTAATACTTTGGAAAGCTGTAAGAGAAGATAATTATGGAAGATCATACCTCAAACACCATCCCATGCAGCGTGCTATAATATGCTGGAGCTCCTGGTTTTAGTGTGTTTCTACTTTACCCACTAACCTCAGGCCACAATCTGAGGGTTTAACACAATGGATTACATTTATCATACGTGTTTTATAGCTGACATGAAAGCTGCATACTAACAATTACAATGACTGCACTTCATACATACCATTTTAATGTCATTTGACATACTTAGTAACTACTTTAGTTAGTGCACAGTTTTAATTAATCCATCTCAATTATTGTATGTAGTCCATTCCATCACCCATATAAAGCAGAAAGCACTAAATAATAATGTAGAAAACAATTTTTCAGATATATTATGTCTCACACACACCAATCTAAAGATAGGACAGATTTCTACTTTGAATGTCGATAGGCTTCTTGGGTTATCAGCTTATTTGAACTTACCTCATTTTATCATTTCCATGTGACAAGAGGCTTTCCTACCACACACAGACAAAGAACTCGCCATAATCACCCAACTGTACATGGTTCTTGGAATGTGCAAAATTTTAAGAAACAAGTCAGTCTGTAGAAAAAATAAAACATTTGTTTTGCATTCAGGCCATAGATGAGGTTAGTCATCTCTAAACTCTCGACTCAGACAACATCTATAAACATCGAGCTGAAAGCATTCTGGAGGACGGTCACTGTGGTATTTGTGGTGCATCTGCCAGCACTGTCTGTTCTGAATCATGTAAATAGAGGCATGGCAACTGTGACTACATTTTGGCCCTCTATAAAACCCATCATGAACAAAGCATGATTCTTATAACTCTTGACAGTCAGCCTCCAGTAACAGTCAAGTGTGGTAAAAAGCACCTCCTCGACCAATATTTATATCTTATCTGAAATTATTTTGTGGCAAAATCAATATACGATAAACCTGTACTTTAAATAAAGGGGGAAGTTCACCTATATCACATCTCATTCCAAACAAGTGCTGACACCTCAAATTATTTTTATATATCTATTGCTCAATGAACTAACCTCTTGAGACACAGTTAAAAAAAAAAAAAAAAAAAAAGGTTGATGGCTCTATTTTAAGCATTTCTAGAAAGCTTATCAAGCCCCACTCACAAACACATGGTACCCCTGTAAGGTGCATTAGGAGTCAGCACTGCAGTTTGGGCGTTGGACTTGAAAACCTATTATGCCCAGACTGGGCAAAAAAGAATGGCTGGGTCTTGGGAGGATATATCGGAGTGCAATACATGTAAAATTAAAAACCTAGATTGTGCCACTTGTTGGATGCACCTGCAGGCTGCATGCTAAGTTTTACACCATTTCTCCACTCCCTTAGGTGTTCTGTTTGAGTACAAGATGTGATACATACATTTGAAAATTATGCTCTAGGCTTTAGCACCATGTCCATCAGTTTATACAAATTGTTAACTTTTAGTTAACACAACACACGACAGAACAGCTTCTCAACATATACAGTCATCCATTAATTTAAGTGCCTAACCGGTTCCTGAGAAGGCTGCGTTGTGTGAAAACATGTGGAGACTGCTATTTTCTTATGGATAAAGCAAAAATGCATTCCAACACAACCGAAAAACCATAAACAACGTTCCCGAATTTCACTACACCACCGACAAAGGCTTAAAGGGTTACACAAGCACTAATGGACTATTTAGACACGCAAATTGAGGGATGACTGTACTGTGCAGTGATAACTGTTAAAAGCTGGGTTTGTCTCTACAAGCAGGTTGCTTAAACACACAAATATATGGATTTGTTTGTGCTTTTTACAATTCCTGTATTACCAGAAGAGTTAAATTTGGGATATTTCCATTTTTAAGGGATGTTTGTCACGGAGGGGCAAACGGAATCAGGAGTGAAAAATATTCTTAATTTGCTTCATTTGTAATGGATCAGTCAAATACACAGACGTGTTCTGAACACACATGCATGCACACAGCCCCAGAGTTAGTAATGAAACTTTATGCAAGTTAAGAAAGAAGCCTGATTATAATAATTACAAAATAAAACTGAAAATGGACTACAAAATGGTGTGTGATACAGAAACAGGGTTAAATGTAATAAAAGTCCCCATGAAAAGGGTGGATTTCCTCTTCAACTTTCATCAGTCCATATACTTTGTTAGTCATACAAAATGTCATACTGTACAACAGTGAAGGTCACCATAATGAAACAAGATATTAAGACTGAAGTATCCCATCGCCCCTTGTTTGGGAGTTATAAAAAAGTAAAAAGGGTTCTTTTTTCCTCTAAGCAACATGGCAACGTGTAAACAGATTTTCAGATTTACAGAAAGATCAAGGCTGTAACTGCAACTATAAGAGCAGACATCAGGTCACTGTGAGCAAATGTCTTCATTATAGTTGTTAAGTGCCATCGAGTCTATGTCTGCTCACGGCGACTCTATGGATAGTTGCCCTGAACTGTGTTTGACCTAGGGCCAGATGACTAATCTTTGTTAGAGGGATATTCACAGTGCTCAGTTACTGTACTTATCCACCACATTGCAGGTCCTCCTCTTTTGTGCTGACCTTCAACCTTGCCAAGCATGATGTCCTTCTCCGTGCATGATGTGTATGAGGTATGAAAATCGAAGCCTCAGCTGAGACTCCAGGGGTAATGTAAGATTTATCTCCTTCAGTACCAATGCGTTTGTTATTTGGGCAACACGTAGTATACATCATAACATTTTTGCAAACACCATAATTCAAGGGTGCCAATTTTCTTTCTTTCCTGCTTCTTCAGTGTACAAGTTTCACATTCAAAAAAACATTATTGAGAGTACCATGGCTTGAACAAGTTGAATCTTTGTACGTAAAGTTACATTGCTGCGCCTGACGATCTTGTCTAGGTCCTTCATGGCCAAGAGAAACTCATCAGATTTCCTGCCTGCTTGTCATCTCACATCACTCCGATAAATATATAACACTTGGCAAAAACTCAAAAACTTAAACATGCTGACATGGATGCATGTTCATATGTGTGCACATAAAGTTTATTACACTTATATATTTTACAATCCTGAAGCAACCTCAGTGTTATTTTCAGTGTTCTATTTTCAAAATGTCTTTAATTCCTCCCAAAAGGGACGTACATTTACCAATTACATTTGGTGCGTTTTTCATAGTTGTCAGTGAGTTCTCTTTGCTCTGTTGACAGAATGAACCCTGTCATTACAGTAGATCAGAATGCAGACCGGTGCTCTAAAGTCATACCACGTCTCCAAGAATACATCCAAAAAGCAGGAGGAAGCACAACAGACAGTGCTTTTCGAACACTCTCTTTATGTTTGGTCTTAGAATTGGATTTACTATTTGGCCTCTGTATTCTTTAACTAGGGTATTATGATGGTTCAATTCTTTATTTGTGCTGGTGACTGGGGCCTTTACAAAAAAGAGTGTGTACAATAAATATTTGTATATACTGTTAAACAAACTGCAGACTCAGTCCTTTCCGCAGTCCACTTACCCATTACACTGAAATAAACATGTCTATTTGAGAAAACTGACATTAAATTTTTTACCTATTCAAAACCTAAGGCCTAAACATTAAGGCAAATAGATGACTGTAATAAAATTTCTCTCTCTTCTTTCTAGTTTCAAGACATACCACAAAAGCATGGTTATCGTGGCATTACTATTAATCTTCAAAATTGCCCCAAGGTACGAAATAACGATCTAAAAAGCATACAAAACACCATGCAAAGTGGGCTGACAGCCACTTCTGGACTGAAAGTACCTTATTATATGTGTGCTACAAAAAGTAAAGCTCAGAAGACTAATTGAACATTATAATTGTAAATCAGAATTAATGTTCCTCATACTGATATTGTAAGCACATAAAATAAAGAGCCCCAACTGGCTTGAAATAAGAACCAGACAGAAAGGCAAAAAAGAGAGGTTCCTGTTTCTAAAACGCACTCTTTATTCTTGCCAGCACAATGCTGTACTTATGGCAAATGAAGCTGAGACCCATTTTCATTGTGTGTGGATCATAAAGTCTCATAAGAGACGCTGCTACTAGCAGCAGAAAGATGGTGGCAGTTGTATCAAAGGAACATTCAGCATAGGAGTGTGTGTGAGTGTGTGTATTGTGCCTGGACACACACAGAAAAGCAGCATCGAAATGGACAAATGTATATAAAACATGAAAATAAAGATAAAATTATAGCTGGTTGTTTTTATGAAAACTCAGCATAATCCACCTATTTCCAGTATGGCATGCTGATCAGACAAATTTTATAATGACTATATACTTGCCCAGAATAAAATTAGTCCATATCTAAATAGCAACCTTAAATGAAGCATTTTATTTAAATGTAATATTTTTATTCTTTTCACTTTATATTTTTATGTTTGTTATCTTTTTAACCCACACTTTCTTGGTAATATACTCACTTGCTCTGAAGTAATTCATGTATACAGTAAGGAGAAAGAGAAAAATTATAAATATAATATAAAACTACAAATAACTAAACATTGGTAGTATTATAGAGAACTGAGCACCTAAACAAAGTTCTAATATATTTTCGCTATCTCTATTGGAGAAAAACTCAAACCTGAAGTGCAATACCTGTGCACAATACAGCTGAGAAGGGGACTGCCTTTTCATCTCTGTTGTAAAGTTTTGTGCGATGGCTTCTTTTTTTTATATAAATATATGCCATCAACATGAACAATTGGAACCTACTGTACCTGGATAGTTTTACAAAAGTGGTGCTTAAATGGATGTATTTTTGTTTTCAGTGTTCCTTTTGTTATTACGCTCTGCAATGCATGCCTCCAGTGGGCTGTCTCCTTTTCGGGGACTTCCCCAGTCGATTAGACCCCATGAGTGCCAGGCCACGAGACACTGACAGCAGAGACTGGACTCTCTTATCATCTAGCCATCTTCAGTGCTGAAAATTTTTACCTTCACGGCCTGTCTTTTTGCCGGATTCATTAACAGAGGTACCAGTTATTTTTAGGTATGGGTTTTCCACCAAGCTTTGACAGAAAGTACACCATGTGCAGCTTTAACTGTGGTGGCTATTTGCAGCTGATATTTTAAGGTACACAAGCAGTTAAAATGTAAGGAAACTGTCACCAATGCCTGGAGATACTGCCTGCCTCTGCAGTCTATTAAAAAGGCATCACAGATTTGCCCAACTTGTGGAAAGACTCAGACATGATGCTCATTCCTTGTCTCCCTTCAACCTGCTGTTTTCCTCCTGCTTCATGCTGCTTCAGAGCATCTGATCTATATCCTGGGCTCTGCTGCTCCTCCTTCAACAGGCTGTCCATTCCTAATCACTGTTAGTGCAAGTCCACATAGATGAAAAATGCTCTGCAAGGTATCACTTTCAAATGTGACAGATGTCTACAAGGTAGAGAGGTCCTTCACAGCATTTAAGCCTGCACAATAATTTGGCGGTGTACATTTGCTGTGGTTTACAGAAATATGAGGTGTGCTTTGAGCATCAGCTAGAAATTGAGCTAAAATCTGTGCTTTATACAAGGAAGGAATTCTGTTTACTGACTGTGACAAGGCCGTCTTGTGCATTATACAGCGCTTAAGAGCATTAACCAATAAGCTCACTTTTTCTTCCTGACATGCTGTGATATGTCTTACATGAATGACTTTCTATGCCTTAAAACACTTGACACAGTCTCATGTGGCCATCTGCACTGCAACTTCCTTGAGGCTCATATCTATGGATAAAATCATCCACCACTGTAAACATACTTTTACTTTAACAGGGGGGTGATCCGTGAATCATTAAAGTATTTGATCATCTCTTGCTGTCCAGCTGTGTCTTGACTGTTTCACACTGACATTTTGTCAGTCCAGTTTGCATGCTGCCCATAATTTCCATACAAGTTACACCCATGTAGGTTTTTTTTTTTTAAACCAGGGTCTCCATTTCCAGAACTTATACACGACAGTTTGAAAAGCAAAGTTACAGAAATAGAAAATGTTTATTCACCATTCTTGATCTAAAACTATTTTACACCCTGTATGTACATTACTTTCATTAACAGATTTTTTTCTATTTTCCATATTTTTTGTTTTTGCATTTTGTTAAAAAAGATTCTTACAATTGATCCCCTTGTTTCCAGTCATCCACTACTACCACACGACACCCAAGGGCCTCGTGAATGACTTTAAGCACATACCTTTAACACCTTTAAACCATGAAGTCGTAATTTTACCAGTTCAGTCCCGACTTCTAAACACAGATCACACTCAGGGTATGTAATAGATGTGTTACCTCAAATCTTTCGGCAGGAGGTCCATTCCATGATGAAGAACCACCCAAAATTTTTCATGACTGCTGGAACATGCTTCGCAACTGACTGGAAAGGAGCAAATAACAGCTTAAGTACAAGGAGATAAGTGCAAATGCCCATCAAAAAGTGAAAATAATGAGCAAAAAATGAACAAAAAAGCATTACATACAGTGTACAAAAAATGGTCAATTTTTCAATTATAAGGATTCTAAAAATGTCAACTGCTGTTGGAATCAGGTAGTGCGGAAGGGCCATTATGGGGAAAAAAAATGTTGCTTTGCTTTCCTAGTGAGGATCAAAGCTATGTGAAATCTCATATAAACCCCCTAGGAGGCCTATTGTTGGTAGAATCAAACTCTGAACAAAGTTTATTCACATAACTTTCACATTGGTTTATCTAAACCAATGTTTCAGTGCTTCATGGTAGGTGCAACCCTGCCAGAAATAGAATGGATCATTTGTTTTAGCAACAGAGCAGAATTTAAAATGAGTTGCTAATCACAAAATTTAGTAGCGTCTGCTCTTTTGAATAAAGGTGTGGTATATTCTGAAAATCCTCAACTGACTCCAAACTATTACAGTCTAATATGACACTTCACCTTTCAAACATATTTATAATGTCCAAATAGAAGAGCAATCACCTATTCAAACCCCAAGGCAGAAATTACAACCAAATGTTTTACAATTTTTACGAAATCAATTTCAATGTCACTTTCAATTTAGTCACAAATTTAAATACAAAAGCAATACCATGCATACTGTGGTCCTATAATGTTCCTCTCTAGACCAGTGCTTCCTTTAATTTAACTGTCAGATACTTCATTGTTACGTTAAAATAAGTTTGTATCTGCTTACCAGCACATAGCAGTTTCTCTTCCCAAATACAGCACAATGGAAGTCTTCATCTAGTGGTAGCTACAAGATGCGTTTATAGTGTATTAATAATCCCTTTGTTGATGTGACCAAACTAACAGTTAAGAGGGGTTCAGAGCAGCACGTAAACAGTCAAAAGACTGGAATTAAAATCTGTTGCTTTCCCATGTCAGTCATGTGGCTCTATTGTCTGACTCCTTGCTTTCAGGAAAGCCACTAACTCCTCAAAACAGAAGGCCAGATTTGTAAGTAGAAGGGCTAGGACTGAGATGTGGCTCCAAAATAACTCTCTCTGGACCAACACAGAACCTTCGCCTGGGGATGATTGTTACCCCAGTCAAGTGCCCTGGTGTTTTAGTGTGAATAGCAAGCTCTCTGTAGGCATTCCCATAAATAATAAGTCCCAATAAATGGTCCAGAAGCTGTACTATCTACTCGACCACCACAGCTCCAGTCATACTCTTGGACCACAGCCCTGTTGCTACTTCAACAACACTGTGTGCACAGAGACCCATTATTGCACGATTAAGTCTGCCTGGGTCTCAAAGAAATGGATCTATGAATTGTGTTTTAACAGGATGAACTTTCTAAACATGCTTCTTTTCAGAATAAAATAACATACGTAATAATTCACCAGGAAACATTTATTAACCATTGGAATTTTAAGTGTACATATCACAGAATGGTGCCATGATGGTGTAGCAGGTTGTACTGTTGCCTCCCAGGTACTAGGCTATGGGTTTGGACATGGGTTCATGTCTGGCTGAGACAGAATTTGTATGTTTTCTCCCATATTTGCATGACTTCTCCCCAAGTGCTTTAATTTCCTCTGACAGTCCAAAAGCATGTGTTTCAGATGAACTGCTGACTCTAAAGGGCCCTTAGTGTGCGGTAGTATGCAACTGCCCTGCCTGGACTAGTGCCCCATTCAGGGTTTATCCTGTCTAAATTAACAATACTTATACACGATTACAATATTTTGGGTTGACCTGGTTACACTGAAAATGTAACAATACTAGAATTACTATCATGGAGGGTTTAGGCTGCTGTATTTTCAAATTATGATAACTTTGAAACATACAAGGATTCATAAAGCTATAAACCTCTGGCACACGGAAAAGTTCTAACATTCTGTTCACACATTTCAGATGGGATGCTCTGGATGTGTGCAAAGTGCTTTGACCAAACTGACTTTATTCAGACCCTGAAGAAGAGAAAAAAAACTAGCGCCTGAGACACAAACAAAATACCTCACAGTAAGTCTTTCACTGGGTGGTACAAAAGGGTTCCCTGGTTGCTTCCAGCCAGATGTTAGGACACAGATGTGGTAGCAAGAACTTTCTGCCAACATCTCAGCATTTTAAACAGACCTCAGTCACAAAAGTGAACATTCACAGTATGGGTCATTCTGCATGTTTTGTCAAAACATGTTTTATTTGTACTACACAATCAAGAAACTATGACTACTGATAAATATGCATTCCAGTAGGGACCACTCATAAAAACTATGTAATATGGAACAGCTGCCTAATAAAGCTCAATTATGTGGAATGAAGTGATCACATTAAAGAAGTAGGTGACATAACCTACTCTTCTATTTAATTTCCCCTAACACATTATGTATTTGTGTAAAGTGTGTACTGGCTCACATGAGAATGAGAAAATCCAAGCTGATTAATGCATTACTGTGTGAATTTTTTTTTCTTATAATGCACAGACTGATGCGGACTAAAACCACATTCTGTGGCAGAGTAAAAACAGATCTGTTAAACAGGCAATGTGATACAAACCTTTTGCCTGTCAACTCATGCTATCAACTGCCCTGAAATGTAAAAGCCAATGTCCTTGCTTATCGTCTTACAACGGGTGTGGGAGTGCCTCTCAGTGTCTAGACCACCCATATCTACAATGTAAACAAGTATTTCAAAAATTCAAATCTGCACTGCAGCCTAAACTTTTGATCATCAAGTTATAAAAGACACAAATAAACCATTATTCTGCACAAAATCTATATATCTCCAAAACTCAATCTCTGTCCGTTTGTTTGTTCTATGCAAAGATGGGTTTTTCAAGCCACAAACTTTAAATCTGACACACAGGTACTTCTCACCTGAGGTTAGTCAACTTCATTAAACTACAAAAAGGCTACTTACTATTTTGAAATTTTAAAGTTCAATCTCTGGCAAAGCTGGAAAAAGTAATGACACCACACACAGCATGTACTAAGCTTAAAGAGACAGCATACATACATGACTGACAAATTTTCTCCCACATCTCACTCACATGCTGACAGATTTTCTCACCACACATATTGAGGAAGACATCACATGCTCTACCTGCACACGCTGACAGATTTTCTCACTCTACACACATGCACACACAAACACACAAGACGCTGACAGATTTTTGCACCACACATGGGCTGCCATATGTGATGCTGTTGGATTGCACTAATATTAACAAGTTTTAACAATGAAGTTTAGTGGAGTATAGTCTGTTATTGCTGTGTGGATGCCATTACGGCCATCATCCATTGCTGTCAGTGCCATCCGTGTGTTCAGTCAAAGAAGCCAGTAACTGTTGTATGTTAGCAACTGAAAACGTAAAAGTTAATAAGAAATCATACATGACACATACAGGGCAGACACCACACACACTACTTACTAGATGCTGCACAAATTAGTGATGCAAGCGTAATAAAATCTGGTGATATACATTTTACTTTTTTTGTTTGCTTGTTCCACAGCACTAATACTTGTATCAATTTCAGCCATTTTAATGGCAAAACAGTTTGGTGATCTGTTATTCCTTTTTATCTTTCTGCCACTACACCTTTTTGACCTGAGCAGTGCTGTATAACTCAGCTAGTAAAAAGTTAAAGGTCACTTCACAAACATGTCAGTTTCAGTACTGTTCCACACAAATATGGTTAAATGACATTTAAAACCTGGCTCCTTGTTACCTTAATGTACAGACAAGTCCCTGAAACCCCCCACAAAAAAAACACTCAGAATGAAGAATTATCACTTCCATTTTCTCCTCCATTTTACTGAGAAACACACATGCAGTTGTGCTAGAGCTTTTTATCCTAGGCGACACACCTATGACTGAAGTGCCATTAGCAAGTCAGACCTTGCCCATCTGGAGAACACAGAATGTACTAGAAGTTTCATAGCAGGTCTCTGCAGCCCAAGAATATGGAAATAGGTAGGGAAATCATTTGACTTCAAAGGGATAATTTGAAACACTTGCTATAACATGCATGTACAAAGACAAACACCAAGAAGAAAAGGAACGGCAAACACACAGACATTGTTAAAAATGGAGCTTCTCAAATTAGGTGTTATTTTGACTACATGGCGTCTTCAAACCTCTAATTAAATACAGAGACAGCCAAGTAAAAACAAGTTAAGGGATATAGACAGTAGGCATTACAGGGCCTATACTCAGACTCTCTACTTAGGGGATTTGTGTATAAGATTGCTACCTTTGATCATCTGCCACACTGCCAACATTGTCCTGTTACAAAAAGATGAGAAGCTCCATTAAAGGAAAAATTCACTACACAAAATAAACTATTCTTCCAAATTAGGCACACTTTAGGACACATTTTGTCAATAACATAGTAATTAAAGTAAATATTCTGCAGATATGGGCATTTTAATAATGTGATACACTAAAATATGGACCACATATGGAACATAATGAAAACAGAATTTAAATAAAAGAATAAAGTGAATTTTTTTTTTTTTTTTTTTACAAGAGACCCTCAAGGTTTTTGCAGTTACATAAGAAACTTTGATGACTACTGTCTAATAGAGGAGTGTGGAGCCAGTAACTACACATTATCCCATTTCCACTGTAGCTTTCCAAGGATTTTCTAAATATATCCAATTATAAGAGAGAGCATAGATAAGAATACGTGGTAAGTTATCCACAATAATAGATTTTATACACCAAGAAGTTCCTACATGAAAATATTTAACAGGTACAGTATATCTGGCAGTCACTCAATGGCCAAACACCTAAAAAAGGAAGCCTTGGCCAAACCTTACCCTTATATAAACTACCACCTACAGATGCGGGTGTCTAGAACTTAGCTGCCCACAATGCAACAGGGTGGGATGTGCAGTGCTACACTGTGTTTCAGTTGTGTAACTACAGGACAGCAGGCCATTTTTTGTTACAGCACCCACAAATAACTGCCCTGTACGTAATAATAATCAAAGGAATGATCTAATTCTAGACAGAAACTCTGTATTTTCCATTGCAACCTAGTGGATACATATGACAAGGTTTGAAAAAATGTCTAGTTAAATTATCTGACCTCTTTTTGCAGTTAAGTATGAACCCGGTTATGCATCCTTTTATCGTCACACAAATATGGTCCAAAAAAAGATTGTAAAGGTGTTTGAAAATGTGTGTATGTATGTATGTGTATGTGAAATGCATCCAGTAAACAATCAACATCACATATGCAAACCTCTTAAATCGAAATGGGTTGAAGGGCCTCTGTCACAAAGTGAGCTCAAATGAAAAAGCACTACTTGGCAGCCTCATCAAGTTGTACGATTGCCAAACATCCTGCAGATCTGCCATTAGGCTTGTCAGATTCGAGTCGGATGAGTAAGGAACGGTTCTTTCAGAAGGGTGCATCACACCGTATGCAGAAACAAATCCCCTCATTAATATTCTCCAAAATAAGCTGATTGCTGCAGAACTTTGAGCAGTCCAGCATCCAAGACTTAATGCTGAAATTGATATACCTTTCTTCAATCCAGTTAACATGAAACCAAGAGATTTACATATTTTCTAAAAATGATTATTCCAATGATTTTTTTTCTAGCTCAGATCACAAGAAATCCATATACATGTAATATAGGATCATGAGCAATGAAACTTATTTTCTACTAAATGTTAAGTTGAACTTTTAAATCCAAGTTTAAACATCGTGGCTAATGGATGTGAACTTATAGATCAAGCAGAAAAACAGCAAGATGCCTTGACATTCAACATACAGATAGCTCTAACACGACAATTTGTTTTCTTTCTCTCTCGAGTCACTGCACGCCTTGCAGTACACAGGGACCAAAAGTGTGTCGAGGCCTAGCTGTCTCACCAGCAAATAGTTATGATTAGCATCCAACAGCCAGTTATCAGGGTGAAAGTGCAGCACGCCCCTGATGTTCCTATGTCAACTTACGGTGCGAGCACTAAGTCAGGCTGGTCTCAACAGTTCCTGTACAAGTTCCCTAGTCCTAAAGACTGCCACAAGAGTGTGTGAGAAAAGGCCTTGCGCCTCCAGTCTCAGCCCTGTGACCCATTCAAAGTAGGGTCTTTCAGTAGGCTGCAGTGCTGCCTCAACAGCTCCAAACATAGCCAAGACGGGCTCTAGGCAGAACAAAAAAGCCATGTTAAACGGTCATCTGGCGGGTACAAAAAAAAGTCGAAAAAGGAGGGAATAAGGGTCATTTGTTTAACATGCTTGCAGAGGAGGTACCCTGATTGTAAAAGGGCTGACTTTATGTCTCCAAGTCCTTTCATCATCCGCTGTTAAAGCAGAGGCTTTTGTCTGGTTGGAATTGGTACAGCCCAGTACAGGCCAGTAGTCAAAGGCCTGAGAATTACTGTTAAAACACTGAGACAAAACAACGAGAAGGACAGGAGTCAATGAGGAACAGGAAGCCAGCAGTTAAAAAGTTTGGAGCCTGTAAAACAAAGGAGGCTTTGGAGAAGTTATTATATCTGTTACAGTGAGTAAAAGAGGACAGCAGGCAGGAGGAATAGGTTGTTTGGTTCAGGAATCTCAGCACGGGAATATCTCAGGATTGGCTGGTGCTACAGTGTAGGGTTTTTAATTAACCCCTTTGTGACAGCTGCTTGGTTGTTACCGCACAGCAGAAGCAGCTCTGGGAAACAAGAAAAGGAGAAATTATAGCCTTCTGGCCTTCACTTTTTTATATATCCTACCTATAATCCATCAGTCCCAGTCTGTGTGACCACCACATGCACTGCAAATGATTTACTGCTACTTTTAGTGGAGATAAAATGTGCTCTTATCCAACATGGTTGTGCAGTATTCTTGGGAATACACAGTGGAACACACACAGTCTACAATATTTTATTGCAATCCACTCTAATCAATGGAGACATAATACATACACATAAATGGTTATAAAGGCTAATGGAAGGATATGTGATTCTTTCAATAATCATAAAGGACATGCATAAAAACATTAATTTGGTGAATATTAATTTAAACGTACATTATTTGTTGAGTGTGAGTGATGATAACATAGGAATATTTACTGCAGCAGACAGGACATAAACAGATGATGTAGCGCAGCAGGTGACCGCCGGTCTCTGAAGAGAGGATGCTGAAACGCGTTCCTTACCAAAGGTTCTTCTGCACTTCGGTCTAGAGGTGGACCTAGTCCTCATCAGCTAATTCAGCCATTCCTGCATAGTTCAATTTTCACAGGTTTATTCAATAAATGCTGGATTCTTTCTTTGTGTCTTTCAGCATATACTTATGTAACACATCTGACATATTGGAGACAGCAAACGTTTTTAAGCATTGTCTTTCACATTTTTCAATTTTTATGTAAAACTGAGATCTATGAATAGTTCTTTATTTTTGTCTGCTTATTGTCCTTTCTCACTGACTAGCACCACTAACAGCATGCAAGCCACCTAGCACTGCTGCCTTGCCTTTCTTGGTCCAGATTGTCTAGGGATGGGACCAGTGGAGATAAGGCCTCAGTTATGCACTGCCCCATTAGGAAATGGGACTGTGAAGAAAGTAGAGGTGGTCTAGACCAGGGTGTCAGACAGGCCACCTGACATTATGCCCCCAGAGAGGAGTAACATGCATGCCCCTGCTGAAACATTTCCCAACACCAGCCAAGGTGCAGTTTCATGCAAGGTCAGGAGAAATTGCTCACCTCCTTCCCTTGTTAATTTTCACAGCATAATTTCCCCATCTTCTGGTGGAGTTTGCGGGTTCCTCCCTGTGCTACCAACCAGTGTGCCATTCAGGAGCAAAACACTACATGGGATTTTTCTCTTTGTGTCTTTCTTCAAGAGGTTCTGTTATCCTAAGAAATAAAAAAGAAGTGGGGGAAAAATATGAAAAAAAATGTATGCAAAAGAAGTATTTGGTCATTACACACACTCTTAATCCAAATAAATGTTCAATACAACATTAATGTCAATAATCCATCTTAAGAAATTCCATGGCAATTTGTAGAAAATAAGACAAATTCACAAAGCTAATATAACTTTCAAACCTTACCACACCAAAAATCTGAAAAAAAAATCCCATTATACTGTTTTGTTCAGCAGGTTTAATTCAACACAATTCTAGAATACAGTATACTCGAGCATTCTTTATAATGAGGCACCAAAAAACCGCAGAGTACGCTGCATGGTACAAAAAGGTAACTTCAATGCAATGTCAGGAATTCACTGCTGTTGTGTAAAATCGCAAAATTGCAAACAGCTGGATTCCTATTCAAGGCCTACCATTTTTTTAAGCACAGCTGCACAGACAAAGTGATGGTAAAAGCGATGCTGCAGACAGAATGGCACACACCAGGCTTCCTACTACATGCTTCAGGGCACACAAAGACGATGGCTAGCAAACAACCAAGCTGCCATACTACTCTCAATAGGCTGCTTCCATTTTTCATGTATACGCTTGCTTGTCCTGGCCCTGCTTTTTTCACCAACCCAAAGGAGGGGTGGGTGGAACACTCATTATGAGTGCTCCTTTGTTTTCTCTTCTACTCAGTCGTCAGACATTTCTTGATCAGTGCATGGAGAAGGAGGGTCTCCTGGTCATTCCTCAGCTTCCCCACCTTCATCTGTGCACTTTTCTGTCAACTCAGTGATATGGGAGTGGCTTCATGAGGAGAGCTGAGATCCAATCCCAACACTGACTGCTCAGTAAGCCTTTTTAGCTACCAATTTGTATGCAATACAAAAGAGACAAATGTGAAAGAGCAACCAGAAACTAAAAAAGGGTGGATAAACTGCCTTATTAGACTTCAGGAAGTAAAGAAATTAAGGCTTTTTCCATTTCCAAGTTCAAAAATATTTTAAAAAATGGCAAACTTAAGAACATTGCACTGGACAGATACATATGCTGGTTTAGGCAGTGTAACACAAAAGTGACAGGCTACACAGTTTAAATAAAGGCCTTCATTAATTTGCATCAGCTGTGTATCATATCTTAACTTAAAAGTGAGTTACAAGAGTTAATGGCCAATTAAAAGCAGCCATTACTCTTAGGGAAGCCAGCTGAACAAACACAATGAGATGCAATAAACTGGAATATTGAGGTTTGGGGCAACTATAGAGAAAATATTCTTTGGTTTTAACAGAATTCACTGGAACAGCACAGGTTACTTAATCCATAAAAAAAATTATGGCTACAAAGTGAATTTGGCAATTTAAAAATCTCTAAGCTGGGGATGCAATTTCATGACACAAAGAGTAAATATTTTGTAAACCAAATTGGATTTGTAAATGTTAGCTTTTTTCTAATTGACACCAACCTACTACTGGTATACACTGGCACCAAGACAAACTTGCCAATGGGGGAACTGATAAATACAAAAAAGTGAAGCTCAGCTGATCAGAGCTCACATCCCATGTGCACCGATTTCTCAACAATGGACGAAAACATTCATTTTCTGATGCTACATGACCCCAAACAGCAGCCCCTGAACATCTTTTGACACATTAACAGATTACATAAGCAGTTATTATACTGAGAAACTATACAATATTCTTAAACTGTATGTGAAATTAAATCAGATGCACATTATCAAATCTTTTTTACACTGACTTGTGCATGAATCAGGCTTCATATTCAATAATTGTTCAGTTATATGAAATCAAAATTTTCTTTACAACTAAGAATTAAAGCTGTTATTTATTGATGAACATTTTTATACTAGCTGGCTTGTAACAGACTACTCGGTATAATTACGTGAAATTATCTTATAGATAATTTAAAAAGTACTGATGATGTAATTTTATTTTAGAAGACAGATGAACCTATGCTGAAATGACACAAAGCTGAGGTAAGTCTTCTGGTCTTGTGGTTCCAGGAATTATACCTTTATTAGTATACAAATAAAGGTAACATACAAAATGTAAATAGCTCCCTGCAATACCTCACAGTGGAGTGGTTCACTACTGATATACAAATTTTTAACAGGGGTGTATTACTATACATTTGTATTTGTGTATTAATGAATTGTGTAACATTGCCCCCCCCCCCCCCAATAACTGGAAATCGTTCCACCACTTTCAATACATTCATGCAATATTACATAGAGAAGTGGGAGTCAAAAGATGGACAACAGTTGTCATCACTGAAGTTCGGTATGCTCAATGTCTTATCTCTGTCAGAAGGTGCATAAAAAAAGTTCAAAATTCCAAGTTTAAAATCAATTGCTCATGTTTCTGATGTAAGAACTGCTGGCCTCATTGTTTAAGACATTTTCATTATTTACATAGATTTATCATTTTGTATAGACTACATTAGAATGCCTGATTTCTCCTCCACGGTCACTAGCAAATAATCAACAACCTCTCAACCAAACTGGGAAATACTCTAAATCCTCTGCATTTTTTAAGTGGTACTAAAATGCAAAACCCAGACTCTCTCAACAAAAGGTAAAAAGTAGGTTTAAAAAAATTCGTAGTCAAAATTTTTTAAACACCAACTCTGAAAGCTAACATAGCATTTCATGCAGGTAGGTTTGTTTTCAGCTTTCATAGAAAGAATGTGTGTCACTTCCTGTTGTTTCTACTTCCATATAAACTTAAATTTAAGCACAAAAGTAATTTCCAAATAAGAAACGAAACTGCTGCAGTCGATGCAAAATTCACCGTTGACAAAGTACAATGACAGCTTTGTAATGGTAAATCACATCTCACTGATGTCTGCTGTTTACATTCCAAACATGATTCAGAAATTACATTTTAGCAGCACATTTTTGTTCTTATATTTGTCTTATGCCATGTATATTTTTAAGATTAGGTTGGACTTCATGTGCTTTCAGTTAAATGTATCATCTATAGCTTTATACAAGTAAAACAACCATATGCTGGCCAACATGCACGTAGCAGTTATAAGACATCTGCAGTCTCTCTACTAGAGTGAAGTATTGCAGTGAGCCATTAGAGTTCAGAATCAACCAATATATTTGGGACACTGACATGTTTAATTTAATTAAACAAACAGAAACCACTTAACATGTAAAAAACATTCTGGTAAAATAATTTCTTAGGGAGAACAATGTTGTTACACAGCTACCATGCTAAGACAAAAATCCTTCCAATACATACATTTTTTACTTTGCAGGGCGTTATTACAATCTTTTTTTAAATTTAAAGGCAAACCGTAAAATACATAATATGAAATACCAAACACTGATTAAGTATCCAGTATAGCATAATTGCAAGAAATCACAGCAACAAATAAAAATGCTGCCTGCATTTGAGGAATGCCACTCTTAAATCTCACAAATTTAACTTATTCTCAGAAACATGTTTAGTTGGAAGGGACTTCTTGTGCTCGATTTAAGCAAGGCCAAAGGGTAAGTGAACAGGAAGGCTCTCAAGCCCCTCCTTAACAAGCTCACAAACGTCTAGCAATTATATTTTTTCCTTCTGAATCCTTGAGATGCAGAGTGCTGCTGAGATGAATTACTGCTGAGGACTTGAGTTCATTGTGCTTCCTATGTGAATGTGGCAAGTGAACAAAATTATGAATATCACTGTGAAGAGCTAGCCCTTCAATTTTCCATTTTACATGAAAAACCACCTTCTCTGCAGTATCATTTCATCAAACAATTATTCCTTTTATAATGATCTGCAGTACATGTAGTTTTATTTCATTAATGGGTAAAAGGACATTTTTATTTAGAACCAGGAAAACCAACATGTTTTAATTGGAATGCTAACCTGGGTTACCAGTTGTGGTTTTATATGTACTGTAGGCAAAAGGATTTTATGCTGGAAGATAACGTAATTACATGTAATATTATAACTTCAGAAAATCGTCCCAACATGGACAGCTGAAAAATGAACAGAAGCTGTTAAGCTGATGAAAAATTACTGTTCATACTGATTGAAACACATAGAGCTAAACATGTTCCTTCTACAACATTTGCAGATTCCACACAAAAAACGTCAAAGTACATGAAGTCATGAAGTCAAAAGGAACAACTTTGCTTTTACATTTAGTATATACCCTGAAACCCCACATTCTCTGCTTGTTTGAGGTAACAGGTAGAATTGCATTCCCTCTGCTTCAGGCCTGGCAGCTGTACCTGGCCAGACAGGGACGGTGGGTCCCAGCGGGGTCAAGGGTCAACTGCTTATTCGGAGAGACAGCCTCTGGTGGGCCCAGGTGCCATGGCCCAGAGCACATTGCAGGGAACAAGCCCACTTTCTTCTGAATGTCGGACGAGGCAACATCTCCCAGCAAGCACATCTGTCCTGGTAGGCCATCCATAACAACTCCCAACCCCAGCATAACAAATAATAATATTAAAAAAACATGAGCATACTTTTACATATACATTTAAAGACAGTTTGAATTGCTGCCACTTGTACATAAAATACATTCAACCATGTAAGCATAAATTAACAGCGCAATGGGAGTGATCAGTCTCCCCAAAATAATTCCACATAACACCTCACAGCTTGCCTCTAGTAAAGAGGGGAAAAATGCAGGCTCCATTACACACACACACACCTTTGTGAGGATGTGGCTTTTTGAAGAGAATTTAAGGTTTCTCTCTCGCGGTCCACATCTCCTCACCACACAATGTGGCCCATGTCGGGCCCCTGTGTGTCTTCACAGATAAATGAACAGCGCATGAGGCGGGATTGCTGGAACCACGTGATAATCGACAAAATGGCGGCTCCTCTCCACAAAAAATGCTACCCAATGTATCCGTTCCATTGTGACAATGTTTGGGGGCTGTGCAGGGCAGGTCTTATTTTCTTTCAGGATTAAAAACGTAGACTCAACAATGAAAGTGTCAACTCTTTGACATTTGACAACGAAAGTAAAACAAGGAACATAAAAACTGCGTGAACTGCATTTAAAATGATAAATGGAACAAGACATAGGCTGCAATGAAACTTGTGTTGATCATTCCGTTCCGTTAAGACTGAACCATCAATCAAGATAATTAAAAATGTTGTATTTTTTTTGTATAACAATCTGCTTCTTAAGTCCAGTATATTTCAGTGCAGCTTTCCACTCAGAGTCCAATCCAAGCCTAATCTGGAACCAACACTCCCGCTTGCACCTGACAAGTTGACAAATTCCAGTCACTGGGAGAGGCAAACTGCTCACCAAATTCAAAAGGCGAATTAGGATTGTCAGATTGAGCCGAGGTGACAGGGAATTAATCCTCTGCAGGCTCTCTAGAAATGCACACAGCAGGGCACTGCAACAGCCCTATCAGAACTCCACCGTCCACATGACGTCACCACATCTCAGCAAGGCCCATGATCTGAAAGCGTCACGGTTCTGGGATTAAACACATTATTAGCAGACACTAGTAGGAAGGACACACTACTCAGGGCAAGAGGCCTCTCATCTTCGAGCCAGCTCATCTCTTCTGGCCGAGGGGACCTCAAGCATGAATAGCCCTTTGATCTGGAAGTGTGTGATTTTGGAAGATTTGAATAACCCTCTGCTAACTAATTATATGAATCCTAACACTCTTCTTTTAGACAAAAAGTACCATTTTATCTTCCTGAACTAAAACACAATTGACTTACGTGAATCTTGTTGTACTTCTGTGTACGATAAGTTTCCAGGAGTGGAATAAAGTGATGTTCTACATTTAAAAATCAGGATTTAAATGTTAGGTAATATTAAAATAAAGCACAAAGAACTGCTTGAACTAGGCCATTAATCACATTCATTGCAAATAAGTGGTCTTCAACTTACGAGTTTACTAAATTTGAATGTTTGAAAATAAGCAGCGCTTATGAAAAATTACGTGAACTATGTAGATTTCTTCTGCAGTGGAGGACTTGCACCTGGAGCAGGGAGGAGCATGATGGGTCAGAGGTCATCCACAGCAAGGCACTGTCTAAACAAGACCTTACACCCTCTGAAAAGTCCAGACAGCCCCTGTGGCGTCGGTTCACAGCTTGTGCTTTTTTCTTTCTCAGACACGGTAATCCATAATACACCCCAATAACCAGCATCTCAATTATCCCAGTTTTCCATTTTCTCGCCTTTCATAACGATTCGAAAACAATTAACCTCTTCAATGCCAGACTTTTCCCAGGAAAACACAGGATCAGTCCCATGTCACACTCACAGTAATAACATGCATAGCACTTTCACTCTTTTTTAAACAATTTATTTTAAAAAACTTCTGCATATTTAGTATGCTAAAGGTTTTTTATCCCCCTCCCCCCCAATAGTTTTCACTCAGTAGTGAGCTGGGGTTTATGGCAATTATAACCGATGACAGAAACATATGCCAAAACAGCAAAAAAGTAATCATTTTAAAAATTGCTGTTAAACTACATTTGTACAATATAATACCATTTATTTTAAATTTTAAAAAATTAATAAATGAGACCACACAGACACACCTAAAAATTCATTAAAAATTAGATTTCTAAACAAATATCCAATCAGCTACCCACAAATAGAAACATTTTTATGTCAACTTCTCTTTGAAACATCCGGTCCTTTCCAAAATTACATGGCACATAAACAGATGCTGTTTTGTCCATGTTTTGCCGCAGTATATTCATTTAACGTCAAAACCGGTTTCTGAACACTCAACCTTCTGAAGAGACTGTCAGTTTGCCTGGTGATATGATACAGTGCACACTCACAGGCCCTTTTACCCCCTAAGGTTCCGGGGACCTGTGACTACCTAGCATTCCCACACATCACCCTAAATAACTCATTAAAAAATTGAGGGCTTCTTGTTCATCTCCAGGTAAAAAAAAAAGCTTGTCACCTCCATTGTGCCCTTTATTTTACCCTCTCAAATAACAACACAGGACAGAAAGAAGTCAATACTATTCTGGTTCTAGAAATCATTAGAAATTGCAAAAATTTTCAGTTTAACAGAGACATTCTGCAATGTAGACAATTTACATCATTGCTGGAAAAAAAGCAGTGGTAATATAATATATGCTTTTTTGTTTTGAATAATCTGTGAATCCCTGGTTAAACATATTAATATAGAAAAAAGGTGACAAAATTATGTTATCAGTCATTCTAAATTAAACAGAAAAACACAAGACAATAACATATATATGTAATATTCTGATTCAAAACCAGCTCACCGGCTGTATATATTAATAGTTTTAATGTCTACCACTTGTGTGACGTATCCAAAATAAAACACGTAGCTCTAAATAGGTGCTAAAATTTCTCATGTTAAATTTCAAGGCATCTGTGTCAGCAAGCAGCTTAGTTCGCTTGTGGCACAAAAGGATGACTAATTTTAGCCCTTGCCCTGTAAATGCTAAAATCTTAGGGATTTTACACTTGCAGAAATTTAAGATGACCAGGAAGAACCTTGCTAGTGAAAGTAAAAATGAAACTAAATCAGAAAAAGGCACATGATTATCTGTTTAAACTCCACCCTAAAAATATTATAAGCATCTATATTTTAAATAACAGAATAACCTGCACAAACCTGTCAAAGTCATACCTTCATAGATTTAATGAGGAATTAACTAAAAAGGAAATCAGACAAAAGCTTTCATTTGTTAGACTGCTTGCTCTAAATGCACATTCTGTTATCCTATTTCCACTGAGTATAAAACCAAAACCTGCATGTTTACCAGTATGAATGCATGTAAAACGTCCATGGTTGCAGCCTCCACCATCGCTTCAATACCCAAACGCACGTAGATTATAGTAGATCTTGAAGGAAATGTGGCCATCTTTATTTTAATAAATCAATATTAAACACTTGATTTGTGACAAAACCATGCTGCATATCAGGATAGGTCATATAACTTTTCACAGATATATAGCCATACCCGGCAGTAAATGACATGTCGCACCACAAACATGCTAGAGCACTGCAAAAAGCAAGGACTGTACACAGAGCAACTCTTCTGTGGGTCCACATGCAAACAAGGAAGGGAATTTAAAGAAAGGGACAGATTTTACCCACGTTCCATACGTGGTGTGGAGGGGACAGGCAAGGCGAGCATCACGTGCAGACTGGTGCTGTGATCATGATGGGAGAGAGAAAGAAAGAGAGAGAGAGAGAGAGAGAGAGAGAGAGAGAGAGAGAGGAACCTGGCCACCCTCCAGACAGACTCCAGTTCTGTTGATCATTATGTCTAGCCTTCAGGTGTCTCAGTCCTAGATGGGCGGCAGCTGGGGGAGGGAGGGAGGGAGGGAGGTGTACATAACACAAGACCCAGACAAAGATGGAATATAACAGCATAAAAAACATAAAAATTTAATTAGGCAATGGTCCTCTTAAGTGAATTTCTGTGTTTGTCTGCTTTCACTCAGAGGAGCACTGGCAGAATGGGACAGACAGATTCCATTAGTGTTAATTAAACACATGTGAAAGCTCTCAACATCAAGCAGTCTGACAACTCACTACAATAAAAAAAAACTGCAAAAACAGCTCTTGAAAACCAGACAGACATGAACTCCCATATATTAGGCTAAAAAGGCATATTTGAATTCTGGTGGCAAATTTAAGGAACTATCACAATGACACATTAAACAAGCCAGGTAAAATTTTTTTTTTTTTAAATCACTGTCAAATATAGACCCTTTACAACGTCTAAGGAGCTGTACTTAAGAGCATAATGCGTTATCAAACTGTCACAAATACTTAACATTGTGCACACTTAAACCATAAGGCAATAATTTCAGCGCATGACCACTGAGCATTAATATTGACCGGTCTTCGGGGAGGGTGTGGACAGGCAGCACAGACCCACACCTTCGCGGGGAGGGGTCAGCGAGTTCACAGCACTTTATTCATCATGCGCCAAGCAGCCAGTGTTTACACACAATTAACCATTGATAGCCATCAACACAGAACAGAACAGCAGAGGACGTCTGAACAAAGAGTCTCAGTGAAGTGCCGGCATAGTACGTGGACGCATATAGATATAGTCACACAGATTTATACACACACTTTATACACTATATGTATAAAACATCACTTGCTATATTTACAACAAAACTAATTAAAACTACAAACGGCTTCTGGACGCACACCACTGGCAGACCCAAAAAAGGGAAAAATTATTTTAAGTAGCTGGAGAAGTCAGGTTCAGACTTACGGTTTATGCTGAATAAGCCTTGCAAAATTATTGATTCGCTGCACGTGTTCTTTTTACTGCCAGAGGGTGGAAGAGTCCGCTTTGAAATGAAAAATGACGAACAGTTGGTGGAGACCCTCGTTCTCAGACATTCCGCGGCCGGCAAGCCCACCGCCGCCAACGCGCGCGCTCCCAACTCCCGCACGAGTCTAGAGATTTCGGTACATTTTGGTCCACGGAGAAAAAGGGCAGGAGAAAACCCCATCATGTGATACCGCGGAGACGCATCATTGGCTGGACGCGTACACGTTGACATGGTACGCTTTCCCACGATTGGTTCGCAGAAAGACTCGTTCTACTCAGACCCCGCCCTGCAGGCAAACCGGTTTTGTGTGCAAGAATGTTTGTTTGCAAGACGCTTGTGCGGGGGCCCGCAGCCGGCGGCGATGTGTTTCTGCGTTAGTACTGATGGTGACCGAACTGTAGCCCTCCGAAGCACATAAACAACTTTTCTTTTCATTTATATAAATGAAATGTGATGAAGTGATATGTAATAGAAAATGAAAAAGAGAAATTGCATTCTATTCTTCTGCGCTGTGTTCAATTTCTAGCTTTTTAAATTGTTGTTTCGTAGCTGTTTACGTTTAGAAGGTATGTTACGTTCTCGTTTTATACGTTTTAAAGTGAAAAGGTGAGGTTTTTTTAAATAAAGTATTAAAACTTTTTTTTCCGAAAACTATGAGCACAGTGTGGTGCATATGTAAATAAAAGGTCTAAGCAGCATAAAATAGACTTGTTTGAACGTCCGTTTATTGCACAGGATTAGAGTAAACCTGTAATGATTGAGTTATGTGTCTGTTTAGTAAACGTTGACTGCGAAAGTACTGGGATCAAGTCAGTTTTTTACATTGTGCTGTAAAGAGTTATTAGGTATTTATAAATGAATGAACGATGTTAAAAATGAAACATGCACGAAATATATATTTTTTTCAATTTGTCAGGATTAAATTGTATAGGGGTAGAAATTTCATTCCACTTCTTCCATTAAAAACAATAAAAATAGTCAGGTGCCCATTGTTAACCACTGAAATGTTTAAAATGTTGCCTTTTTACCTTACGTAACAATACCTTTTTTCTCCCTTTACTTGTGGATCTTTTCATAATTCAAATTGCTACAAAGTAACAGCTGCCTGGCAGCTGTGTTGTTACTGTACACTTCAACCTCACAGGATGAAAAGCAAGAAAGACTATGGTTAAAAGCTACTCAAAATGTATGGAAGAATTATTGTATATGCAGTGACTAATACCACGACTTACTGAAGCTCTATAGGCTGAAGTTACTGAAATAGAAGGCTGCTGCATTACTACAAAGGGTATAATAATTTTGCTCTGGATAACAGTTTGTTGCACTGTTTCCTTTTTTACAGTCTAGATAATGCATAAAAGAAAAACACGTGTAAGTGAAACAGTAGCTCCTTGTGTAACAAGAGCTGAACCAAAGCAATATCCAAGGTATGGGGTAAATAGAGCATGGATAATTCATACTTCAAATCTTCTATTGCTTGAATGCAGCATTAAATCAATATTCTGCAAAGCTTTCCCTTGTTTCGTTATTCACTTGACTGCTGCCATGATGCACCATGCAGGTCTTGCACTTGCTCTCTGATTTTTTGTGACACCACTGCTCTCTGTGGCCTAATTTAGTCCGCTTTAAAGGGGTTATGTTTATTTCATTTATTTCTCAACACAAGTCTGCCGGATTATTGTGCACGCATACAGAATGTCCTCCTTTGTGGTCTCCATGAAGAAATTGAAATAAATTTCCATAGCATATAATTCATTAATTGCAGCTCTGAGTACAGCAATTTGCAACTAAGAGTAAATTCACAGGCATGCAACCTAATGTGGCATTATCACCCTCTCTGTAGTTGGTTACTGTAATTATGTTAGTAAACTGGTCAAGCTGCTTCGCTAAATATACTGGGAGTGTATGCGAAACAGCAGCATTTACCATAAGTGTCACACTTCCTGTCAAGATTTGAGTAATTCACACTGCATCACTTCAAATGCTGCTACTGGTGAGCTGATACTGCATTAAAAGAACATGTTTCAATGAAAGGACAGCTGGGCTTTTTCAGAAATTAACAGAAAAACCTAAATGGTTTCAGAGATAATATTAATTGAGAATTTGATTCTTTCCCCTACAGTTTGTATTGATGAATATAGGCTGTATTGAATTGCATGACTCAGGGAAACAGCAAGTGACAAAATACACAAGTAATTTGCTAAGGATCTGTGGTTTATGTCAAATGCTGTGTGCACTCTAGAGCAACTCCATAAGTTTTCTGGTGCGTAACTGTCACCTTCCTGTTTTCCTTTTTGTTGTAATTAAGACTTTGCTATCAATAACAATCTCCAACAGACTTCTTCCACCAGGTGTGACTAACTGAAAAAAAATAACAAGGAAGGATGTGTAATCAGATATTAAAAAGAAGAAAACGTAACTTTGTAAAAGTACACAGAGTTGGATGAATCTGGGATTAAAATAGTTAGACCAAGTGGACTTATTTTAAAGATGAGCGTATTGTGATGCAGTTTACTGTATTTTGAAAAAATAATTTCACAATTTCTGTTATCACATAAACAACAAAATATCTACATTTGACCTTAGTCCCAGGAGTCTAATTAGCACGCACGTGTGTGTCTGTGTCCATGTGTGCATGTGCATGTTGTTTTGGATGTCTCTTCCATTATTATATAAGGTCTAAATATGCTTTAAATATATGGAATGGCCTAAATACATGTGTTAGTTATGGATTTAAATTCAAATTTCTTGAAGAAAATGTTTCTTTCTGAATTATTTCACTGTTGTTGACTCCGCTAACTTATAAATAACAGGTGCAAACTGATTGTTGCACCTTGATAATTTAGTTCTCTAGTCCTCTTTTTACTTTATAATATGAAAACTAATTTTTGGGAAACCTATTAAATGATTCGGTTGGCATTTTGTTAACCGTTATGTTGATGTTGCAGTGAGTATATGTAGCTTCATGCAGACTATGATGGAGTTTCATGCGCAATGAATTAGACTCCCAATAATTCTCATTGTTGTGAACAGGGTGACATCAGTCACTATCATGGCAAACTACCATCTTGTTTGTAAAACAAAACTTCTCTCTCTGCGTCACTGTGCACATTCACACGTGTGTGGAATATGTACAGAGCCATAGTACAGAGAACAGAGTTACTGTAATTCACATTTCACGGTTTCACAGTTCCCCAGTCCATGCGGGCACAGACCTCTTCCTCTATTGTCCTTTATTGAAATGAATGTACAGTATGTCTGCTTTCTTTTTAGCAGATTTCCATGGAAACGTATTAAAGCACATGATATTTCTGCTTTACAGTGATAAATCAAAATCAGTCTCCCACTGCTAGGATGCCAAGACAGTTCTGATACAGCATTGCCACCTCACATTTTCAAAAAGCTAAGAGCCTTTCTTTTCTTTTCACCTAGGCTTTGAAAAAAACGGAAAGAAAGAAGCTACCGCTGCGTTCTGTGCCTCTTGCTTGGCATGTGTGAGTGAATTGTACTTTATACTGTGAACATCAGGGAAGGTGGTAAGTGTGAAATGGGAATGAAAGTGAAATGGTGCTGAATAAATGGGAACACAATAATATGCAGTCAATGTGAAAATAGATATTTAATCACAACTTTAATCACGTTAACAAATAGTTGGTACATGTGCATATGTGGTATCACAACCATATCATTATGCACTGGTGAATTGGACTCCTGTTGCAGTTTCACATCAAGGATATTTTTAATGCGGCAGTAATGCATTTTTAATATAGTTTTAGTATTGTCCATGTGATTGTGTGACACCAATGCTAAAAAGCTGTTAGTATTTAAAATGTACTGTTCTTCCTATTGATACTTTCTTGTGAAGGGAATGTATTATTAAATGTTCTCATTTAATACAATTATCATCACTGATGCTTTTACAGTTTTCCTTCTTAAATAATGCATTTTCCTTATATGTATTTTTTACTTTATTACCACCAAGATTGGAGAATATCTATGCTTCCTGGAGTGAAGCCATGTCTGATTCTAAGCAGCAGGGCTGGTAAAATGTGACCTACTGTCTCACACATTGATTCAAGCAGAGGCCACCAAGTGCACAAAGCATCCATGGGGACCACTGAGTTCCCCCCCAACCCCATCTGTTGTGAGGTGAATCCAGACTCATGTTCAAAACCTTCAGTCACTGGGGATCGGTGGCAACCATTCTCAAAGCCTCTCCACTAATCTCCAGCCTCTGCAGGTTTGATCCAAGCGCAGCATGAGGGGACTCGTGTGGCATCTGCCAAGTCCCTCCATTAAAAAAGGTAGGGTCCTGCCAACAGCTTGCATCCCAAAATGGACAGGGAAGGAATCAACTGGGGACCATGCATGGGTGCATGTGCAGCATTGGACGAATGTCGTCATTTACATAAACACACATGAAAGACGGCCCCCAAAGGGGCAGCCCACTGTACGCCACACGGGGCAATGTTATGTGCGTGCCTGGTCGAGCCAGGCTGCCCATGGAGACTGGTAATCCCCTCGATAGCGTACAGTATCCAGGGCATGCAATCTGTTGTATTTCTCCTTTACTTAGGTCCATGTGGATGCCACCTCAACTGGCGATCATTTATGCCTTTTCAGTTCTGTAAAATTCAAGAACACTGAGCAAATTATTCTTTCTTACATTCTTTCTTAATTATAGTTTGAGTCATGTTTGTGTCTTTCTCTGCAATTGGAAGCTTAAAAAAATACCAAAATGTTTTTTGCTAATTTGTGCATCTGTTTTGTGTTATTTCCTCTCAGTGAATAAGAGACTGCGCATGGTTGTAATGGAAGTCCTCAGAGTGCTGAATTCTGTGTTAAAGTCATCAAAATGTATATGGTTTTATGGACTGGTTAAAATGAAGGCTTTGGAAACGGATGCAGTAAAGCTGAACATCTATGCTTCGAGGGCTTTATGCACTGGAGATTTTCTATGATTACTATTTTTATCTCAAAAAGGCTGTGGAAAACAAAGCTTCTTTTCTCCTATATACTTGTAGTCTTTCTTGCCCCTTTATTCCTTTCTTTTTACATGGGTCATTTGACATGGTTGTCTGTATAAGTATTTCTGTGAGGTTTTACAAATTTTTGTCGTGCGTTGTTCCGTTTCGGTTATTTGTATATACAATATTAGATTTTTACAGTATGCCCATCAGTACTTGAAGCAGAAAAAATAAGTGGCTTCGCTTATTGGTGTATTGGCACACATATTCCTCAGTATCAGCAAACTATTAAGTAATATATTTAATTCTGAATTTCTGCAGTGGATAAAAGATACTAGGAGATATTATTGATGCTCACAGCATATATTCTTTAATAAAGGGGAAACAAATTTCAAGTTTTTTGCTGGGACAGTGGCTTAGCCAGAGAATCTAGCTGGCTGGGGGCAGAAAAGAGTATTAGGGCATATGAGAAGTGCCAGTAAGAAAAAGTGTCACAATACCCATAGACTCTCAGACTGTTTCCCACAGTACGGACCTAAGTACTTTTTTAACTTTGTGTCTTTTTTTTGCCAGTTTCACTTTTCACATTCATTTTTACTGTTTACTTCTTTGTTTATCATGTTAGCTAGTACAGATATTTTAAGAGAGATTTAACCTCACTTCCTGCACCCTGCTTAACTCGATCACTTTTTTCCAGCACGCTTCTTTTTTCTTTTCTATAATGATCCTAAACCGCATACTTATATTTGAAGAAACGTGCCCTTTTTGGAAGAAAAAATACAAACAATAAATAACATTTTAATGCTAAATAAAATTATCTTTTTAAATTATATGTCAGTAAAACTCAATCTCTGTTTGTTCTTTATGCACAACTGTTTTTAAAGTCACAGATACTTTAATTGGACACAGAAGTACTTTTCACCCTAAGTGAGGTTTCTGTGTAATCAAATTCATTAAACGCCAAAGAGGCTACTTATTATTTTGAAAATTTAAAATTCAGTCTCTGAAAAGGCTTGATGAAGCAGGAGTAGTGACATCACATGTAGAACAGTCATACATCTGACACACACCATACATGTACTACACTTGAGATGAAGGCAATAAAATCTGGTGATGTATAATTTGTTACTACTGACGACATGTCAGCGACCATTGTGTGCGTTGCTGTCAGTGCCATCTGTATGTTACATGTGAGCAAATGAAAAATGTAAAAATACAACATGCTTACACACACACACACACACACACATACACAGACACACACACACACAGACTGCTGCACTGCAGACATTTGTATGGTAATTTGGTAATGTGTATTTTGTTTTTTCCCCCTTTCCACTTGACTCCAACAGGTATGTGCATAAGCCTTTATGACATTTGCCTGTCCAGCAGCACTAACAATCCTAATGTATGAAATTGAACAACTTTAATAGTAAAAAATGTCAGTGATTATATAATGTGTTATTATGTTTTACCTTTTCACCACTACACCTTTTTGACCCAGGCTGCTTCAAGGTATCTCAGCTAGTAACAACAAATCTACATAGACACAAGCGGTAAAAAGTGTTTCTGAAGACACATAACTAAATTTCATCACAACTCATCATTATGACAGAATTGTTCCTTAGGATTAGTGGGATTTTTTGTGAAAAACAAAAGGATTGTTACCAACTACTGTTGGTAGTTTGTATTGAGAGCCTGTATAAACTAATTCTACAAAGGCTACAAAATCTCAGCCCATTACACTGAGGGTATGTGTGGCACAAATCCTCAGTGCCAGTGCTGGCATGAGAGCAAATGGCAAGAGGGAGGACACTATCCAGGTCAATGGCAAGGGCTCAGCTGCCAAGGAGGCGTCACCTGTCAGCACAGAGGGACCCCTCTGGGTCAGGGCTTCGCCATCCCCCTACCTACAGGAGAGCTCAGTGTTGTCATGTGTGTGCTTCTCCTTCTGACAGCCCCTTCTCACAGGGAGAACCTTCTCATCTCTCCTGACCTCCACTTTTTTATATCCTACACCAGAAGAAAGGAATGTTGGAAGTAAGGTGAAAGAACATGGGACAAGTTCACCATTAGGCAGTTAAAAAAAGTGTTTCTTCTTAAATGCAGAATATAGGAAAAAGAACAGATACATGTACTTCCTGATGAAAGACTTCTCACATTTAAGTGAGAAGAGTTGTACTTTGAAATATAATACAAGTCCTATACAAACTTGTTATCAATATCTATTTTTAATCATTATCATATTTGCTTTCAAAGAAGAATTCTATATATATATATATATATATATATCTGTACTGTCATGAAATGACCCTGAGCAATGCTAACCTGCAGTAAATGGTCCACGAAGAGACTTAACTAATGAGACGTGATTGATAATGATTTCTGTTATAGAACTGTCTATTTTCCATGAGAAGCAAATTTTAGGAGTGGTACTCTATTTAAAAAAGTCCTAAAATGTATTTATCAAATTCTTGCATCAGACGATTTTTTTAGAGAGTTCAAAATGCAAATTACTGAAGACAGAAATTACAACACTAAAACAAGCTATTTTTTGTCAAAGCAGCATTCAGTATGCGTAATCCAAATGTTTGTGTGTAGTCAAGTGGAGAAAATGCCTTGTTCTCAAAAAATGGGGTTAATTGAGCTGAATATTGCTTTGTCTTCCGGAGAAAATCCAAGCACTCGAAGGAGCCATGTTACCTTTCTCTTCTTCCACAACAGGAGCCATTCCAGAGGGTTGTCCTGCACCTGTACTCTGAACCCTGAATGTGGTCAGTGACGAAAATATAGTGTTTCCTAAATATCTTCTTTCAGCATGTCAATAAAAAGCAAATGCTTACTGCATTTCTAAATCCTGAAGACAAGAGCTAACGGCACATGGAGTAAAAGCACTGAGCTTTGTCCAATATGAATTTAATATCTCTGCTTGGCAGACAGTCAAAGGGATAGCTTACTGCTCAACGCTTTCTTCCGAGCTGACTGTGAAGTTAAGTCTGAGGTGTCATATTTTACAAAGAGTTTTTGCTGTCAGTATGACTATGCTAAAAAGAGAGGCCTGCAAAAGGCTGATAAGAGCTCAGAAATAATATATACATCTCAGAAGCTGAAACACATGGATCAAACAGATCACATATATATCCTCTAAGGATTAAACCTGAAATACATACACTAAATTGGCAGTAATATGAATGACAGTGCTACAATAAATATTTGAAGATCTGACATTCTCCTGGATCACAAGATCACTTCAAATGAAACCACAGTTAAACATTAATGGTAATATTTTATTTCCTAAACATGTATATGAAAAAGTGATTGTACTCAGTGGAGTTATACACAACCTTGCTTGATCACTTGATCCATACATATCTGTTCTGCCCCCTCATTGTTACACTTTTGGTATATTTTATATCATTTTTAATTAATAATCAATAACAAGAAAAATGCATTTATACCCATTATTTCTTGCTTTAGCCAGAAGCAATTAGAGCATCTTCCTTCTTTCAGTTGTTCAAAGTAATCTGTCATTGCTGTATGTTGTATCAAGAAAGTGTGAAAAAAAAATTCTATTTATAACTAAGTCCCACTGAACAGGTCAGGTGTGATCATTTTGATATTATAATTTCATTACAAGAAATGTATTAGGCCTTCATTACATTTGGAAAAATATAAATGAAGGTGCTTAAACAGGGTAAACAGTTCACCTAGTGCCCACCAGTAAAAAACTCAATCACTGCTTAGTGCTAAGATATAATCCTCAGTGTCACAATTTGCATTTCATCCTGATTCCAATGTTATTGCACACATTGCTGTGCCTGCCCTTACAAAATGTAATCACTACTTTATTTGTGCATCCCTCAGTTTTAGCACACACATATTATTATTATCCATCATTGCATTTTAATTATTTACCTGTTTTCATTTTATTGCTTAGTTTAGTATAACTGTAAGACACTGAACAAATACCTGAAATCAGTCATACAAATGCAATAGAGCGTCAGTGAGCATCTCTGTGAATCTACAGCTTGTGGAATTACATTCAGCTGATTGGGTGAATTATACTTTCAGTTGAAATATTTTGCAAACATGTAATTATAAACCTGTTCATTGTATGTCCTGTGAGCAGAAATGATGAAACAGTGCTAGTTGTGGACAGAAACCATGGTGTCTATGTGCACCAGTGCCTTGTATAAGCTACAGACCTGATGTGTGCTCCACCAAAAACAAACTGACTTGGGTTTGGGAGGAGACCAGGAGGATGGGAATACATTCAAAATGCATTTAAATAATGGAATCTTTAGACAGACTGCAGGTATGAGGAGTCCAGACAGGGGTGTGTTTTTAGACAGTGCATGTGCCCAAACTTTTGCACAGAAGCACATGATTGTTTCTATATTATGAAAATAGTATTTTCTAATTGCTTAATTGTTTCAGGAATAAATGAGCTGCTAACTGAAAGCCAACAGCAAACAGCAGTCACTTTGGCCTGTTGTCCATCAGATAAGTAACAAATCATACTAGTTTTGATTAAATAATTTGTGTTCTATAGTCTGTTGAACTCAGTCATGGGAAAGGTTTGTTAAAGTCTCCAGTACAATACAGCCATTTCATTTGTTTTAGAAGAACAAAGCAAATGCACCCAATAATTGGCTAGAAGCGGGAAAGTGCATACATATTCAATGTAAACAACAAAGAAGGTCTTTAGATGACAGTAACGCAAAAGGAAAAACAATGTTTGCTGTACAAAGTTCATGGACAAGTCAGAGACACTGAGTCATAGTAGTGACTTGTGTCCCTGTAGTGAATGCAGCAGGAACAGAAGCAGAACATTTTCTGAAGCTCACTGGCTTGGGAATCAATCATTGTGTAAGTATTTTTGCACTGAGAATGAGCATCAAACTAATGGTGTTAAATTTCCAAAAGCTTCTGGCTGATAGGACATTTTAAATTTTCGACAACAGTATATTTTTAGGTATTTATACATGAATACACAAATAACTGGTAATTCAAAGTTTTCATGGTGTCTGTGAAAAAGTTTTTTGTTTAATGGCATAATCAAGAATAATTTTTTGTATGGTAATTGTGATTGTGCTTAATTTTCCAAATAGTACTTCCATTTTTTTGGCAATTGGTTGTGAAAATGTAGCCAGTGATTAGTAAGCCAAAAGATAATAATACATTTGAAAAATTATGTCAAGGAGCTGGAAGATTATTTATTCTCTCTCTCTACATAAACACCCTGAAATCTAATATGAATGCTACAGAAGCCAGTATTCCCATATTACCTTCCTGTGGGTTTGTCACTGGAGAATGCCCACTTGATTAATTCTGAATGTTGAATTAATTTGTCACTCAGCAGTTTTAATTTGTCTTACTACACATGTGCCACCTGCAGAGCTAAAACGATAAGGATTTTCCAGTCGTAATTATTCAGCAAGTGTATTTAAAAAACATCACGCCTGTATGGATAGCCATATCCAAGATATTTACAAAGTGAAACATTTTGTAATTTTAAGTCATTTTAAATCTGTATATAAAGTGGCTATATTTTAAATCAGACACTGTTAATGATTGCAATCTGTGTAGTTAAAAAGTTTAATCTGTGTCTGTTCCTTTATTTGTTTGTTTGTTTATCCTTCATGTCTGGCTTCGTTTTTCACGCCCAGACTTGAAATTTTGCACACAGGTACTTCTCACCCTAAGTGAAGTTTTTTTTCTTAGTCAAGTTCATTAAACTCCAAAAAGGCTACTTATTATTTTCAAAGTATAAAGCTCAGTTTCTGGCCAGGGTTGGAGAAGGAGGAGTAGTGATCACACACAGCACATAGTAATGTCAGATGCAGAGCATATGTATATATTGCTCCACACACACACACACACACACACACACACACACACATGCGCGCATTCTTTCTCACCAAAACACATACAATTTGAAAAGTAATAAAGTTTGGTAATATATAATTCATTATTACTGTGTGCACATCATTATGGCTGGCTTATGTGTTGTTATCAGTGCCACCCATGTTTAATTGAAGGACCCAGTAGCAGATATATGTGAGCAAATGGAAATGTAAAAATGAATAAGTTATACATGACAAACTTGTGGTGCTGCACAGATTAGTGATGTAAGAGTAATAAAATTTGGTAAAATATATATTTAGTTTTTTTCTTAAGTTATTATCTTTTGACATTTGACAACTGGTCCATGCGTCAATCCATGCGGCGTTCAGATGTCCGACAGCACTGATGCTTATGTACTTATGCAAATCACTTTAATGGTAAAACATTTTGGTGATATATCATTTGTTTTTATTTTTTTACCTCTCCACCTCTATACCTTTTTGAGTTGGGCAGCACCAGGTAATTCATGTACTAAATTACTCATATGATTTAATTAAGTTCGGATGAGGTTCACTTTAGGTTTTAACAGTTTGTCCTCATAACCACATTCTGACACTGTTTCTAAACCTGTTCCCTCACATTCAGGAACTGACTGTAAATTATTCAGACGGCAAATCTTTTAAAAAGGTCAACAATCTCCAGTTACTGATGAAACAGAACAGAACACAACAGAAAGCATTTCATTCCCTGTGGTTTATACCACACCTAGACTGTTCTCTAACACCTGAACTTCAGTTTTCTAATCCAAGAAAACCCCACTATGGCCAGCTCTGTGGAAGCAAATTGAGGCCATACTAAATAGACTGCACTGGTTTCCCTTTTTAAAAACGGATTTAACCCCAGTTAAGGCTAAGTTTTAATTGCAAATACCCTCTCTGCCTGAAGCAAAGCCACTCAGGTTCATAAGTGAAAACAGGGAACTTTGTTGGGAAGGCAGTGTGTGAACAGAGAGGGGTAGTTTAACTTTAACAGAGGGGACTATTCCGCAACCCCCTGATTACTAGGAACACTCACTAAAATCCACCAGGATCTCCTCAAAGAGTGTCTCCACATGTCTGCCACTGTCCTTTTCACAACTACTCCAAACCTTTGTCGCTGGCAGCATGGGATTTGATATGAGTGGCAGCTTCTGAATTCCCACTGGTGCCCTTATGAGGCTAATGAGAGAAAGGATACGAGGGAAAGGCTCAGGGGATCACTACAAAAACTTGCAATGGTCCTTTGAAGCATCCTTGTGGTTTCCCTGTAACATGTTAATTAATGCACAGTATACAGCACACAATGCCGGGCTTGTAAGACAGTGTTTATAACCAGAGGGAGGTACACAAAGGCTAAACTGTTGAGATATTAATGTTCGTATCTTCCATGATGTCACATTCACCCTTGGCACCTGTGCAGCAGCTCATAGATCTGATTCCGTGCAGATATTTTATGATATACCCGACCACAGAAACACCCAGCTTAAGGCAGCCTTCAGTCCTGGTTCTTCCTGTCACTGAATTCTGCTTATATGAACAGCAAAGGTCAGCAAAGGCCAGCTAGACTTTCCAGAGAAAGTTTAGTTTTCTTCTCATGATAGATTAGACATTTTGCTGTTTGAGGGGTGCCCCGGTGGTACAGCACATGCCACCGCTACCGCACAGCACCTGAGCTGGTCAGGCATGAGTTTGCATCCAGCTCGGTCTCTGTGCAATTTGCATGTTCTGCAGATTTTTGTGTGGGTTTTCCTCTGGGGTTCCACTTTCCTCCCAGTCATGTGTTTCTGGTTAATTGATTTCTCTTAATTGCTCATGGTGTGTGTGTGTGTCTGTGGCCACTCTTGAATGGAGCGATGTCCCATCCAGGGGTACTTTTATAGCCAAGTGCCCGAAGATTCTAGGAGAGGCCCCAGAATGCCACAACCCTTCTCAGAATTAGGTGGATAATGATAATGGATGGATTTTGTTGTTTGAAAAGGCTATTGTTGTAAGGCCGTAAAAAGGCCATTTGAAGCAATAATCTTTACTTGAAATGCTAGCAAATAAGTCTGACGATGGTCAGGGCCATATCTAGGTGAGATGTTGCTGGGACCCTTCCCCTCCTCCAAAAGGAATTCCAGAAATGATGCATTATGTCATGCTGACGGGGCCCCACGGCAACCAAGGGGCTTAAAGGAGGCTACTATTCCCCATCATGGATACCAGACGGCACAATGATTTAGGTACCTTATACCTCACACCTCATAATGCCTGGACTGTTTAGACTTGGGCACCATGTGCAGTTTTCATGTTCTCCTCATGTCTGCATAGGTTCCTTTCAGGTGCTCTAGTTTCCTCCCACTGTCCAAGGGCATGTTTCAGGTTAGTCATTCTAAATTGCCAGTAGTGTGTGTGTGTGTGTGTGTGTGTGTGTGTGTGTGTGTGTGTGTGTGGCCACCCCGAGATGGACTGGTGTTCCATCCAGGGTGTAGTTTCATTGCCAATTGTCAAGTGATTCTGGGATAGGCTCTGAACCACCGAGACCTTGACCAGGATAAAGTGGTTATTAACAGTGGATGGAGCAAAGCTGTTCAACACATGCTGGACAGTCAGAAAATCTCTAAGTGGACAATGACATTGGTCTAACAAGCCACCAGTTCTGAAAAAAGCACGGCTTTTTATTGTAACTCAAATGTTTCACACTTTTTGTTTTGCTTGTTACAGAAAAAGTTCATTCTCCCCATTTTCCTTTTTATGATAGCTATCTAGCAAGAAAACATGCTGGTCTGTGTTGAATTTTGTATAGTTTTGGGCATTAGTTTATTAGCTTTTTTGCAAGTTTAACTTTTTTTCCCAGTATGTCTCCCTCTCAAAGCCTGACACAGACATAGGCTTCCTCCAATGTACATTGTGAACCACCGTCTGTTCATTCTATGAGTTGTTTCAGGCAATGAAACAAGCTGTTTAAAGAACAATATTTATTAACTTGTTTACACTGGTAACCCTTTAGGACCCTTTAGACTGTAGGCGTAAATAACAAGGTAGAGAGAACACCAACTTTTTCCATCTACCCATGGGAACATGAGCCAGTTGGTGTTTTGTGAGCCTTCATGCCACAAATGGCTGGGGTAGCTCAGATCTGACAACGCAACATGGGGAAATTTAATGATTCAGCCCTGAGTTGGAGTTTTAGGTTTTACGTAACTGCCAGTCTTGTGCTTTATTTGTCTATGTTGATTAAAGATCTGTACAATTTAGGCTGCAAATTTTCCTCGATAACCTAGCTGTCAAACAACACCTTGCTTCATTGCACATCTGACTTCTATTCATGAAATTTGAGTTGATCACAATAATTCCAACTATGAATTTGTTACCTTGATGTGAAAGCTGATGTCAAGATGTCAGTTATTTAAACTGTATTAATCTCCGAGGGAGGATTTAGGAAGAGGTAATCCATATACTTTAAGCTAGGAACACTTTTATTTTGATAAAAGTTTAAAATGCATAGATATGCAATAAAACTGATGGGATGAAAAGGGATCAAAAGAAAACTCTCAAAGCTGATTTAATTCTGCTGATTTTACTGTGTAAGAAATAGATTTTACAAAAAGTAATACTTTTTCCTCATTATGTTTTTTTGATTTGGTTGTAAATTCTAATGCAGCAGGCAGAAAAAATGAAAGTAGTATATAACACTACCTAGGATAAGGGTGTTAAGTCATGTATGAACCATAACAGAATAAAAACAGAAATTCATACCGTATAAAAAATCTCTTAAATATTGAACTTATTGAAAAATTTTGAAAATAAAATTAATACAAAGCAGAAATAACTGCACAAAGTAAGTAAAATACAACCAGATGACCAATTCCATTTAGATGGTACTGTGCATCAAGAGGAATTCATATGTGTTTCTTAACAGAATTGTGTTAATTTGGGTAAATGTGAGTGAGATGGCTGCAAACAACTCTATAGAGAAAGCGTGGTATCAGAGTGTAGACAAAAAGGCGTCCTCTATAAACATAATAGCATTTGGACAGTTCCCAAGCTCTTTTTGTTGGCAAGGGCACATGCTCAATGGAGGCCTTTCAACACATGGCTTCAGAAGCTGCAAATCGTCTTTCCTGTGTGATGTTATCGACTCTGTTGACTTGGCAGACGTAGTGTGCAGGCAGGCCCTAGCAAGAGCACACACTGCTGTGCACGGAGCGCAGAAGGTGGAAGTGGTTAGAAACCGTTAAAGCAGTGGTTGGGGAGGTAGGGCTGTGCGGCTGGTGATGGGAAACAGTCGTTAGGGGAGAAGTAACCTCCCACCAGAGGAAGCGCCCCATCGACTTCAAAGCCACAGTGTCAGCTGTGGCGGAAGAGCAGTTCACGCAGCCAGGGCCCCTCCATCTGTACATTTCATTCGAGGCGCCTTGAGTCTTACGGGCAGGAAAGCACAGAATGTCAGGTCTGACCGGTATCCAGGACTGGCCATCTTCACGGTGGAACTTTCACAGTTGCACAACACCGCTGATCACTTGGGGTCTTGTCAGTCTGAGTGGCAGGAAAGGAAGCCTTTTTTGCAAGCTGAATTGGCAGTGACATTTGTCATAATGTCAGGAGACTGTTAAGATTGTTAGGTTGGGTACAGTTCTTCATATTGTCCCTAGGTAGTGTAAAAATGTTCTGGACCAAGCTGCTGTTAAGAGACATTAACAAATGTGACCACTAAACATAGGGAACTTTTAAATAAACTTAGAGCTCATTGTGGGTCGATTTTCTGATAATAATATTACATGGAGTTTAAAAGAGTAGATTCTTAAAAACAAATGCTTAAATACTTTGTCTTAAGTTTAATGTTAAGTTGGTATCATTTTTTTGCAAGCATGATGGTCATAATTTTGCAAAACAGAGACAGAACTTAAAAAAATTTGTATTGTCGTCATTGTGGCAAAAAGACATTTTGTTTGGATGTCAGTAATACCATGACTGCCCTCTAATTTGAAAGTAGGGCAAGTGCATATGTTCCAATTAAAAGATTCATCCCTAACACCGTCAGAAAGGGAATTAATGGAATTAAACTTATTAAGACATTTCAAAGAGGGTAATACAAGCATTGCATAATTTAAATTTGTAATTTATTTCTGAAATGCAGATGGGTTTGTAGAATCACAAAATTTATTTTAATTATAAATTTAATTTCATTTTATTTACTTTATCCTAATGCATACCCTCAGTTACACACTATACAGTATACCATGCTGTATATGTGCATCAATCAGACCTTGAGAGCTTTCCAAATAGAGCAATTTCTGAAACATTTCATATTCAGATGTTATTCGTGGCAAAATAAGCAAACTGGAACCTGCATTGTACTGTCTTGTAATGACATGATCTCCATAGCAAACCATTCTTTTAGTGGCCTTTTAGTGATACAGTATCCCAGCAACGCAGGCTTCCCCTTTTGGGTACTATCGTGCAAAGATAATTTGTTTATTATTTGTTAAAACCTGCACTTCTGTATGCACATGAAAAATAGCTTTTTCACTATTTCTCTTTGTTTAAACAAGCAGCCATTTGACTTGACTGACATTACTTCAGAGGCTTTTCTGAAAACAAATTACATCTGCCTCTTTTGCAGGCAGCCCATTAATATGACTAATACTAAGACTGCGCTGATAATTTCATCATGCACAGATTTCGTCTTAGTAATGGCATCCTTGTTACCATGGTTTAATTGGTATAATCTGTGAGATGACACATAACTAATAGTGTATCCCTGTGGTAATGTTTTAAAACAAGATGAAATTAAAATAATTAAAGGGTCAGAATCTCTTCATTTTTTGTCAGAATGACATCCGCTATTGCAATTGTTTATAATGTTCTATTTTTACTGGGTATGTAATGTATGTCTATGACATTTAATGCCAGCACTGTGCTCATTACATTTTAAAGACACTTTCTCTGGATTTCCGAAGCCATGGAAAATATTCAGCTCCAGTGCTGTACATATGAAACCTGATTCATGCTGATGCATGGTTTTCTCCAGGTACTCCAATTTCCTCGTACTATCGCAAAATGTCATAATCAGGCGAACCTGTATGTTGTCATTATTATTGTGAGTATGTGACAGGTACTTCTCAACTTGCAGCCTTGAAGGGAAACCTTTCTGATAAAAATCAAAACTTGTACAGTTCACACATATTTTACTATGAAACATATGCAGATATAGCTCCATTTTTATTTTGCATTACTGTTATATAAATCAAATTTTTTTGTGTTTGAAGTATTTATTTATTTACTTACTTACTTGTTTATTTGCATGTGTAGAAAAGCCAAAAACTAGGGGGAATCTTACAAAATTCCTACAAAGGAAACATTTGCCATTTGTATTTAAAAGTCACACGACGCTAGATCTGCACATTTCACCTCTGGCTTTAGAAACATGATGGGAGGCGGCCTACATGTTCAGTAAAGCATAATGTGGTATCCATCTGTCATTGTGAGCATTGGGGCAGGCAAGATATGTGGGGTAGGCCACACCCTCAAGCACCTAAATGCAAATAGGAAGATTGTAGCAAACAGACCCCACCAAGAGGTGGGTCAAAATTTTCTTTAATTGTCCTTTTTTCCTGACATAGTTTTGAAGAGGAAGACACTGAGAAATACCTTTAGGGTAATTTTTACTAGTTCTTTCTTAAAAGTAACACTGAGATTGTTTTTCTGTTGTGATTGTGCGCCCGTGCGTGTGCGTGTGCGTGTGTGTGTGTGTGTGTGTGTGTGTGTGTGTGTGTGTGTGTTCATGTGAGTGTGTTCATGTGAGTAGTTTAGTCCTGTTTTTTCAACAAAATAGTAAAGTTGTGTGGTTTTGGCATTAGTGTTGTTGTCATTTGTATTGTGGCGTGTGACAGCAGCAGAGTTTTCGAGAGGGGGGATTTTCTCAGACAAAGGCCATGGAAGAGAATAGATGTAAACAGAGCACACAACACTTTTTCATTATCTGCATGACAAAAACCATCACATGCAAAAGAACAGGGAGCAATGCTTAATCTGAAACCAGACCATAGTGTGACACCATGTACCTAAGGGGGGGACATGTGAAAGTAAGAATAAAAAACCTGTAAAATGAAAGGAACATATTCATATTGTATGTGCTAATTGTTTTTCTTTCACCTCATCATAACTCAGACACTATGGTGATGAGCTGGTCTGCCTGGGCTGACTCCTGCTGGTAATATTGTACTGCCACATCTATTATTTCACAGCGGTAATCTCCCCAAGAGTGTTCTTAATGGTATAGTATGATCCCTGTCTAAATAGCCACTGTAGTCACAGCGGGTTGTTAAGAGATTGTTGGACCCCTGTGTTGATCTGCTGTATTCCAATCCACAGGGCAGCCAGCTAGGTAACTAGGTGCTGTAGGAAGTGGAGGAAAACTGTTCAAAATGCAAACAAATTAGAGCTGGGCTTAAAAAAAATCCAGTGCAGGCCAAGAAGCTGCTATGATGCAGAAAAGGAGTCTTTCTGCCCAAATCTCTGTTTGCTATTCTTTTTTTATTTTCTAGATGCATTAACATGCTTTCATGGCTTCTTGTGGTCTTGATTCCCCCATGATGCTTCTTGAGAAATCAAACTGAATACTATGGCCTGGATAGAGTAAGCAGTTAACTGCAAATGCATGGACAGACTACAGTCATTCATGTTATTAGAATTTTATCCAGTTTTAAAACTGATATACAATATAAAGCACTACAAATCTTGCTCTTTTGCTGCTTTCGAACCATTATAGGATGTCAGTTTTCTGACAGTAGTGGAATATTAATTAAACATACTTACATTTCACTCAGCTTAATTTAAATTTTTGTTCACTTAAAAAGATTTTGCTCCACTTTTTAAAATCAGTTTTAATAAGATACTCAAAATATAATGTTTTTGTTTGGATTGTATTTGCTTTTAATCATAATATTAATCATATACTATTTAGTTTACAGTGTCTTGGAATACTGATAATATAATTAATAGATACATTTTTAATTTGTATAACTTACTAATAATTAGATTCTTTCCCAACTTAGGACTTATTAATTGCATATACCAGATTTGATAAGCTTTGATGGCAAAAAATGTGTTGGTGTCTTGTACACGTACATGTAAACTTCCAAGCAGCTGTAGCTCTGTTTGCAAAATAATGTACCAGTACACCTGAAAAATTATTCCTATAAATGGTAAAACTTACAAAATTGAGAACACTGTATCCAGAGTTAAATATCCAGAGTTAAATATTTTCATTTTTAAATTCATTTTACACTAGAATTTTTTTGTAATCCTACAGCTAAATGCTTTTTAACAATGGAGAAAATGCAAAGTGCCTTTAATGCTGTCCTTTGGCAATGAATCCTCACAGGTTCTATGTGGACAGTCACCAAAGGCTGTTTTCAGAATAAATGATATATATTTACCTCCACATATAGTATCATAATACTTTTTCATCTTGAAACTGAGTTGCATTTCTTGCAATAGCTTATGACAGCTTATGACACTAAGCTGGTTGACAGGAGATTAAGACACCCAGTTAAATTCAGTTTTGAAGGAGGGATGCTTAACTGTTTCCTTTTATGAGAAAAAAATATTTTTAAAAACCACAGACAAGTATGTGTTCAGTCCATAATGATGAAACTAACTTCTTACTGAAATGCGGTGTTGGGAGACCAGTCCCCTCCCCCTCTCAAGTGCAGAAGCTGAAGGTCTGAGCCACGGTGCACTGGTTCTATTTCCAACAGGGCAGTCTTGCATGAGGCCAAGGAGTGAGCTCTGAACACAAAGACTTTTTGTTGGCAGAACTGTCACACATACTACATGGCAAGACGCAAAGTGCTTGGCTGAGGAGGTCAGTCTCCGGTCGGAGGGAAATCAACTCTCTGACCTTCCGTTAGATGGGCATGGCTACTCCTTTCATCTGGTGCAGTGGATGCTTTCTGCTTGTGGTCTCGGTTGCTTTACTGCTCCTTGCAGGAGCATAAATGTCTCCAAGTGTGTTGCTTGAATTCATCCTGAAAGATCCTTCCTCATCCACCCTTGGTGATCTAGCCGTCTTATTCTTCATCCTGTGTCTATACACTAATGGTATTCAGCATACGTGTGTGTGCTGTAGGAAGTGCATTGGTCAGGTTAACAAAAAGTTATTTGCAAACATTAGCATCAAATTGCTTTTTTATTGTCAGCCCTTTTCATTGCTCACTAAAAGTGAGTATTAAATTATTAGTGAGTGCACACTGTTTTCAATTATATTTTAAAAGTTACATGACTGATCTTAAAATAATATTCTGAAAATATTACATTTTATAGCTAATGAGCCTGCTACGTTTAAGTTGTAAGTATTATGCTTTTCTTTATTTAGTTTGTACCGCAATGGTTGTCAGCATCTCCAATCTGTTTAATGATGTTTATCCAATGGTAAAAACCTCATTAACTCTAGAAGTTTCCTTTCAATTTTTTTTTTTTTGGCCAACTTAGCTGAGACTGTGAACAATGTCCCATGTTCTAACTGTGGTTTGAAAACATAAGCACTTTGCACATCTAAAATTGTAGGTGTGATTTTCAAATTAACAAGTTGAGCCTGTGAACTTTTACATGATCATTCTTAATAATAATAGTGCCACCCCCTCTAAACATTGTGCCCGTAAATAATTTTCTCATAGACTTCTATATCAGTTAGGACATATGCTCTTTTTCTTCTTTATTTGTATGATCATTGATTTGTGTTGTCAAATATTGGAGCCACACTTTATGTAGTGTTTGCTTTAGCTTTACGTTCATCAGCAGTTTGCGTGTTAAGAATTGATGTTGCTGCTGGATCTAGAGAAAAAGAAATCTATTCTCATAAAAACACATACTAAAGCTTAAAAGTGTATTGTAAATCAAATTGATTTAGTTGTTTTTGTTCACTGTGATAATCTGTGTAATTGTGTAATTTCCTTTTGGGAAAAACAAGGTGTTTTCAATTCAATTCAATTCAATTCAACAAACTTGTAAAAAAACAGAATGCTGCTGCATGTCGTTATAAAGTATAAAAGTTGGACGTGTTCCTATAAACGGATTTAAAAAACCAGCGAGACAAGAGATTTACTAGAAATGGTTGGGCAAATGGGGTGGACAAGACATTGCAGAGAGTCAGGATTTCCACTCTAACATATGAGGAAATTTACTACTGCCTTAACTTATACTGTTCCATTTCTAGGCAGACAACTTTATGTTTGTTTTGGATAAAAAAAAAGGTTCTGGATGAGTCATAGCAAGGTTTAATTGGCAAATGTCAGAAACAGAAGTAGAGCTACAGAGAGGGCTGCTAGTGAGAGGTCATGCAGCCAGTGCTGAATTCAGTCACAGAAAATCACCTCCCCAAGTACACTATACCAAATAAAACACTGTTGCCATGAGTTACATGAAAATGGGACTCTCCTTAGACAGCGGTGCACATTGTAAGTATCTCGTGTGTTTTTCCTGCATGCATCTAAAAAATGGGCTGAAATTTCTGTACTTTCCTCATTCAAGGACTTAAATAAGAGTGGACTGATAATTTTAATTCTGGACAAAACAGATTGATAATGAAAAATGGATTTCTAAAAAATATAGTGGCATAATAGTCTTTTCCTGCTTGTGAATTACACAGAAATATTTAAAAAGTAATAAAAAGAATGTTTTTTTAAATCGCACTTTGTTTTTTCATGTTGTTTTTTTCTTTTCTCTCACATGCAAGGTCACAGTCTTGTTTTAAACCGTGTTGTTCTATAAAGTATGTTGGAAAGGGTTTAATTATATCATTTTAACATGCCAGACTGGTGGAACATAGCCAGATATCTGGAAAAAATACTGCTATAAGCATCTGTTTTCTAAAAAAAATCATTTAACACTTTGGACCTTGACTATCCTTCATAATACTGTTTCATACACTTTGGGATATTTAGGACTGTTTTAATCACAGTGCTTCTTTCTGTTCGCAGACTGAATACATCAGTGGTGCGCTCAACTTCCTCTTACATCGGGAGAGAAAGGTGGCTCTCACATGCCCAATTAGAAACACAGAAGAATAGTGGCTTCTATATTGTTTGGATGCCTATTGTGGTCATAGTATAGTTGCGGTTGGACCTTTTAAAAGTTCGGAATTAACAAGTCCAAGTCATTTCTAATTATGTTGAACTTCTCGGTCTCATTTGCTAAGTATTTTCCCACCATCGGGCTTAAAGCCTACCTTTGCATGAGAAATGTATTTTTTTATAAGAGCATTTGTTACGTTAGCCGTTGGAGTCCCCGATAATATGTCATGAGAAAGAGTGCCCTGGTCATTTAGAATTAAATAATGAGTGACATAGGAACCATGCACTCCATTTAGAGAAATATTTTATGAGCTTGCCTTATACCACCTTCAAAATTTATTCTGCCAAATAAAATATTTCTTATATAAAGAGCATAATTAATTAAAACTGTAGTTAATTTGACAGTTAAATTTAAGTGCATTTTAAAAAGTTTTGTTTGAGACAGCTTCATTGCTGCAAAATATATTTTTCAAGCAGATTTTTAATAGCAATTTCCCATCAGACTGAATAGAATGACTAAACAACGGATAGCGTTTGTCATCTAGTACCAGAAATGGATGTCTGGCATTACATTGCACACCACATGGCTTTACCAAGCTAGTTCAGAAAGCTGGAACGCGCAAAGACGTATGAATTCTTTAATAAAATACATGTCTCTCAGGCTCTCGTAGGTATGTAAAGCTTAAATGAAGCCTCTTGCATGTACTGCAACCTGATCACACGTGACAATAAAACCAGTAGGTAACATTTTTTCCTGTTCACTTCAGCTTCCTGTTCTGTGCAACGTTTGGAAATGTTTCATGGTTCCATTTGGGAGAAACAGCTCTGCTACAGGTCCATGTCCATGAGGCTGGAAAGAGACACACAACTGCCTGAAAACACACGGGGTCACACCAAGTTTCTATCAACCATTCACACCAGTGGAGCACCCAGTCACCGTCAAATAGAAACACTTATTCATCCCCTTGCGTACATGACGCCAAAATACAGCCAATGCCACTTTATTAGAAGCACCTGCACACCTGCTCATTCATGCAATTATCTAATCAGCCAATCATGTGGCAGCAGCACAATGGATAAAATCACAAAGACACAGATCATAAAGTCATCAGTGAATGTTCACATAAAACTTGCAAATGGTGAGAAAATGTGATCTAAGTGACTCTGACCGTGCCGTGGTTGTTTGTACCAGATGGGGTGGTTTGAGTATTTCAGAAACTGTGGCTCTCCTGGGATTTTCACACACAACAGTCTCCAGAGTCTGTGCAAAATGGTGTGAAAAACAAAAAAACATCCAGTGAGCAGCAGTTCTGTAGGCGGAAACACCTTGTCCATGAGAGAGGTCAGAGGAGAAGGGCCAGACTGGTTCAAGCTAACAGAAAGGCTACAGTAACTCAAATAAATCCTCTTTACAACAGTCGGGGACAAAAAAGCATCTCTGAACACATGACACGTCAAACCTTGAGTTAGATTGGCTACAAAGAAAGAAGGCCACATCTGGTTCCACTCCTGTCCACCAAGAACAGGAAGCTGAGGCTACAGTGGACACTGGCTCACCAAAAGCTGGAATGTTGAAGATTGGAAAAACTTTGCCTGGTCTAATTATTCTTGATTTCTGCTGTGACCCACAGCTGGTTGGGTCAGAATTTAACATAAACAGCAGGAGGCCACAGACCCAACCAGCCTTATGTCAACAGTTCAGGCTGGTGGTGGTGGTGTAATGGTGGGGGAATGTTTTCTTGGCAGACTCTGGGCCCCCTAATGCCAATCGAACATCACAGCCAAAAATTGGGCACACTTTACCCATCTTTTAAAGGCTCCTTCCAGCATGATAATGCACTAGTCACAAAGCACAAGTCATCGCAAACTGGCTCATGACAATGAGTTCAATGAACTTCAATGGTCTCCTTAGTCACAGGATCTGAATCCTTTGGGATGTGGTAGAACAGCAGGCTGGTACCATGAATGTGCAGAGGACAAATTGGCAGCAATTACGTGATGCAATCATGTCAACATGGACCAGAATTTCTAAGGAATGTTTCCAGTACCTTGTTGAATTCATGCCATAAAGAATTCAAGCTGTTCTGACAGCAAGGGGGGGTCCTCCCCAGTACTAAAATGCTGTTACCAATAAAGTTATAATGACAGCAAAGGATGAAAAAATTGGATGAAAAATTGTGTTAGGTTAAGTCAGTTAAATTGTTTACAAATATATTATATATGCATAAAATTCTGTATCATTGAATAGCGTATATATGTGGAAGTGAATGACCACATACTATTAGCGTCACATGTGCTGAAAAGCAGGGCTGAGAAAAATAATTCCTGTATCATGTGTGACTAATTTATGGGAACTAAAGTGAGTCCCAGTGGTCCCATACCTCTCAATATTAAACCCACAAATATTGATTTTTGCTATATTCCTGCCAGTATGGCCTGGCCTAGCAGAAAGCAGACAGCTGATGCACAAGCTCTGTGAATTTTGGCTGACCCCTTCTTTGTCTTTATCTAGCCCAAAATGGTGAGAATGGCATCCTTGCATGTTATTACACAACTGTTGCTCAAGTGTGACCCTTCACGTGGGATGGGGCTGCAAGTTTTCCACTGAAAAATCCTATCTTCATGACCAAGTTGTCTGAATGTCAGATCAGAACAATCAGTGCCTCAAGAAATACATCCACAAAAATAGGGAAATGCAGAAACAGAAAAGTATTTAAAATCTGTAAGCCCTGATACTGACTGCCTAAACATTGTTTAGTCTAGCCATCAAGATAGACATATTTTTCATTTCATAACATGATTGCTTATTTTCTAAAGAAGCACTGTGTCGGAAATACCTGGTGCTCTTTCAGTTTGCATAACAGCATTTGGCTACAATGATAAGGCTTTCCTGTTTTCTTTTGTGACTGCAACAATTCTTATATGAATTTATTTTGGAGGCAACAGATATCCTGTAACATTAATGCATTTCATTTACTCAGTGAATGTTTTTGAAGCCTAACACAGGCAAGAATGACTGCGCAGAATCGGCTGTGTGGAAAATTCAAGGTTTAAAATAAAAGCTTCCAACTTGCCGCTGCACTGCTTTTGTGCTAAATAAATGTCAGCGGCAGATCGGTGCTTCCTGAGTGAGTCTTCAGGGCAGCTGTGCCTTATTGTTCCTGAGATTACAGGATGTGACACAGCTGTCAGAGGATGTGCACATCACTCAGGGAAGCACTGACCGTTCACCGAGACAACAGTGGACAACAGCTTACTATCATTCAGCCCGAAATCCCTTAAGAAATGCACTGCAAAATATGTCCTTATTGTCAATACAAGCGTATTTTATTTTATTGTGGCAGAAATGCATTAATCAAAATTTAAATATGAAACACTATACAGATGGAGTGCAAGTTCTGAAAAAAGTCTGTGTAAAACTGCATATTTTAATTTCAATTTCCATTCAAGGAAAAGCAGTTGAAATGTATTTGCCTCATTAATATTACAGAATGAAATAAATGATGTTTTGGAAATAAATGTAAATTTATCAGATTAACCTTTGTATAAATTAGCATTATTTCAAGCACACACTGAAAGATTGCTTTGGTTGTTGGAGTGAAAGAAAGAAAGAAAGAAAAGGAAGAGAATATACTGCCGCTGTAATGCCACTACTATGCTTTCAGTTAAATATAACTCAGTTCCACCAATAAAGCAAATGGGATCTGAAAGACTAGCAAATTCGAAGGGACGCAGCTGTCAGTGAGGCGTGTATTTTTTAAGTGCTGCCCCTAATGATTAAAGACAGTTCACAATTATATAAGGACCACTTTAAGGCCATTCTGCCATAGCGAGGGGTCCAGAACCTCACAGGCATGCAATATGTGCAGAATAAAAAAACGCACGCCAATATAGAAATAGCATCAGTGCCAGGAGCACATGCCAGCTGAGAACTGGGGTGGAGAACCGGGGGGTTCTGGGGGTGCTTGGATGCAGGGATTTTGGTAAAATAGCACTGTTATATCACAGTTGAATTCCCCGTTCTGATTTATGCTTACTTGTTTTTTAGACGAGCTTTGCGCCCAGTCTGTGATGGTTGATATTAAATGAGTGCAATCAGAAGGTTCATTTTATTGCTATTTTTACAACACAAACACATATTTTCTTAAATAACTTCATTACAAGAGGAAGATTCTGTCCCATACCTATTTATAGACATGCTTACTCAGAACACCATTTCCAAATTACATCAAAATTGTATTTTGATGACTCACTCTTATGTACATTTAGCCCTTGATCTATTGATAATAATTAATTCAGGAAGTATGTCCCGGGAGAATAAATTCACATGATGTTCAAGATGGAAACCAGATTTTATCTGCTTGTGTAGTTTTGCCTTATGGTCCAGAACACAAAGCAGCCACCCCCAGAAAAAATTTTTTCTCCGAAAAACTAGCTTTTCAAAACCATATTGTCTCTTCATCAATATGACATTTTGTCGACAAAACAAGATTTTTTTGCATTGCTCACAAAAAACTTTAATCCAAAGCAAGAAGCAATCTAAATGCTTCAATGGAATAATTTAGGCAAATCTTGCTTTAGGGTTGTACTTCAAGCTTGCTAGACAAAACTAACAAGCGTGCCTTTACAACTCCTTTTCTGTTACTTCTGCACGACATATAGCATGGCCAAGTTCCAAAGCTCTTCTTCTCATGTTATAAAATACTGTGAGCCATTTTTATTTATTTCATTGAATGTTGCTGTTTATTAAAATATGAAAAGTTATACTGGAACAAAACCACTTTTACAAAGCATAGGAGTTTTTTACTCTTTAAAGTAGTTCACTGGTTATTGCTTATTGATTCTGAAATCTTGCTTCGATATAAATAACACAGAAAATAAGGTATTCTTTGGGAATAAATCCTCAAGCACATTTCCTAAGTCAAAACCTTGATGGTCTAAAATTGTGGGGATATTAAATAAGTTACCATTAATAGGTTTCACATAATCACAGTCAAAACTGCCATTTCTCTGCTTAGAAACTGTATTGTGCTTCAATTCCAGTTGTTATTGTTAAAATGTATTTTAATTGAAAAAAAACGAAATACATTTTCTCCCCTACTTATAGACTTGAGACTGAGAATTGGTTCATTACTTGAAAAGTTTGTTCATCGAATGTGACACGTGGTGGGCTAGGGGCTCATCATCCATTTTACATGCAGCTGCTTGTTTAATGTGCTCCAGTAAAACAACACTTTTAGACTTACTATACAGGTGCCCCCAAGATACAGATCTTTGATTTAGGAGTTGTTGCGTTTATGAGTAACAAGAGTCAAGTGCAGGGAAATTTTTCTCATTCATTTATTCGCACAACACACCCAAGATGGCCGTAAGATAATTCTCTGGAATACGCTTGCTTCCCACAATGTCCTGTTTACTTAAAGGAATACTTTCACATTGCGACTCCGACTTATAACTCATAAGCCGATTTCCAAGAATGCATTACGCTCATAAGTGGGAGATACATGTACTTCAAGAACTGTGTGTCTAAATCTTTATGTTTCTGCTAGTCAAATGCAGTTTTGTTTACTGAGATGTATGCCGGTTTGGAGAAAAGTGTCTGATAAATGAATAAACGTAAACATCAGCAACAAGACAGCTCTATGGCAGGATGCAACAGTGGAGTTTTTTTGGATGGGAAAAGAGCAGTGGAGTCTCTCTTTCGCTCTCTCCACCCACCACTGAGCAGAGACTGGGCTGGCAAACAGCCTGTAACACACATCTTCTCATTTTGAGTTTCTTGGCAGCAGTATTCACAAAACATTGTAAATAAGAAAGCACATTAAAGAACCTTGGCCAGAGCTGATGCAAAATACTGAAAACCTTAAAGCAGTGCTTACTGTTTGCACTTCATGTGAAGCTTTTGTACACAGTTTGGAAGAAAAGGTTCAACCCTCAAGAGTTCATAAGTCAGGAACCAACGGTACAGAGTTTAATGCCTCTTTATTTAAAGGGCAACATCTCAGTGGTGACCCATCAGTTTGCTTGCCCAGCAGCTGAAATTTGACCCCATTTGAGTTACCAGCAATGGAACTGCTACTGGCATCATAACTTCGAAGCCCGTGAAACTTACCTATCAAGGAACTGATCAGTACTGTGATTCGTGGCTGGGTGGTAGGCAGCTCAGCAGTGCAGTAATTCACTTTAATCCAGTACTGGAGCAATACCCATGACGTCAGCCCATTCTATAGCGCCCTGGCCAGATACTACATGTCATTCTCCATCCAAAGGCTTGAAAATGTCGGCATGGATTTTCCCAGACAGTCACGAATACTCACTCTGTCCCCACACCTGCTAAAATAAAGCTTTTTTACACTTTCCCATAGCAGCATTTTCACAACCATTTGGCAGAGTTTTCATTTTTGGCCTAATTTGGAGCATCCTAACTTAGATTTCAACAGTTCTGTCTGGACTCAAAGCTTGGCTTGGACCAATGTATTTGACAAATCCTATATGTAATGAACACAAAAACTGGACTCTACTGACAAACTCAGCAATATCTTATATAAAATAAACTGGAAACTATACATTTATGTGAAATGAAAATTTGTAACAGAGTGTCTCTGAAAAAATTTGTAATTAATGCAAAGGACAAGAATCTAGGGCCAAACGGCAAACTACAACAGACTGTGAAATACTGGAAGGTAACAGAAAAATGTGAAATATGTTGTTTGCAAAACTATTCAATCCCATGACCTCCATATTTGGGGGAAGCACCTTTGGCAGAAATTGCAGCCGCAATTTTTTGCAGCCGCTTTTTTTTTTCAGTCTTGGTGGTACAGTTTCACACAATGGCTATGTTTCACTCTTGCACACATGATATTCAGTGTTGTCTGTCTGCAACCTTAGACGTCTTTACAATTACAAGGCGATACATTTAATTAATATTTACATTACACCTAGCCACTTTGAACAAAATGTAGAAGTACTGCATGAAGTGCTTTATTTCCATGTTTAATTATCTCTGTGATAAAGAAAAAACGGCTGTTTATGTGCACAATGCAGTTACAAGGCTGACTGTTACCCCCGGGCATTGCTATGAATAACTTTCCTTCATCCTAATTAAGCCGGGGCAAGAGTCGGGGGCAAGACTGCACTCTTCTAGTTCAAGGGCAGTTACAAAAAAGTTACCACTTTATGGAAAAGACGCAGACGCCACAGACGAACGCCGTGCTGCTTGGAACTGGCGTTCTTTATAGAGAATTAAGAGTTAACCACAGCCCTGTACATTTGCTGAGCAAAAAACAAACATAGGGAATACATAATATTTACTCACAGCAGTACTCATTAAAGCAGTGAGATTTAGTTATTCCATCATGTTTGAAATACATGAGTAAATAATTAGAACCAGAATATATTCTGGAATTTACAACTGACTTAAAATGAAGTCATGCTTTCAAATTTAATGAAAGTCACAAACCTTTCCTAGTCTTAAGGCTTATACCGAACACAGTTTGATATAAATGCACTTAATTAAAATTTGCATCCAGCTGTTGAATTATAATTATTCAATTATAAAGTTATAATTTAAAACTTAGAATTATTTAATTATGTGCTTCATTTGTTATAGCTAACAATTTGCACACAATTTATTTACATTATTAATTATTATAATTATTTGATGTCCTATTAGTACTAATTCATAATATATTTTTGTAAAATATTTGTGTGTACAAGAGTCCATCTTGCAGATTACAAGACAAGGGAGGGTCAGATTATTCTTGAGAAATGTAATTTGTTGCTGAACCTGACAAGCTGCCATCAGTACACATCGGTTGCATGTTAAATTGAAAACAATGTAGCACCATTTGGCCTTGAGGTTCACCAAATAACCTTCTGAAAAATGTCGGCCCTGAATGGAAACACTGATCAATGTGTTACGCTACTGCCAGGGGGTTTAACCTGTGGTTGCTGGAGGCTGACTGTATGGGGGGAGGTTTTATTTTTGGCTTTGAGTGTGCTGACTGACATTAGGTAAATCATAAGGACTAATGGGCTGAAATGGGTCTGTCGCAGGAAACAACTGTAGTATCAGTAACTAGTGACAATAAACAGGGTCTCGCTTTTGCTCAGGTTCACTACAGCAGCGACTGTTTGTACACATGTAGGTGGCAATTTTGTCGAAGGCGTAAGAAAAGGGAGAGAATCTGTAACTCTTTCCGTTCCGCCAGGCTTGGGATAACCTATGACCACATGCATCTTATCACTCACACATGCCTCACACACCCTGGTGACTTTAAGCCATTAACTATGAACATATGTGAATAACAAAGCTGTTCATAGAAGTCTGTAAAATAAATAAATAATCTGTTTTTTCCTTTGCTACAGTGTGTTTCAAAGTGGGAAAATGGTGCTTAGCTGTATCTTAGAAATAAATTGAGGATTTAGTCGTCGCGAATATAAGGAAGGTGGATAAAGGTCACGCTGCGATTTTAAAGAAGAGAAAGATGAATTATTTGTGCAGTTGTCGCTGAGGCTCAGCAGCTGTGTTTACTCTGGCCTGTGCTGTGAGTGTTAGGTGGCAGAGCAGAAAAGTGCAGATGTGACTTACCATTCAGAAGCTGTGTACCTCCACCCCTTCCCCCTACACAGGTCCATTGTGGGGCATTAGTCTTCCTCGCCTTATGTTTAAATGTAAATCATCAGCTATTTTCAATTGCTGCAGTGAAACACGAGTGTGGAGTCTAACCAGGTCAACTGACTGTCATGCAAAACCCTATAACATCGGGACGCATGAATGAATGTGAATAATTCCTCATCACTTTATCGCTTTCCGTCAACTTTGTATTGTAATAAAAAAACTCATTATTAAATATTTCATGTTTTTTTTAATCTATTGTAACTAATACACTCTTAGTTCAGTGCACTTTGTATCAGCTGATGATTTTAGTACCAAAGCAGGTGCAGTATGGTACCTTACCATCCTGTCCTGCACAAACTCTAAACGCCCAAAGGCTCGAAACCCACACAGTGTGACAAACTTTTGTATCAGTTCAGCTGAGTATACAACATATTAGACAGCATTGTCTGTGCTGACATTGTTCTGTTCAAGCACACATATTGCTGGTAGTTTTTCTCTAGTGACCTTGCGCATTTTGTATGCAAATTAACTGATTATGTAATAAATAAATAAAAATGATAATCATCCATCAAATTATTTAGTCAATAATTTAGTCTTGAATTCATATCCGTATAAATAAAACCAGTGGGCAGGTTGGGAGAAATTGTGGGGGAATTTGGTGCTGCAGGTCTGGAACTTCCCGTGCTCTTCACCATGTAACTGTGTTCAACATGTGCGCAACTGAAATTCACACTGAAGCATGTTTTCTACCTGTTTGCCTGGTGTCGACATCCTTGTGAAACTGCTCAGTGCCCCAAGTGTCCAGTTAAACCATCGACTGCCATCAGCCTTAAAACCCTGTATAAGACAACCCCTCTCACAAAATGGGGAAAATAATGATTTAGCAGTTTCTAATTCAAGCTGGCATTACAAATGATCAGGTTGTACAAATAACTTGATCCGTCTGTAGTTTTTGAGTGTATTGCTGGTTGGCGAATTTGTGCTCAGGATTTCTATCTGGCACTGAGATGTGGATAATCACCTTTGCACTGATTTTGGAAAGAAACATTCAGAGTTTCTTATCTGTAAAAGCACAACTCATTATGCAAAATATGCAGATACACCAAATATCATCAAAAACGGAAGAAACAAAACTATTTCTCAGTTACTTGCAGATATTTGCAAATCCCATTTCAGGGCACATTTTACAGTTTGTAGATTGCAAAGATATGTTATTCAGATAAATGTAAAACACATCTATTCTACTGTCTGTCAAATGCCACAGTGACAATAAGTTTTTTGAAGAAAAGGTGTCAAATGGACTATTAAATTGTTTATAGCTGAAGAACTAAAAATTGCATTCTCTGTGCCTTGTAGGTTATAAACTGCAGTATTTCATCTTTAGATGCCCCCACCTTGCCGCCTGCCCCTGTCCTCTCTCCCCTGGGTGCAACGTGGCAGAATGAGCTTCTGTTGGACAGCAGATCCTTTTTGTCATACATTTTCCATGGCCCAAGCTCAGCATCCATCTCTTAAAGTTTCGCCCTGATGATAATGGTTTTTTTGACTTTTTGGATTTGTCCTTTCTTAATGGCGTCATTGACCTAATAGTCAAGATGTTATGACCCGATGTTTCTCATTGCTCGATTTATAATCAGTGGTAGAAACACTGTTCTAACTACAGCTCTTCTTGAAGTACAAATGAAACACTGTTCTTTTGATTACCGAAGTCACATCACCTTTGACAACGTCATCAGTTAATGAAATGACAGTAAATCATGTAAAAAATCTAGTGTAACATTCTTACACTGGTCAATGTACAATTATCTTCCCATGTTCTTGTGTTTGTGTGAGTGAATGAGTGTGTGTATACTTCCTGCATTTGACTGACATTCTGTCCAGGGTCCATCCATATACTTGCAGGGTGGGATCGAGTATCGTGATCGTGAACGGAGGGTCACTGACAGTGGTAGGATCAACAACAAAAAAATGACAACAACAAAAATGAAGACCTTAGTAGTTTAGTGACCAAGTCAAAGGGGAAGCAGCTTTTCATTTCACTAAGGTGCTTAACAAATTCAAAAGAGTGGATGATCATCTCCAGGTTCTGTCAGTCACCTTCTGAGTTTTTCTCCCTGTATAGTATTGCTGTCATCTGCTATTTCTTTGTGTTCTGCAGCACTACACACAGGCGTCTGAGTAGGTTTATCTTTGCTGCACTTGCATCCCATGGCCGCTGCTCAGTGGGTCGGGTCTGGCAGTGACTTATTCAGGTTTACTAAAGGAAAATGGAATTGCATGATCATATTTCATTATAAGTACCCATCCATCCATTATCATTAACTGTTTTTATCCTGGACGGGACTGCAGTGGTCCGGAGCCTATCCAACAGTCATTGGACATTAGGTTATGAAACTACACCCTGGTTGCGACCCCACTACGCTGCACACGCCACATACAAATTGCAGAAAGTGAGTTTAAGACTGTTTGAATAAAACTGTGATTTTTAGGCCATCTTTAGAACATTTATTTTTTTATTCCCTCTCAGTATAGGCAATGGACCCACAACAACTGTTTGGCCACCTACCTGTGTGTGAGCAATTCAGTAAAATGAAGGGAAAACAGTATTAAAAGAAGTGAAAGTAGTCAGTAGTATATTGTTTAATTTCTATGTCTGATATTCTTGAAGCATAAAAGGAATCCAGGACCATAGAAATTTGCATAATTTGTTTCAAAACCTTGCAGCCTTTTCCTGGTCTGCCCCTCCAGCTGAGGGTCACAACATGACCTTTGTCTTTATGTCTTTGCAAACATGGCTTATCGTGTATTTTATAAAACCTGAACATTTAAATGTTATCCACTCACAAGCTATTAAAAAGTCACCATAATTATGTCTATTAAATGCATTTTCCCTCAAGCATATATTTTTGTCATTAAATGAGATGTTAATATGGCTGTAATTGAATTTGCAACAGCACTTTTGAGTCCTCAAGCAAATCATAGCCGGCATTTATGAATGTTTCTTACCTCATTATGTATTATGCGCAGATTATTCGTGGTTCATTGCCTGTTAACTATGTCAATTACAAGTCAGGTCACGTTGAGATTTGACCAACATATAGATGTACTTTTGCACTTTCTCACTTTTTTGTAAAATAGATTTTAGGTGAAACGAAACTACGTCAGTGACATTTGACTTTTATACATTTCCAGTAAACAAGATGTAAATAAAGATAGGCTTTTCTGAGAAAAAATAAATAAATTACATATTTACATGAAAACAGACTACCCCAACACCAAATACTGTACCATTTCCCACATTAAGGTCCTTATTTTGCACGCAAAAGTCTTTATCATCTTGGTAAACATTCAAGTGTTTATGCAAGAAATACATACAACTTGCTGATATTTATACATACACTATAGGTTTGATTTACTGATTAAATCCCATTGTTGGTGCCGGTATGTTTTTGAAAAACTATGTGAAATTATAGCCACCCTCTGAACACATCTCTCTGAAATGAAAGCACTTAATCTACGAAAAAGGAAACACAATGTCAACAGATAATTCGCACAAAAGTAATATGAACATTTCAAAAAAGTCCTGCATTACCAAAAAGAAGATAGTATATCAAACACGGGTTCATAGTACTGCTGAGCGAGATGCTGGACGTTTGTGAGGTACCACTGCAGTCTGTTTCCATTTGAGACACGTCAGTGAAACCGATTCATTAATCATGACCGAAATTCAGGATTTAGTCGGTGCCATGCTGCTGCTACATTAAAGAAGCCTGGCGATCATGCATTCCTGCATATTTGCAAGGACGTGACGCAGTTTTCCTGGGATCTTTGGAGCATTTCTCACAGTCCCACCACTGTGCGAGGAGTGGGGAGCTGGAGAACATCTGTCATAGAGCAGCGTGGCGAGCATCCACGTTGCCTCACATGACCCCCTCTAAGTAGAGCCTTTGAGGTTTCTGCTCGTTTAAAAATAACCCAGGGTGAATTCTTCACTCTGAAAGACAGAACCGAAGGAAGTCAACAGTGGAAATCCGGCGTAAATGTTCAGCTTTGTTTTCTCTTTTGCACACCATTAAGCACAAAAATGTAGATTTGCATATTTACCACCAATTCCAAGGACTTTCTAATCAGATTTCTATTTAATCTGAATGCAGTTAGAAAATGTATTTTTGCTTCAAAAACACATGGGAAACTTCGGAATCACAGTCACTGGTCTTGCCATACTAATTATTATTATTGTGTAAGTGGCTGCATGTGGCTACCTTGCAACCTGACAATAGACTGGCATCCAGTAAAGGGTGCAAACCTCCCCTCCCCACCCCACCGCCCCCTTTGCCCTGTGCCCAGTGATCCTAGGATTGGCTCCAAACTACTGTGCCAAGATGGTGAAATTTACGTTAATGAAACTTTGGTAGTGTTCATTGGTTTTTTAAAATTGTGTAAATCAGGCAGTAATATTCACACCTAATTCTCACGTGATGAAAGAAATATGGAATAAATAGCCCTGATCAGACACCAGAAATTTTCCAGAGAGGAAAAGCAGTGAAGGGAACATTTTAATGTTAGACCACCATCAGCCGCAGCGGGTGAGGGAATGTTTCACAGAGACATTGTGCATGTGAAAGAGAAGGGGCCATCATTTATTCTGTTGAGTCGAACAACCTATTCAGCAACAAATCTAACTGTAACACCAGACCAAGAAACAAACACAATACCTTAATGAACTACAAGGACCTTTTTGCAACTCTTATCGTTTAGTGTTTCTTTAAGTGAAATCATTTGTGAGATCAAATGTAGGGTCCAGAAACGGTTTCTTTTACATGTGAATATGTCACTGAATAAATAAGCCTAAACAAATTAATATTTTCTTAAACAGGCCCACAGTTTGGCAGGCGTGAGGGCCAGCCTTTGCTTCGTGGTGCTTACAGCAAGATTGAGGGCCTTTCTCTCGACTGCAGTAAGGTTTGTCCTGAGCAAAGGCCTCACCCTCTTTAACTGCAATGGGATCGTTTGAGAAAAATGTAAATTGGCCTCGGGAGACAAAACCCCACAGTCGCAGTGAGGTGGTCTGCTGTGCAGCTGGCCTGCTTTGTGAGGCTTTTACTACGCACTGCACTCCATCAAAAATGGTGCCGAGGTGAAGAACTGCGTGTTTCACATGCAGAGCCGGGTTCACGTAGACATGTGGGTCGCTGTATCTGTGTTGAGCATCTCGTACCCTGGGCCGGACGCCTTGCCAGCACACCTGCTCCCCATCGAAAAGAGCCCCACGCTTCTGTGCGTGTGCCTGCGTGAGTATGTGCTCACGTGTGGTTTTCAAAAGTGACAAACCTTTCATATATAAACTGTTGTATTTTCAAAAGCAAGCCGAGTCATCCATGCAGGTCCTTTGCTGCCGAAGGAGGCAAATGGCAAAAGGCTCGCGTATAAAATGGCAGTCATGTTGCACCCGAGGCTGAAATCCATGCAGTATATAAATAGGATGTATAAAACACACTTTCATTTTCCAAGCGTATGCTGTACCACAGGAAGGGAGTGTGACAATGGCAGGCTGTGTGAAGAACACAGACAGGCAATGACTATTTCCTGCGAAAAAGCGAATACAGTGTCTGTGTTGTACTGCTGTGAAGCAATCTTTTGTATGAGATATGTATGCTCTTTTTAGGGGGGGCTTTTTTGCATGATAATGCTTCACCCTGGTTGGCCCAGGTCACGTGAAGTGTTGCTCAACACCGATAAGATAGAAAATGACAGCCATCTCATTGATATTCTGCTTTGAATGAAGATAGAGGTGGCTCTATTTATAAGGTCTCCACTGTATTAGTTTTTCTGCACACTTAATAAGTCCACTGTGTTACCATATTATCTGTTAGTCTTTCGTCTTTTCAGTACCAATCTGATGAATTTTCTAGTCATCTGGCAGCAGAGATTTGCTTTCATCTGCAGAAATGTCCACCCAGCTTAAACCCTTCTCTTAAAAATTACGTGTTCTATATGAAGGCCAGTGAAAAACGTAGGATGTTTGCACATTTATGTCTTACAATTATAAAAATGTCGTGTTCTCTTCTGATTGTTGCATTCTGCAGTGCTGCTTTTCCTACCTATGTGACTTAATTTGCAGCTGTTAGTTTTTAAATGCTTTATTAGCTGTGCTGTTTTCATAACGGTAGCCTTTTAAATGAGAAATTTCGCAGAACAAAACAGATCTGTCATTGGCTCAGTGAAATTTTGAGTCCAACAGCGCCCTCTGGTGGCATAGATTGAGAATCGCACAAAGTGTTGACCGCTGTAAAGTTAAGTGCTGCTTGCAGACACTTTTAACTGAAATGACTTTATCTGTGATGCAGCCAAGGTTTGCCTCAAGCAGTTCAGGCTATGTATGCCTCTCAAGAGCTCTACAGCAGTGCTACAAGCAAAACTCACCAGTAACCTTCAATCAGTCATCACTAGTAAGCTTGGTGAATTTCCAAACTCCTAGAAACAAAGTATTGCAACTCTCTTGACTTCAGTTCACACCACCATTTCTTGTGTAACAATATCATAACCTATATATTCATTCTCTTGGCAACTTCCTCAGTCACTTATTCATCTTTTTCATGACTGTGTATGCATTTATGACAAATGTTTATTTCTTGGGATTAATGAAGTTTCATTCATTCATAAATCCTATTCTAAGTCCAGCAGCGGTACTATGTCATTTCTTCTTAAAATGTTTAATCATACAAGATCGCATTCAGAAAGGAAAGTTTTTAAAAAGTCTGCAATGGGGAAAATGGCTCTGCAGAATACAATGTCGGAAACTGGGAAGAATTTGTACCATGCAATTTTTCATCTAGACTTGTCTCGTGACAAGCGCAATTAATTCCAGAAGATCAGTTTGTAAGGAGAATTTTTCTATTAAAAACGGTAGTTCAAATATGAAAACTAAATAATGCACCCTGGACCACAAATTGCTGTTTTCAAACATCCTAAAAACATCTTCAAATGCTTTGTCTTTTAAACACAGAAAATCCGATTCCTAATGTAAGAACTGTTCTCGACATCTTTAAATCCCTTGTGTTTAAAAACACCAATACAAGAGTAGCCAAGAAGTATATGCAAATTTTATGCAACTGGCCCCAGTGATAGTTGAGAACACATTTTGAGTTACCCTCTGTCATGATCACACTGAGACAAAAGTGCTGGTCAACTCAAGGGCAGAGTTTATTCACGAGTGCCAATTTGCAATAGGTGAAAAGTGAAGGTTGAAGGCCAGGAAGATGTGAAGATTTGAGTGCAAGGAGAAATAACAATTTCCACGCAGTGACTTGAAGACAAAGAGGTACAGAATCTTGGAGACAAGAAACACAGGCAGTAACCACAAGCAAAGACAAACTCCACCAGGCAAACAATGACTACAAGCAGTCCCTCCATTTTTAAAAACACGTGTAACCAAAAAATCGATCAGGTGATTTCCTGAACAAGTGAAAATGAGTGCGCAATGTGAAATCTTCATGACGGCTCCTTTTGACTACTCTGTGTGCTGTTGGCAGAGGATGTGACACACCTTTCTAAATAACACATTAGTATGCCCTTTTTTATCTTTCCCTTCCACAGTTTATCCTAATACAATTTCTTTCTTATGTTATTTTATCTGTTGCTGTTGTTTTTCATCCTGTTCTCATTCTTTCTGTGTTCTCCTGGATTTCCTCCAGGCATTCTTGTTTTGTAAGTTAGACTGGGGGAGAAGAAAAAGCCACATGCCTCATGCAGCAGTCTGATCACATACAAGCTGTAAAAAACCAATGGCCCACTAAAGAGGAATCCTGAGTACTGCTGGTAAACAAAATACTGCATCCCTATGGATGCTGAGTAACTGCAGCTCTTCAGTGATATTTTGTGACAGAATTTCTGCCGCCTGGTGACCAAATTCACATTACATCAGCCCTACAAACCTTGCAAAACTGTTAAACAATCATATTATTGCAAATTAATGAGATATATTTTAAGTGAAGATGTGACAGAAGATTGTAACAAATGTATATGTGGTTTTAAACCCTCAAGACATTAGTCCAAAGAGCTGGACAGAATGGATGAATGAGTAACTGTCACTGTTGCAGCTAAATAGTTGCTCTGAATGTTAAAAAGAATTTATAAATTTTGCCAGTCAAAAGCATCTTTCCCCCTGTGATGAAGTGGCAGAATGCTGCACACCATCTTAGTTGTTTTCCAGCATGTATGACAGCACTATAGCACTTTTCTAAAGGTCAATTAATAAAGCAATAAGAGGTAAGAAATGCTGGAATAATTAATGCGAGGTCAATGTGAAGATCACTTGGAACAATATTGCCTCCTGTTCGCATTCAAGGCAGCACACTTGCTCCATGGCTATTAATTCCCCACAAACTGGACGACTACACACTCACATAAGCACAAACTCGCATAAGTATCGTTTTAATCCAGGGAATCAAGGACATTAAATGGGCCAAATAATCTCAAAATAGCATGCCTGGAACTTTATAATGTGAAAGTAAAATGTTCTTGAGTGAAAAATAGTGACGCAGCGAGCTGGCATTAATAACTCTGATTTCCCTGTGTAGATCCAAATATCTGTTATGCTAATAGAAAATATGTTTACACATTAACAATACACATAAGTGGTCTAAAATGCGTTTTGTCTTTCAGGAGGAATTGTTTAATTCTGCAGAAAAGTACCATGAAACAAGTTATCGTGTAGCATTTAAACACACAAAATATTTCAAAAACAAATATATTAAAGCTGGAGAACATTTAGACAGAGAAAAACCAAAAAACCCATGTATAGCTTTGCCATAGGACACCAAATATGCTAAAAAGAAGTTATATTCACACATGATAACATCAGGCTTGGAGACTGATTGTCGTCTTATGAAATGATTCAATTTAATGTTGATTTTGCTAAATGTACCTACAGCAATTTAAGGTTTAACAATTAGACAAGACAAATTAATAACGGTGGCCATTACTCCTACTGTTTGAAAATGTACAGTTTGCAGCACAAAATAGTTTTTTTTTGTTTGTCTCCATGAATGACCTTCAAACAGGAAACATGATCAAATACCATAAGAACTGTACTGAAACTTTACTGTATGGCAACTTACAGATTGAATTTAAATACGAGGTTTTCAGGGTTTAAACAGCGCGACTGGAAACTGGTGAGCTGTCGGCTGCCGGGACTTCACCGACTTTGAAATGCAGTATATATCATTCATATATCAGTCATTTGGTTCATACGTGAGTGACGTCATTCAAAACCTGACCTGGAGCATTAAGGAGTCCTAGAGATTATAAAAAAAAAAAAAAAATTAACTTGGAAGTCCTTTAGAGGAAGGATTGGCCCAGATTTCCTCTAAGCTATAACCCCACAAAGGCCCTAGAGGTTTCATAAATCTCCCTCAAATGTTAAAGAAACTGAAGGGTAAAAAATCCATATTTAATATCTGAATACAAGCTGGGCATTTGTTGTAAGCCATAAAGCTGGGTTCCCTTGCCTTGGCACCTCGACTCCTTTTTGTTGACATGTGAGGGTCTTGGAGCAGGAAGGACCGTGGAGGTATATTCCCCTTGAACCGCAGGCGTGCGCTGTGTCCGTTGAGACGGATGATACTCCCAGGATGATACAGCTTTTAACCTTCCCTCTCCTTCAGCCTGACGGGGCTAAATTACGGTAAATGATAGTTACCCCAGTGGTAGATTGATCTGACCTGACTGCATCTCGCTGCTCTAATGGACAGGATGGGGGGGTTCTCTCGGGAGAGCAGGCAGGGCGCAGCGCAGGGGCCGTTTCAACTCACATTTGGGCAAAAAGGACCAGTTAAAGAGAGAAGCAACTTCTCCCGACTCTTGTGGCACAAAAAATTAATAAGCTTCCAGAGACCAAACAGTTATGGCCCAGTTATAGGTTCTGAATTAGATTTTAATTTAAAGTAAATTGCTGCCCTTCTTGAGCTTTCTGACTTTTGTTTTTGATTTTTTAACCCCATTCTGAACTAAATTATGATGGTTCTACTGATTTAATGACAATCCTCTCCACTGACATATTTTATAATCAAATGCAGTCAAGCAGGTGGGGTAACAGTTGGTGCCACCAGCCTGTCTTCGAAGGACCCAGATTGAGTTCCGACTTCGTGCTGTAGTACTTACCCTGACTTTATACATTAAAATATACCCAGCTGCATACGTGGGTAACTCACTGTAACTAGCTTCACATTATACATCTCCTCGGAGGAAAGCCTCAGTTAAGCGAATCTGATCTAAACCCTGTTACGTCATTTTTCAGCATAGGTGCTCTGTGTAGTAGCGGTAGGACAAGGGTTTTCTCTGATAGCTTTGCGTGTCGCAGGGTGCAAACGTTTAACCCCTGCCTGTGGCACTGCACAGCACATGTCACCCAGCAGTGGACCCTGTGCTGTTCCAGTCACGGCTCCCATCACTGCCTGTGACCCCTGCATCTGTGGTACGAGAGCGGTGTGTATGGGGGGTGGCGGGAGTATGCAGCCTGTCAGAGGCGTGAAGGGGGAGTGACCTGCTGGTGACCCCAATGCGGAGGTCATCCTGTCAGTTTCTAATTTGGAGCCTGTGTCAAGCCTGAGCAATGCAACAAGGTGCCTCATTAGCACCTAATAGCACACAGGGCCAATCTGCTGGTTCCAAAACACTGCGCCCACCTGCACTATATGTGATTTACTGAGCCAGGAGGCCCATTCGCCGCTGAACGATGGCCTTTTTTATTTCCTTTTGCAAGCAGAACTCGAGGAAATGGGATGAGCCATGTCCAGCTGATGAAATCTCTGCGCTGAATTTAAAATGTAATATAAAGCTATGCTGTCTCATCTCAGAGGGCACATTTCTAAAATAAATCCCTAAACTGCACACTTAAATAAATCCCTAATAATCCTATAACTGACCAAGGCTCTTTCTTACTCTCTGTTATAATAAGAGCTGTAAGTAAATGTTTGTTATCGCAAACATGATCATTTTATTTATTTGGTCTGTATTAGAATGTGATACGGTTTTATTAGACTCACCCACAGCCCCAGTTTGCCAGGTTCACCCTCTGTACGGTGCTGTACTTTACTGTACAGTGCTGTGCTGGGTGCTGAGGGCAGTCTGATGGCCGCAGCCACTCAGTAGGTGGCAGTACAGTGTAACATCTTGAAATTTACCTTATTCTGCTGTGCAGATAAACCAAATTCAATGTCCCATCTGAGGAATTTATAAATCTTTCTACAAGTTTAATCCTTAAAAACCCCTAATAAAAGAATCTCTTCAGCCTGGTTCCTGAAAACTATTTACTTTAAAAGCATCTGACAGGGTATTCAGTAATAATATGCACCATTTCTGTGGACCTTTATGAAAACCAATGTTTTTTTTCCAATTTAAAAATATGTATTGCTGTTGCCGGTATTACAGAGTTGTTATGATCATATACAGCAAGAAATTGATTATTTTACGCTTATTTTGTAGAGATTTTTAAAGTTAAGCCATCAATTTATATCTAAACTATACTGTATCTACACAAAAAACTAACATATAGCACAGAAACATATAAATTCTTTTTTTTTATTAATTAAGAAAATGGATATGTTTATTTAAAAAGGATTATTGAGCATTTTACTTTGACCGTGATGTTAGCTTCATATTTCAAACACGAAATATATAAATCCTTGCTTGCGTAATTTCTTTAACATTCTTCTTATGAAAGTACTGTTCCAGTAATGCACTATACAAAGTTGTTACTAAATGAACACAATTGCTCGTTCTTTCTTAACACAGACCTGCTCAGATGAGCACAAATTGTATACCAATACTGAAAAGTTTGCTGTCTAAATTAAGAATATTAGTTTAACATGAGGTCAGAAATTTCTGGCAGAACTGTAAAATGGAAAGTGAGTTAATATTTTACTTTGATCCTGGGAAAAAAATTCTGCAAACATTTGTGAGGTTTTGCAACCTCTCTTCATTATCATTTTCAAAGGAATCAAACACATCTGTTAATAATCCAGTCTTAGCCCCATGTACATGTTATTGCCTTAGCTCATAAATATACATCCACATTTGTTTAAGCTAAGAAAAACGGGGTGTTTGTATGCCATCTGCACCCTTCATCGATCTTAGGATAAGAGGCAGCTCTTTCCCTCGGAAACACTGACATTTGTCAGATGAATTCCGGGGCAGACAGGTATGCAAACGGCGTTTACCCTGCTTTTGGCCTGACAATAGCAGCTGCGCCTCCATCCGGGAGCATGTGTTGTGTGGCGTCCACGGCTGTCTCGCCCCAAAAGGCCAGCTCATAGTCAGCAATGCGTGATGTCAGCAGGTTTTTATAGATACACATGATAAGGGGGCAAATTCTACACTTGTCTACTGTGCTGTGACTATTTATCACCATCTGAGATTATGTTTAAATAAGGCTTTATTGCACAATAATCTTTTGCGATCCTTTAAAGAACACAAAATCCCTACATACAAAGTTTAATCATATAATCACATAATGGATGGCAACTTTCAAAGCTAAGCAAACTGATTCCTTTTTTGATTTGAAATATTTATGCTTTAAGTGCATTTGACTCTTCCAATACAAGCTGTTCTTGTATGATGTGCTGTATTAAAAACAGTTAATTTCACCAATTTAACTGCAGTTAATGTTCAGGAAACATACATTCACTGGCCACTTTTTTAGGTATACCAGGCTGATACAGACTGGTGGTGGTGGTGGTGTAATGGTGTCGGGTATTTTTTTCAGTGCATACATACATGCATGGTTTTAATGCCACAAAGCATCAAAAGATTGTTGCTGAACAGGCTTATCGCTTCGTGACTTGTTTCTCAGACTTATACTTCCAGCAGGATAAGGTGCTGAGTCACAAAGCACACACCCTCCTTGGATGGTTCCACAACCACTGCAGCACCTTTTACTTTACTCCTGTGGTCTGCACAGTCCCTGCCTTCTAGTCCATCAGAGCATCTTTTGGATGAGGTGGAACATGGTATTAGCAGAATAAATGTGCTGCTAAAAAATCCACAGGAATTGTAGGTGTAGAAATTGTAGAAATTGTAGGTGTACTTATAAAAGTGGCCAGTCATCGTAATACTTTGTAAAAAGTTCCTGCTCAAAAAAATTTGTAACCTCAGATTAACTTAAAAACCAAAATAAAAGGCATTCAAGGATAAATTGCAATAATACTAATGCATCTTTTGTTTGAAACAAATAAATATTTGTGGCTTGTTTTTAAAGTTAAATTTTCATTAATTCATCCATTATCAAAAATTGCCTTTCTAATGCAGGGTCCAGAGTCTTCCTCTCAGCCACAGGGTGTGAGACAGGTTACAAGCTATACAGAGACATCTTTGATCATTTGGCTCACAGACGTTCATGATATAGAAAAAGTTCCCAAGATCACTGCCTCTGTCTTCCGCTCTGCAAAGCACACAGCCACTGTTCTGTTACAGGTGCCCCACAGTGTTACAAAAAATATTCACATTATGTGATCAACATTTGATTACTAGATTAACATCTTATTTACACTAGTGAACAATAGTCATGTTATAAAGTTGTTTATATGATTTCATTAATTGAGTTCATAGTTACTTGTTTATATTTTATTCCCAGAACTTTATTTAGAATCCTGCGTCTCGTGTAATAGTTATCCCGAGTTCGTCCAGTTAAAATGACCTTGTCATATAAATGCATAAATTATTTTATACTAAGTATATTAAGACTGTAAATTGCTTTGATTGAGACTGTCAGGGCCATAAGGCGTATATACTGTACCATAGGTGGTTTTCTTATGGAAGAAGTGTTACTGCATTAATAAACTGTTTCAAGGAATGTCTGTCTCCAGTAATACCTACCAATGTTCCAACAGAGCAGTCCAGGCAGTCCTTTTTCAGCTCTGCTTGTACACTAGCAGCCATTGTTTTCCGCCTAATTCAAAGGTTAAGACACTAGATTCTGCCAAAAAATGGCCAGACTGACATCAGTAAGGGACAACAATCTTTAAGGTTTGTGATGCCAAGTCTGTTCCAAAATGCTTCATACAGGTGTAACACATGAGCTCATGCATAGCATAAAATGCTCATTGTGGAAGTAAAATGCTATTTTACTAATAGTTAATCATAGTTTTATTTGTAAAAAAGAGTGCACTGCATAAAATAAAGAGACGTACAATAGGAATCTATTATCTGAAAACTAGGTGAGCTAAAAGCCAGTATAAATCAGTTGTGGGGTCTTCAAATAAGTGAAGCCTTACTTTACTGTTGTAGTTCACATCAGGTTTTACATTCACAGGAATATGAGTAATCTTTAGCTGTCAGAGCAGAACCTACAGACTCACTTTGAACATGAAAAAAGGAGCAAACACCTCAGTATCATGGTAAACTCTTTCCAAACAAAAATGAACCCCAGCTAATAAGACTTTCTTTGAACTGACCGTCCAGGGTGATAAGGCCTGTCTGCAGGGCACTTTCCCTGGCTAAATATAATGAGATGTACGATATGCAGAGGATGTGATTCTGGGCTGAAAGCATCGGTCGCAACTGTGCTGATGCATCAAGGATTTCACCTTTACCCTGAAGTTCTGCTAACTCACGAGGCCAATTAACACTTCCACAACAAGGGTTAGCCGTGAGTTTAGCTCTTCTCTCCAGCGTACAAACTGACACCAGCCGCTCTCCGCATGCACACAAGTGCGTGGTCAAGAATTGGCAAAGGAAACAGCTTTATAGGTAAACGTATCCACAGGGTCATTATTTAAGCCCTCAGGCGGGTTCACAGCAGCACACTGCTGTTATTCTTTCTTGAGCCTTTCCACCGCTTTCTTACTCACCTGAAAGCAAATGCAATACAATGCTGCTGGGATGCTACATTTACAATAATAATAATTTTTAAAAAAAAACACTTATGTCGGCATTTTCAAGGGACATTAGCCCAACTGATTTTTTCCTCCATGAATATGAATCAATACTTTGTACAATAGGAGTGTTTGGCTTCTATAGAAGATGTTACTATTTTTTGTGCCATGCGTATATTTATGTAACTACTCCTTTGGCAGTGAAATATATTTTTATTTTTTAAGCGAAATACTTACAGTGAAAGAGTCACATAATATCAATTGTTCAGTGGCATGCAGCAGCACATGGTTTCTTGAAACATGTTTGTTAACATGTTTACTCTGAGATTTTATTTTGTCTGGGAAGCATAAGTCTCAAAGGACCATCAGATGAATTTTGAGACTCTCCTGACTAAAGGTTGTGTAAAGCATGATCATTTAGTATTTACAGGGACATATGGATTACGCTGTAAAAACAAAGTTGTATACGGAAATGTAAGCAAATAAGGCAGTTCTGTTGCAGCATTTGCCCTCGATGTTGTGTGTGAAATTACAGCTGAAGACTTCTGGTTGGAGATTGAAACTGTGTTGTTATACTTTGCACAGTGTCACAGTTAGTTACTGTGAGAAATAAACTGTCATGAAGATGATCTAGCAACAGTGTAAGTCAACTTGAAGTATGGTGTTTTAGCTTATCTTCTGTCACATCTGGTGTCATTGGTGATTACATTATGTCAGTTTGTTTTTATACCAAGAATAAATTAATCAGATAAACATGTCAGCAATTCCATGCTAAAAACAGTGCCTCATAGCCTTTGAATTTAGAAATAAGTCTATGGATAAACCACATTATTGACAAATGTATGATAATTTGTCAACTCAGCCCTATGGGTTTTACCATTATAATGTAATGCATAAAGTGAATGGAAACCATTTCTTCTCTGTAAGCAAATAGACTTGTTGAATTTCTGTTTTAATTGGGTCTTTAAAGCTGACAGTTTTTATCATCATTTTCCACTTTTTAAGTAATAAATCATAAATACTGCACTGGAGTAGATACAGAGACACCGAGCAGTAGACAAGACGCACCGCATACTGTATAGTTCTCGGTTTCAGATTTACATTCACCCCTCCCTCCTGCCCCCCCTGCCTTAATTTATAAATAAGTAAAAGATGAAGATCAGCCACAGTCATGGAAGCCTCATTGTGCCACACAATATACCGTGGGTGAGATTATAAATAAGACGATGTGGAATGTGTTAGCAGGGCTATATAGGCGATGCCATCCACGGCATCTTTGTCCAGGAGTGGAGGGGCCTTGTAGAGGCAGAAGTTTGGACTGGAAACTTGAGCCACAGTGGGACACACACACACACACACACACACACACACACACACACACACACACACACACACACACACACACACACACGCATGCACACACGCTTCTGAAATAACAATGCACTTCTGTGATACGTGCTGCCTCTGCTTTTGTACGAGCCGTAGGACATTGTTGTGGTCAGCAGTGAGATAAGGTTACCGTACTGTCGTTGAATCGGACACCCTGTTTTTTTGGAAGGTATAAATGTTAAAGTTAATAGCAAGTGACAGCTCCAGGAGTGCTCGGCCTGCCTTGCGTACCATAAACCGTGCGTCGTTGTAAAAGCAGTGCATCTGTGGATGGTCAGCTGGTCACTGCTCAGCACACCTAAAATTATTCTCTACTATTGAGCCTACTTTGAAAATAAAAATTCCATGAACTAATCAGTTTTTAGAGCCTGAACAGACAGGTGGACAAGCGGCCTTTAAAGTACACCTCCAGCGAGTGGCTGTCGTAAACAACACTGTTCGATAAGTCACATTGACAACTGATGACCCAAACCGCTATTAAACATTGACCTCTCAGACAGTAGAATTTAGATGGCAAAGCACAAAAAGCTTTAAAATGATGGGAAGTGTTCTTTCATTTATAAGCTGTTTCTTTCAGAGGAACAAAAATGATCTGACTAGTGCTTCCTCTGCAAGACACCAACTGAGAGCTCCAGAAAAGGCGCCCAGCTCTCAGTAACCGGAACACTTTAAGAACTCTCTTCATTTCAATCTCTCAGCAATCGCTCAACAAATACTACTGAAAAGGGAGGTGACCCCCATTTTAATTACTCTCTAAGCACACACTTCTGACTTCTTCTTTTACAAGGAAGTTGGAGGGGGAGTTTGAATTGTTCAATTAAAATGCCTTTACTAGTTTTGTGCACCTTATTCTTCTCAACAAAGGCACTTTGAAGTTAACAGATTTTCAGATGTGTTTACAGATTGAGGGTTGAGCCCCCCTCATGCTTCCCAGGATGTGTGGGACTGCTTCCTCTCTATTTCCCAGGTGCATGTGTTTGACTTCTTCTGTCTGTATTCCCCAGGCCAGCTGGAAGACAACCCCCGCCACTCCCCAGGCGTCTGGGTGTTTCTGTGTTTTTCCGGGGCTATTCCCTGGGCAGATGGATGTCCCAGTGTGGGCAGTTGGTTCAAAGCAGAAGAGCCTGTGTTCCTGTATTCCAGGCTTTGTTGCCTATGTACTGTAGGTTTAATGTCCCCCACTGGGGGGCTAGTGGGGGAGCGGGGGTGTGGAGGGGCCATCTTGCCTATAGTCTCTACAGCTGCTCACACCATCAGTAGATTTACAGGTTCCACTAACCTCTTCATCAGTGCAGGCTTCCTTTTTGCCTGAGGGGGGCTGAGGGATGTCTTTGACGTTTCTCCCTTTGTGTCCTGACAAGAAGTGTGTATGTGGTTAACCAGACTTTGTATAACTTACATGGAAGTTAATAGAATGACTTACTTTTGGTTTTTGGCATATCAATAAATTCTTTGTGTCATCCATTGGATGAAAGAACTAAAATCTCTCACAGTCCTAAAATAAATAAATATATCTACATAAATACGTCTTTTAGAAATTATGTTTGGGTCGTGAATAAGTATTAATTTCCCTTACTACTCACTCTTCTGAGATTATGTTATCCATTCTATGGCATACAGTACACTGTAAACAACTGCAGTTCAGAGCTGAATGAAAGCATTCCCAACAATTATCAATCAAGTTACAGGCATTCTAAAACAAATCAAAATGTATTGTTTTGTTCTGAGTTTTAAAACAGATTGCACTGTGGTTCTTGACCTGTTGGTTACTCAAAAGCTAAATGTAAACATATACTATATAAATATCCCTTAAATAATATTAAGCAACATTTTCTAATTTTAAAACACTAATCATCACCAAAACTGCAAGGGTGTACTACATGGTAAAATGAAAAACGTCTCCTTCTAGATAGGTAAAAAAGAGAAAAATCTTTTGGTTACTTGAGAAGAGTCACATTTAATGAGCAGGAAAAAGTACTTGAGCATATGAAATTCCAACACAGTTTGCATTACTCTGGTGATGACCTAATAGAATGTGTTAGATGTAATAAATGGTCAGGGGGATATGATTCCTGTGAAATAAACCATCGTGAATTTATGGACTAAGTTAACACCTTTAAAGAATCTTTTTCACACATACCAATGACATAATGCATGTTTACGACAGACTGTGATATGCATAATAGCTATATAAACACTTCAAAATGTTCATCTGGGGATAAATGATTGTAAAAACAAGTCTAATTAAAAGCCAGTTGGGAGAATTGTTACTTTTTATATTATACAGCTTTAAGTCAGGACAATCTGAAAAAGTGTCATAAATGCAGGTAGTTTTTTATTTTAAAAAACACACCCTTTCATCAATTTACAAGTATAATGCATACATTTAATTTTATGTATATTAGATTTTGAATTATCACTAAATGGGAAAAAATATAATAAGGTCCTAAGCAGATATTAAGCTAGTCTTGAGACAAAGTTGACATTGCACTGCTCACATCAGGCCAGTAGTGTACTATATCCTGTGTAGGTGTTTACTTAAGCAGCTACAGTATATTGATTTTTGTGTCAGCCATTTTGGAGCTTGCCAACCTCTTTGGGAGATTTCAGTGGTTTGCATCTTTCCTGGTATTCAAACAGAACTTCTCTGGAGTATAAGATTTCAGAAAAATGAAAGAAAATTACACGGGCTAGGGGTCATCACACTATGTCCAGGGCCCTGAGCACAGAGAACATTAATCTAGAGGCTTGTGTCCCTTCTGCCAGGCCAGGCTGACCACCGGCTCTCTCCTTGACCTGACTGCCAGGACAGCTCAGCAGATGAGCTGAAACTCATTGAGTAAAAATCTCAGAGTTAGTGCACTTTCAGTTGCGCCAGACTTGCAAAGACTAGAATGGCTTAACCGAGCAAAGCAGGGGCGTGTGTCTTTTTGTAAATACTGATAAAGCTCATTTTCCCTTTAATACATGTCTTGGCTTTCATTTGTTGTCTGACTGTTTCCTTTTTTGCACAAGTACATGAGGAGAAAAGCTAAGGAGTTACTGCTGTGAGTGAAAGTAAATTCTCTAAATTCTTGAGTAACCTTTGAAGCACTGTACAGTTTATTAGGTCTGATTTATCCTGTTTATTGATGTTCCTGTGTTCATTTAAAACCAGAAACACCAGAAATACATCTTTTGGCCCAAAATTATTTCCACTGAAATACCTGAAAATATGAGCTCACTGACTTCATTAGAGATATCCTTTGTTAAACCCTACATAGAGATGAGGATGGAGGCTCTACAAAGTTCTATAAAAACCTTCCAACACAAGGAAATTGGATCAGATGATTTACACTTCCATTCTTCTTCATCTTTTCATGCCACGGTTAATGTGACAAGAAACCCAATGAAGAGAAAGTTTGTATTTCGCTTTCTGGCCATACAAAGTGCTCTCTGAAGTACTCTGCTGTCATCTTTGCTTGTATTTGGTTTCCAGTGGGATGATTTTTATTTTGCCTGTTTAGAACTTTTACAGGAATAGACAACATATGGTTTCTTACCCAGAAATGACGGATAAAAGAATGGTGAGGCATTTTTACTGAGTGGAGAGAGCAGGCGATCGCGTGTTTAACAAGAGCAGTTGGCAACCTGATGACAGAAGGGTCTTGGGAGTTTAAAAGAAGTTGGGAATAGGCCATTCCCCTCAGAGGACAACTTCAGGAAGGAAGGCTTTTATTTTCAAAGGTCTTCCTTTATTTATGCTATACATTTTCAACAGGGAGATTCTTGACAGGAAAGAGCCTTTCCGATTCCATACATTCCGTTTTATCACAAACTACTTATATGTTTTCTGTTTCTGTTTTTGAAGTGATATTGTTTTAAATAAGCTCCAGAACATTATTGTAAAAGCTAACAGTTTTGGAATTGTAATTGTTTTCTTGTAGTTTTCTTATTTTTCTTTTCTTATTTTTTTCTTATTGTCATATAGACCACATTTGGATATAATATATCTTTAAACATGTTTGAATCTTGAAACTGTCTTGACTGTTTCATTAACTCAGGACAAAAGATGATGAATTTGTGATTGTGACATAAAGTGACCACTGCATTTCAGTTCACTGCATTTCAAGTGGATTCTTCACTGCTGCAAATTACTTGGGACTCATGAGAAATCAGAGAAAATTAAATCTTGTTTTCGGTGTCACTTGTAACTTTTTTCTTATAGATTTTTCTTATAGATTTTTGCATGTGTGCATGAGTAACAGCAGCTGGGGGGGCACCTATTTGTCACCACAAAGATATGGAGTCAAGGGGGCGGGGTTGTTTCTGACTGATTCCGACACAGCATGGAGAGTAGGGGGGTCATGCAGTGTAAACAACGTGGTCATGTCTGATGACAAATGGCTAATAATGGCTGGGGAGCGGAGCAACAAACGGGGCCTTATTGATTAGTCTTATTAGCCAGAGTATCTGTCTTGGGACAGCAGCAGGGAAATTAGCTGTGCTCCTCCCACAGCAAGAGCGATGGCTCTGTTCGCCCAAAGCAGAACAAACACTGCGGCTGGCCTGTCTGCCGTGGGTCATTCTTTATGTTTAGAGTTGAGCTTTGTCAAAACCCCCTGTTTGCTTGTTGTCCATCTCAATCTCAGCTGCTCATTTTTTGTTCAGACATATCGCAAAATTGTTTTGTTTTCAAAGCTGTGTTTCAAAGCCTATATACCAGTGTGAACATGCTAAAAAATCCTTTAATAATACATAAAAAATATAGATATCTGTAAATATAAATATGCTAATAACATTCTACAAATTTACCGAATTTTTTTCTTTATCTATTTATTTATGAAAAAGTTTGCAGTTTTGAATGGAAAATACAAGTAATAGTATTTTTGACCACAGAACTTTAGAAAATCTCGTATTTTTGTGCCCATTATTGAGATAGAAATACCTTAGAATGTTGTTTTAACAGTCTTTTAATAGTGTACTACAGCTTTTTAGACATTCATTACATTCATATTTTAGTCCACCTGCTGATGGATTTCCAGTAACTCATAAAGCTAAGAGCTCTTAATAGCTTGTAGTACATAGATTTTACTGATAGCAAAGATGTTTCCCCAGGATCTCTGTTTTCATTGATAAACTGGCTACACTTCTCTTCAGGGAGTCTCAATGCCCCTCAGCTGATCACATCTAAAATATTAACATTTTTAACATTAAAAATATATGACGTCATTTGTCCTTATTCATCTCATTTTAATCAACTAATTCCTGTTTGGAAATTATTTGTACACGCAAATATAAACAGTTTTAAATCTCAGATTGATAAAGTTTATCCGTGAAAATAAATTACTGTTGCAATGTCCATTACAGTGAATAAGATTCTTTCATTTTAAACAATTCATAGTTTATGTGACATCTAAATCTTTATCACCTGAAACTGAGGTCAGACAGTTGAAAGCTGAAAGATATACAGTGTCTGTGTCTGTGTCTGTGTGTGTGTGTGTGTGTGTGTGTGTGTGTGTGTGTGTATAAATATATAAATACATAAAAATACTATTAGTTTAAGGATTATAAAAGTTTATTTCTAATGCATAGTTGGTACAATTATACATAATAATCTGAAAAATGTAAATTCACAGTTATTGAATTTATAAAATTTTTCATTGCCATTAACTGAAACCAAGCATACATAGCTGCACACACACACCTACACATACCCCCACACAAAAATGAACATACAAGGGTTTTTGATCTCGTAGCCTAAATTACTTTTGAGAATAGCTGACTTGTAGAAGCACTGAGGTCCACTCAGGTCATGTTAGGGCTGCCCATCTCAGCAGTACAAAAATGAGGTCAGTTTTTCTGCTGTTTTGCACAATATCTGAGAGTTCTTCACTAGCCTATATCAGCTCTATCCAGGATTTATTTCCAGTGGTTTCTTTGACGTATGCTTTACATAAGTTGAATCAAGTTTCTTCATATTTAATATTTTTCAAAAAATAAGTTCCTTTTCCTGCAGTAATAGATTTATTAAATATAGCCACCAAAGACTTCAGAGAATTATAGTGCTGGATGACAATTAAAATGTTATATTACCTTTCCCTAGGAGGTTTGGTCCATTTGCAGAAGAACCTCAAAACCTCTGGAAAGGAAGCTACAGGCAACCATATTAAAGAAAATATTACTTCAGATGAAGCAAAAAAAAATTCTTGGAAAGATGAAAGGAAGGAAAGAATGAAGGAAGGAAAAATATTTGTAACATGTAAAGAACTTTTGAGGGCTACTGTAGGATCTCGACTGGGGGAAAAAGAACCACCCCACAGACACTCCCACAGTAAAATTTTGTACATTTTGAATTCATTATCTCTTCATACATTTTAAGATGCAAAACTATAACATATGGTTGATCCACCCATGCTCAATAATCATTTATCCTGAGTAGAGGCACAACAGTCCAGAGCCTATCCAGGAAGCAGTGGGGACCAAGTTATGAAACTGCCCCCCAGATGAGACTCTGGTCCATCCACATACACCTGTTGACACACGACAGGCATTTTAAAGTGACTGATTAACTTGAAACATATGTCTGAGAGCCACACAGACATGGGCAAAACATACATACTCCCCACAGACTGACCCACAGCTCATGCCTGACCAGCCCAGGCACTGTGACGTGGCAGCATAACTCACTGAGCCACCGTAGTGCCTGCATATGGCTGATGCCATTGCAAAATGAACTCCACCTTAATTTTGTAAAGTTAAATGTTTTATATTACATCCTGCACTGCATGTACTTTACATGCTGTTATCCTTGACATCTTCATAGTAACAGAAAACAATAAGTATAAAAAAAGTGCTTTTACATGTTTACGTCCTTCAAAGCATTAGACCAAAGAAGCTAAATGTAAAACAATGCATCTAAGAGAGTTTTTTTGCATCTAATTTTCTTTGAAGAATTAATTTCATCTAGCAATTCTTCTAAAGAAACAAAAATCAGAAAAAAAAGAAAATGAAATATTATCTGAAGGAGAAGTTCGGTTTCACATCTAGGATGAAAATACTACATGGATCTGCTGTGCAACAGTAGGAAAACTCTTGGGAATACTTTTTTCAAAAATGATATTTAAAGCCCAGAGTTTCATTTTCATATTAGTCGTAAAACAGTAAGAAAACTATACCTGCTTTCTATAAGGCTACCTAACTTACATTCAGCTTTTTAAAGACTATATCTTTATACAGATTTTATATACTAAGTTGAGACACTAAGAAAAACACACACCACCAGGGTGGTAGGTCCTCAGGCATTAGGTCATCCCTACCTGTGTACATGCTTGCAGAGAAGTGACGCTTGAGAGAATAGTTTCTTGACCAGTGAGATAGTATCTCACTCTGGTTTCATTTTATCCATCAGGAGACAGTCATTCACTCTTAAAATAAAATATTTTGAAACCAAATGTTTTTATTTCCTCCTGCCTAGTCTTACCTGCAATCAGATATAAACAAGCATTTCTGAATTACCAGAGTGGAGTGCTTTATATTTCTAACTATATACTACTGTACATGCAATACTGAGTCCATGGGCACCACAATGGTACAGCAGGTATTGCTAGTTCCATGCAGTGCTGTGCATCTGGATATAGGTTTGATCCCAACTCAGTTTTATTGAGTTTGCATGATCTTCCTGTGTCCACACAGGTTTCCTTTTGCAGTTCAGAGATATGTGTTTCAAATGAATAGGTCATGCTAAACTGTCCATTCTGTGAGTGAGCGAATGAATATGTGCAACTGCACTTCAAAAGCCTGGTGTCCCATTTGCTGTGCACCTGTATCACATGCTGTGCCTCTGAGACAGACTCCAGACCACCACACCTCAGCACTGAAAAAGCTGTGATGATGACAGCTGGGTGGATCAATATAGTCTATACATTATAAAAATGTTGCTTTCGTATATATTACTATAATTTAGAGTACTGAAGACACTTCTTTCTACAAGCAACTTGTCTTACATTGTATTTAAACAAGATACACAGGTACTTATCTATTACTAATATTAACTGCTAGTTAAAAGTCTTTTTATATAAATATCAATGCTGATCGTAATATCACCTGCAACAAAACACCTCTCATATCCTGACAACAAGTTTATCTAGGGGTAAGGGGTTTTAATGGGATGAATCAATACCAATCCTTCCTGTTTGCCTCTCTCCCATTCTCTCTTACAGTAAATGTGGTTAAGTATTCATGAATTAATTGACTTCCTCAAACTAAATAAAAAAACGATCATCCCAACCACCATTCAGAGGCTGCTGCTCCTCTATATAATAAATAGATCCTTTGGCTCAGCACTAAAGTTGGCCAAAATCTACACCTCACTAAAATAGAAACCATAACAGAGGCCAAGTGAGATTGATTACATTGTCTCAATTGTGATTCATTTAACCATAATAACTTATGCTATGTGCTTACTGCTCAAATAGATCTGCCCCACACTTAGGAAGGCCATGAAAAGAGCTATAATAACTTGTCGAGAGATGAGTTATACAGTGCATCCTTTTAAGCTCTGAGATTCTCTCAGGAAAACCAGCCCCCAACCATATCTGCCCTATGCTCATTTGGACATCCATGTAGCTTAGCTCTTATCTTGTCTTGGCTAGTTTTTACCATGTAAATAACAAGTATCCCATACTGCAGATTGCTTGTATTGCATATGAACTTAATGTGGACTTGCTGAGCTAAAAGGATTGAAAAGAAAAACAGTCATTGTAGCAAAGGTAATCCACGTATCTAAAGGATGGAGTCTGCATGGTTAAGAAAACATTTTATTGTCATCACAAGTTTTACAAATGACCAATAGATTAAACACTACACATTTTGAGTTTTTACAAGAAAATGTTACAGACATAATCTCTCTAAGTTACCAGTTGCTTTGTTTGAGGTTGTTATGTCACATAAAGTCATTTATTTGGTAATTTTATCCTGTCAAGCATTACCAAGGGTTCAGTCTGTTTAAAAGTAAAACATGCTGAATAAAGGTCTTCTTTGCTATTGGTCTGTCATATGTGGAAGTAGGATGGGAAACCAGCAACCCAACCAAAATATTGAGGTCAGTCACCACTTATGGTTGAGTGTGAAAATATAGAGTTTGGTGGAGTGAGAGGTACCAAGAATGGAGACTCTCTCAATAATACAATTTTTGGACAAATCAATTTATTCATAAATAGTCTTTGTAAATAGTCTTCATAAATAGTCATCATAGTCTTAAATTAAAACCACACCTGGAAAATTGAGTTCTTCATGTACAATTTGTTTCATTTCTTAGAATTTCACCACTGTCCAGATGTAACAGTGCCTTAAAGAGATTCAGGTCAGACCACACAGGAAGCCTTCAGAACTAGACTTTACATGAGGATTAAAATACACTATTTTAGAACACATCTGTCTCAGTAACTTTTTGTCTCAGCAGAATGTTGACAAATCTGTACATTTATTCACTCCCCAACAGGCTGCTTTACAATGTCTTGACAGCTGTCTGCATCTTTCTACTGCATTATGGCAAACTGCATCAAAAATGGTTTCATCTCATTCAAATCTGTATGTTTATATTTAGAAAAAACATTTAATCTTCACTGCAACATTTGTCTGATTTGTTTGGAGTTACTGCAAAACTTTCTTCCAAAACGGATTTCCTTGTCACCTCCAGTTTAACTGCATTTCCAAATGCTTTGGCAGGACAGATATTCCTAAAATTGCACTGTTCCAAAAGAGGGGTTCCTGTGCTATGAGAATGTTTTCTTCTGCAAAGAAATACATACATCAAAATAAATGCAAAAATGTTTTAAGAGGTAAGGCATTTTACTTTCAAAGTAAAGTGCTACATGAGGGTACATGAGAAAAAAAAGTAAAAAAAAAAACAGAATTACTTGAGGGATTATTTTGTTGGTAGCGGTTTCACCACAACTAGTACTTTATTGTTCCTCACTCATTTTCACGTTATGTGTTCACCACAAGAGTATGTTTGCAATCCACATGTGAATCTCAGTCCCTGTGTGTGGCCAACATGTGCTGATTCTGGTCTCCATCCCTAAGCCCTGCTTCTGGCCCCATCTGGGTGGAGGTGCAGGGTGGTGCCATGCTGTGTTTTGCCAAGGCCTCCCTCAGCCACAGATTACAGCACGTGTTCCCTTTCTCACGGCCCTCACGTATTCATTATTTCACCAGTATTTTTAGGTGAGAACTGTTAATGAACTACAGGATGTCTCCTGCTTGCTTTTGGGTCCTCCTTGCTTTTGTGGTGAAAAGGCAACACATACAGTGGCAGAAATTTCTTTTCCTTTATTCTTCTAAAGATTTAATGGTGAAAATGATATTTTTATTTTGTACAATCAATTCATTACATCCAATTCTATTATCTGATGATAACATTTAGTAAGTGAGAAATACTATTAACTGTTTTAAACAGTTTTATGGATCCTGATTTGTCTGCAACTGAATGTGTTTTGATTCTTTCTGTCACTTCATTTATACAAGGAAACAAGCCTTCCTCGGGCACTGACAGTGACTCTGTGTATGGCACAGGTCCCACTGTTCTCTCCACAGATATTTCCTGAGGAAAACACTCCATCGTAGGCCACTTCAACAGGCCCAGGCTGCAGGGCACCATTTCAGGGTTTCCTCTTCTATTTTTAGCTCCAGCACAGCAAAACAAAAAAGTAAGGCTGGAAACCATGACAAATAATTGATACTGGTGAAAATAACCAGCAGCAAAACAATGATCTGCTCTGGCAAGTAAGTCAATATATAAATATTAAATGTTCATCATAATTTCTAATTGTGTTCCTACTTTTTGTGCTGCCAGTTTTATCCCTTTGTGCAATTTTTAGATGAGACATTTTAACAGAAGCAATTTAGATGTACCTTTCTTTAAAGTACTGCACTAAGGCCTTTTTGGAAAAATGGCATCCTCCAGTTTACATGTGTCCCTAACCACTACGCCACCCACCGACATGAAAGACATTTGTCCTCTGTGTCTGAGATGCAGCAGCTGCACCTGAGGACCTGGATAGCCATAAGAGTGGCCCCAAAAGTGAAAAACATTCAGTCCTGGAGGGAACTCACCAGGGCCGCTCATGGGCAGTGCGAGGAAGAACCTCCATGAAGAGGCACAGCTGGCAACTGCTGAGATGCTCTTTCTCTGAAGATCCATCACCGTCCACACTGTCCACTGGGGCATGGAGCTGCTGATGTGTTTTATGTGGTGGAGCTGGAAGCACTGTGTCCTGACAGTAAAAGGGAGGACATGTTAAACATATTGGTATGGTAATGTCAGGAAATCCCTCACCCACGGCACAGCTATGGCCCCAGTTTGCAGTCATGGTAACAATGTGAAGAGCAAAGACCTGTCCCCTTTACTCTTTAAATGAAATTGGGACGAAAGACGTGTGTAGGAATCACAACAGAGTTCAAGCAATATTATTGCATAATTGCGATTAATTGTGCTAACTTTTCTTCAAACTTAAAATGTTAGGTTTGTGGATTTTTCTACCCATCCATGTAATTAGGTAATTTTTACTTTAGCAACTCATTGTAAATATCTTGATCAAGGGTACTACAGCAGGATATGTGATTCAAGTTCACTGGCAAACTAATGGCTCTAACCTCTTATTAACCTTATTAACATTCTTATTAAAAAGCCACCCACATCCATAAGGCTACAGCAGGGCTTGTTAGCTCCTCACAGAAGCGCATAAGGAATGCCTTCTGACCTTAGAGACACTGCACTTAAGTTGTTCAACTGTTCACAGTAACTGTAATTTCTAATTGTCTATTTTTGTGATTTGTTGGTAAATATCTATTTAAAGAGTTATTTGTCATTATTTGTTAATGTCTTGTGTAGCTGTACTTTGTTACTGTCTGTTTTGTTATTAATTTTTTTATTTGTTTCTTATTTACTTTGTTTGGGGTTAACTGTGCACCTTTTGATACATTACATATGTTCAGCTACTGTGTGTGAATTTCTCAGCAGAGATTACTGAAGTACCTATCCCATTGAGTCCTATCCTTTCCTTACCACTACACTGCCTGCTGCAAAAATTGACATTAACAAATAAAATATTAAAATAAAGGTGTTGTGTATAATGCTCTCTTTTACATGTCTGATGATAAACATTCTGTTAAAAAGTCAATTAATTTTGTAAACTTTTGAATTGATGTAAATTGTTAATATTGTTAATATTCTGTAACTTAAATGGAGCACATTACAGAATAAAACAGTCGTGTAAATGTACAATTCAGCACATACATGTATTTAAGTAACTTCAGTGAATAACTTCGAGACTTTTCACAGCATAATTTAACAACTTTTCTTTCCCTCACAGAGCCTATTCACAGGCTGGCAAAAGTTTAAACTGCAGCTATTCACTTCACTGAGAATTTTTGGATAAGTTGCATTTTATCTGAGAATATCTGCTGTGCCACTTTGTCTTTTAAGTTTTAGCTGTAAATTCTCTTGACATAACATATTATTATATTAAATAAGACGTTGTGCTTCATCAAAAGCATGTGGTTGATTACACAGCTGTAGAAAATTATGCCATAAAGGCTGGATATACAGTAATATATAGCAATGGTGAAATGGTGCTGTTAAAGGGAACACAGCATTTCTTCTGATTCTACTTACAGAGCTTTTCAAAAGATTGCTTGGCCAGAATAAGAGAGACAATGGTATTACTGGAGAAGCCCAAAAAGGAGTTCACAATGCTTTTTGTAATTTAATTTACTTTAAAGGAAGGCAGCCATGGAATTGTTTCCCTTCATACTGCAAAAAATCCTGGGTAAAAGGCTGAACAATGGAGCCAGTCCATCCCAGGCCAATGCTTTCTGTGGGGTAAGGGGTGCGGTATTCTCAGAAAGCCCTGTCTGCAGGGTGTGGGCTGGCCCTGCTCGGATCTGTACAAATCTGATTCCCATATTCCTCATCCTCCACCACAGCCGACTGTGTAGCACTGGCTGAAGGATGGAGAGGCATGTGCAGCCAGTGTTTTGCGGCAGATGTGAATACTTGAACAGTGAATGAACCAGTTATTGAAATAACATGTTAAGTGCTGTGTATGCAAATTCAAAACAGAGGGACTTGTGAACCCCGCTGGCAACTCATTTTCATCAGAATACAATATTGTGTACAGGCCTTCCTCAATTTTGTACAGATAAACAGTACAGGACAGAAAATGCAGCCTATTCTAACCCAGAATACTACTTTAACATAAAAATAGCACTTTGAATTTGTTGTTATCATGAGTTTTTTTCTCCTTTTGTTAATGGCATCATTATCCTACTACCTAGTCATAACATTTGAATTTACAATATAGATAGTCTATACAAAATCCAGGGGGAACATCTTTTTCCTGGATGCCAGTTTTTTCTTCCAGTTGTTTCTGATCAATAAAAGTCTATTTTCTCCCACACAAGGTTTCCCATTCAATACAGCTGCCACGGGTTTTAAAAACATAGAAGCATGATCCATTTATTATTGGCCGTTACTGTGATTTATCTGTCCAGCTACCTGCCATTGAAAACGTGTTCTGTTTATTTCCTATATATGCTCTTTATTGACAACAATTGGAAGGCAGCCCATTCGTCATGGTTTGGCAATGTCGAACCAATGGCCCCAGCGATGCGATAAGACCTGCCACAACTTCATCTTCTTCTCCAAACAGAACCACTTGTTTTTCCAGTGAGCTTTCCCAGACCTTTTCCAAGGAATCAGAAATACTGGCCAATTTACTTTAACGGTAGGTTTTATTTCCTGCGTAATGGTGCATCATAGCATTGTTACCTTGGTCACTAATACAACAGTATAACGTCTGCAGATGACTTCATTGCACATGAAAAGTTATTGAAAACATATTACTCTTTCGGATTTAATTTGCATATCTCATTGAATGAGGTGTGCTGACTTGCACAAAGTAGTCAATATCCATGGTGGTGCTAAGAAGATTGATAGTCTGTTGAAAGTATACATTTGTTATCCTTCTGAAATTTTCAGGACTTTCTAAATGTTGAACATGCAGAAATGAGAAAAATATCTGTTTCTTTTAGAACAATGCAGAGTTTTGAAATCTGACTTAATTAGGTTTTGGATTCAAGGTATTTAGCAGTACCAGAAGTACCTGAAGTGCCGCACTTTTGAAGACACATTTTTACTGTATAGTATGAGTCAGACCTTTCCAGAAAATTGCTGATTGCCACCTGTATAAAGATAACAATATTTTGAAAAAGTGTTAATGCATATTGGTAAAGGATTGTTATTTTAATGGTATCCAAAAAAATGTATTTTAATTTATTTGTATTATATTTTCTGGTGTGTACTTTTAGACTGCAGTAATGTAAACTGGGACTCAACAGGACAAACACGAGCTCAACGGTCAAGACAAAATTTTAAATCCCCAACTTATTAAGACCCCAATAGTTAAAATTAGAACAAAATTGCTGTACTCTTTGTTTAAAGAAAGATTGTCTTGAGATAGTATACAGTAAATGTTTTTATTAACTCCATTTTTTATGTCTGCTATACATTTTTTGCTTCTATATTCAGCAGTTTAGCAGTTCAGACATCGATTTATATGGTATTTATATAAATCCTAAATGAGTTTTTTTCACAAGGTGCATCATAACAGAGAAAAAAACTAATGGAGCTCAGTAAAGTGAAAATGTTTCCACAAGCATGTAAGATGTTGTACCCATGACCACACAAACATTTCTCTGGATCAGGCCTTTATTGAAGACAGCCTGCTACTTGCAAACATGAAGGGCGCGCCTGTTTTTATGAAGCGTTGTTATTTGAAACTAGACTTTAAAGATTTTTATGTTAAAAAAATCTTAACATAACATAAAAACAAAGTTTTTATGTTATGTTACTTTTATATTTTACTTTCACCACTTGTGTATTGACATACTCAGAATAATAGACTGTTCTTCTCATGTTGTATTAATGTTGATGTGTGGAGATAGTTGTAATCTTTAAACAGTGCTAAGTTTCCAGATCCCACCGCTGAAAAACAAACATAAATACAAAAAAGCAGCTTTCTGAATACTGCAAAATTACATTTTTGAATATTTTGAAAAAACATATAATTTCTTTTCAATTCTATTTCTGTATTCCATTTCCAGAAATTAATTATTAAGCTAGTATTTTGAAATAGTTTGAAATAGACTCAGCCTTCAGACTATCCAAGAATAGGAATATTTTCAGATGTTGTGAGTATTTTTTGAATTTACTGTAGAAGCATAACACTGGGGTATTCTAGACCAAAATTCACTAAGCGTTGCCGCAAATGTAATGATGAAAGCATAAAATGTAAATATGTGTATAAATATTGTTATTTGTCAGTTTCATAGTACAACTGAACATTTTCTTTGTGTGAGTCTCCAGTGCATCCAATTTATCTTTATCAGTGTTTTATTTATGGTTTGGTATAACACAGACTTTCATACTCACTTGCTTGAGCTCATGTTTCATTGCAGTCATCTTGCAAAATATCATCATAAAAAATGATTTGCACAGCTTTGAGTTACACATCTGGATATTTACTAAAGCAACTGAAGTACCTGGTACTAATGTACCCCAGGTGGTTCCTCATGGGCGTTAAAGGGGCAACTCTGTCACAAATCCGCATTCTTAAACACCACTACTACTGTTGGTAAAAAGAGAACATAAAGAAATGAAAGGGCCCCAGACAGATGTATTAGCTGTTTGGAAAAGCTGGCAGTTACATGTATAGCTTGACTTGCAATTGCAAATCTGAAAAGAATTGATAAGCTGAACATATTTGGAGCTCTGCTCTTCTGAAGTTGCTTACCACAGGGTTTCTCTCTTTGGTCAGCTGATGGAATCTGGACCATTTTGTTAAGATGATAAATGTGCCTTCTTGGCAGGTCACTTCTCCCACCCTCACCCGAAAAGCCACAATCTCTTCCTGCCTTGAGGTAGGAGACAAATTTCTTCAGGTGACAGATTTACTGGGGTCTGCACACGCTAAAAAACCTGAGATTCCCAATAAAGCTTGAGAACACAACAATGGTAGATTGAACTAGCATTTGTATTCAGTTGAGGTCCAAGAAAAAATGTGTGCGTGCGTGCGTGCGTGCGTGCGTGCATGCGTATATGTATATGAACACATACTGACCTGTATGTTTTACATGTGTTCATGTGTTTGTAATGTTGGACTTTGTGTGGAACAGCAGCTTTACACTATTTTATCTTCTTTTAGCTACTAATGTTTCATCTGAAAATCTTACAAAACATGGAAAGCAAAGAGTAAATTGATATCCAGCAACTATAAATGCCTACTTTGATATCCAGTTTGGCTTGGCTTTATACATACATACATACATACATACATACATACATACATATCTCAGATCTCAACTTAGGCATTTCTACTTGCTGGAAATCTATTCCTTCTCTTTGCTTCTCTTTTGTAAGGTTTTCAAATGATTAGAAGCTGAAAGAAGGTTAATATAGCATGAAGCTGCTGTTCCACACAAAGTCCAACATTAGAAACACATGTAAAAACAATACACCTTTTTTGTTCTAGACACTGAAGTCATTTTGTAGCAGCATGGTAAGCAGAACAGGTCCTGGTCCAAATGATGCAAGCAACAGAGTGCAGGTGTTCTCACCACAAAGCCACAAATGCAGAAGGCCTTAATTAATACTGGTTGGACTTTCAGCAAGAGGCCCTGGGTGGTCGTTCCTGTGGCGTACAGTAACCGTGTTGTGAAAATATACAAAGTGCCCTCAGTTCTCCAGACCAAGCCCTTTTACCCAGCCTTGATCTTTTTCTGCCTTAAATTAAATCCTATTAATTCCCTCATCTGCTATCTAAAAATCTTTCACTTCCTATACCGTATGATAGTAATCTACCTGCTTTTTGAAAAGAAATACAGCTTGATGAGCAGATGCCTGTAGGCATGTCAAGCTTAAGCTAATGCATGCAATTCATTAAAACTGATTAATATGATTTTTTTTTAAATTCAACAAACTCCTGTTCTGTTCTTTGACAAGATAATGAACCAAAAATAGCAGTACATAATTTTTTTTATTATTAGCAAATTTTTGCAATCACACTTGATTTTGCCCTTCTTACTAAAAGGTAATTGTACATTATCATAATGCTGCTGGTAGTACTGCAGTGATATGCACACAGTTACAACACACAGAGAAAGCATAGCTCTTGGTCCTCAGCAGTGTAATACTAGTAGACAAACTAACAATTGCCTTTCAAGTTATTTTACAAACCAGGTGTCCCTGTGTTTACCAGCAGTCAAGAATCTTACTCTCTAGTTGTACATGTATTTTAGCTTGCTTTCAGTTCAACTCACTCAAGATTATTTTCCTTTCCATTTCAACTTTATCAGAAATCATGTGCACATGATGCATAAATAGTCACTAATACAAAACTGTTACTTTGTGAACTTCGACGATGTATACAACTTCCCTTCCCTGCAAATATGCCATTTTAACTATGAAAAACTGATACTACCAGACTAAAGTTTTATCTTCATTTCTTTGATTTACAGAAAATAATCGATTGTAAAAATCAAGTGCTGCAATTTTTAAATGGTTAATTTAAGGACAGTCATTTTTCACTTTTAATCCAAATTTCTATAACTAAGTTGAAACCATCAGCGTCATTTCTGTGTGGTGGCCTGTTCAAACACGGTCACAACGTTAATGGTTAGGCCGAGTATTTGTTCAGTGTTTGTTTTAACTTAGCTAACACAATGGCAATTCCTGAAGACAGAGGAGGCTCAGAAAGAACCGATGAGCAAATGGACAGCAGCAGAGACTTTTACCCAGACCTGTGTGTAGACAGGTCTGCAAACACAGTATATTTAGTAGAACATGCTGTCAGACCTCACTGAGTATGTACTCTGTCTGATAGATGTTGATTCAAGTTTTATCTTGAAAAAACATTGTCATTTAACTTCTCAAAGGTTTTGAATTGCTTTCTTCCTATAAAGTCACAAAGCACCTCCATTGCTGCATCTTCATCTCTTCATATTAATTCAGAATTCAAGGCATTTTGATATTCCAACATCTCTTCTACACTAGGTATATTTATTTATTTATGTATATATTTTTACCAAAACCATGGACAAAGTAGGACTTTATGTGGGTCATTATCTGTGTAAGAGCTCACTTAAGCTGTCCATGGTGTAGCCGCTTTGGTTTATTACTTGGTTGTTAGAAACTAGGTGAAATAAAACTCCCCATAGTTCATTGAGCCTCTCTCAGTTCTGCTCTGGTGAGTGCCTCTACATTAAGAGAGCAGGATATCAGTGCAAATGCACGGTACCTTTCAGGTCAATATACTATGAACCAAGAGGTCACACTAACTCGGTCTGTTAAAGCTTCTCGATCACCTCCCTTTTAAAGACCCATCAAGTCATGGCTGAATTACAGAGAGTTGCCTTGGTCAGGGGTGTAGGCAATGGCTAGTGGTCCGAGAAACTATTTAGTCCTCATGGGTTCAGACACCTGCCCTGACATGAATGACCGGCACAACTTATTTCCCTTGGAGTCTCAATGAGGAAATTCTAGAGTCACATTTTCCAGCAAACTGTCTAACCCTATCATAGTCACACAGCACCACATACTTTTACATGATCCCCCAACTTCCTCTTCCCATTTAACAAATCGCAGTACTGAACATTTTATAATTTGTCATTTAATGACCATTGAAGAAAGATTATTAAACCACATGACAAATAGTCCCACTCTCTGAGCAACACCTAGCTTATCCTTAATCAATTGCTTCTGGTTTCTTCTAGACTTTGTTTTGGGTAATATACACATAACAGGGATTACATCTTATTAACTGTTTCACAAATGTATGAGACATACATCTGACAGTCTCAACCACTGTTGCACCTTAAAAATGCAAGCATATGAGGAGCACTAAACATTGGTTGTTGCCTGGACTGCTAATGGATATAACAATTGTGTTGCATTTTTACAAATTACTAAATTTTATTGATTGTATGAATTAATGTGACTGAAGAATCGAGACAGCCACATGAAACCTCCACACCTCTATCATTTCTCACCCAAACAGGATTTGAGGACAAATGCATGACAGAAACGTTGGCTTCTGTTCTTTCCAAGGAACTGTAAGGTTCACTGTACAATTAGCCTTTGTCTCTGTAAAATGCACTCATTGACTAAATAGCCATAACCGCTTATCCTACCGCATGGTCACAGCCTGTCATGACGTCATAGAGCATGAAGCAGGGAACAGCCTGGACAGGAGTCTAGTCCATTGCAGGGTCATTTCAGATACACACAGTTACTCATACAGTGACACACCACAGTTTAGAGTCACCAACTTGCTTAAAACTGTGACCTATGCAAATAACAAATTTAAAAGCAATGCAGCTTCTGATGTATACTGAAGTATACGTTGTCAAAATAGTTTTTTTTTGTGTCATTCAGAGTTTTTGTAATATTTTGTAAAATTAAGGCTATAGTCAGAATTTACTGCCTTTATGCTTAGCAGCTCATTCCCCAGTTGAATGAAAAAAATCTTTCAGCAAAGATTATTGCCATTATAGTAGTGTAACAGTAGTGTATTACAGCTTTTGTGCAGTAGTGGGCAACATTTTTATTCATTTTTCTGGCAAATTAACAAGAAACTCTTACAGTGCTGCACATCTCAGAGTGTTTTTCAAAGTTTCACTATCCTACTGCAACATTACTTGTGGGTTGTTTTATGGTTTTTATTGTTTTTATGGTACAGTACATGTTTGTTAGTTAGTTAGATTAATAGTAATATACTATACAAAACACTGACAAAATGTTTTTCACTACTTAATAAACTGATTAGAAACAGGTTAGGTTTTTCATACGTCACTGTTAAAATTTCTTTTGTCATATAATTCTTCTTTTAATTTATATGCTTATGTTTGATACTGTCATGTGTGTGATTTGCGTAATTGTTCTTTTGCTGTTTCAAGAAACATCTTGTTTCAGAGTTGTAAACCTTGACCCAAAAGTGCTCTGCTTTAATGCATTCTTCTCTTAGGCACCATTTGCTGATAGATGGGACTGGATGGCATCATAAAGCCTACTGCTTCCCAGACTGTGAGTTTACAGAACTTTGAATGAGTGGCTTTCAGGTGCCCCATGTTATCAGTGCACTTAGCAGTTGTCAGGGCGGCTGCGGCCTGACATGTGTGGTGGCGGCACAGCTTCAGCTCACTTATCCTGACTGTTCATTTAGTTTTAAGTCACTTGTCCCATTCTTCACTCACTCAACCTGTTCGCTTGACTAAATGTCCTGTATCCAACCATCCTGATGAATATTTTGTATGTTTAAAAGGACCAGATACCAGTATTACATGGGATAGTTCATTTCCACACAGGTTCCAGTTCCACCTGTTGTCAATAAAATATTATTTCCTGCAGGACTTGAAATGTGATGTCCAGTTTCACTTCATCATTATCACTATCATGTATCTTAAATCTATGGAATGATTTGATATATTAAAAGTAATTATATGCTATGTTCTACAGAAAATCAAAGTATGTATCCCCAAGGAAAGCTGAACCTCTTACATCAGCAGGGGGGACTTCAGGACAGGATGCTTCATCTAAGCATTTCACAGTACGCTGCCAACTAACACTTTCTAAGTTCTCACAGAATTTCTGTTCTTTGTGGAATGTTTGATAAACAGGTAAATCCTGCCAACTTAAAAAATAATCAAAACATTTAAGATTTTGTTATCAGTAACAGATACTTTTCCTTACAAAGGAACATGTTACACATTTAAGTCTAGATAAAATCTAGCAGTTGTGGATCCTCTCACCAATGCATTCGTTTGACCTCTTTTTTGACCACATTCCCTGCAGCACACTCAATGGTAAGTATGGCAATTCTCCCTCTTTTTTCAACATGGGTTAATTATTCCTGCAATGTTATTTGCCAGAAATTCTTATCAGTTTATGACAGGTGTTATCAACCTGTCCCAGGTCATGTGACTGATCTCGGCCTATCCGTGAAAAGCCTTCTGAATACTTTTGATTAGTACCCATGAGATAGAAACCACAGAACTAAAGCAGGTCCTTGTATATCTGTATGTGTGTAAGGGTGTTATAGAGGGTGGGGGCGATTAGTTGTCTTAAAAACTCATGCTTTCTTTTTTGGTTACCTCAAATTTCCTCTTCTCAGTTGATGGAAACACTATAAGGTCAGCAAGACTGGTTGTGTAGATGCAGATTCTTTTCTCACAATGACCAAGGAGCTGGAGTTAATAATGACTTCGCATCCTTTATGTCACATTAGACAGGAATTGATTAAAGAAGATACGCCTGCATCGGGTGAGTTTTTGCCTGTGTGATGTGACTTGCATCACTGAAATGATTTTTTCTTCCTTCAGGAACTCAAAACCTTATTTAAATGCTACAAGAGAAAGCAACAATCTTTTAAAGAATGTATAGTTCAGAATGAACTTTAACAGTAATAGACTATTTGAGTCATCTAGATTGTTCCCTAAAAAGTTTAAATCGTCATATATCTGCTCAGAGGACCGTTAGGACTTGAAGCGTCATCACTTTGTGCTGAAGGAGAGACTGTAGATACGGTGACTCCCCTCGCCAAGATCTCTTATTTCAAATCGGCAACGCATGTTTAATAACTTGTAACCCAGTCCGATGGAGGCTCTCCGGCGTAATAACAAGTTATTATTATGTTCATGATAATAACAGGTTTTACAGCACAGCTTGATATGTCTATCGGCTGGATATCTCTATGTGATCTCAGCAAAAGAATAACAAGTACCTTTAAATAGCTTTATCACATTTAGCATTTATGTTTTTCATAAATTTTTACGTTAATACACAACCATATGAAGTCTGTTTTTTAACCGATCCTACAGAAATAAACGCTGTAGTTTTTTTTTCCAAAAATGCGGCTGCACTCTATTTTATTTGCATGTGATATCGAATTAGTCGGTTTATTGTATCTTACAATCAAGAATATTTTAAAAACAGATAACGACAAAGAAAATGAATGATTTACGAACCGAGGCGGGTTATTTTGGGCGTGTTTTTGCTATTTTATTGTTCGCTTTTAACAGCAAAGAGTTGGATTATTCTTACAAAAAATAAAAGTTAGCATCACAATTCTCATTGCTATTCGTTAATACTCGTTGTATTTTGATTCATATTGATCCTGTTTTGTTGTTTAATCTGTTAACACAATAATTTAATTAAATTGCAATACTTCAGTATCAGCATTATTGATATTACTACCGTAGCAATTTAAAGTACATGTTGATTATAAAAAGAACCATAGATAGGATCAAGTGTACTTCTGTAGTTAAAGTCCGAACATTGAATAATTTAACAGATGTCTTATTTCATATTTTAAACCGCAGTTGCATTATCGGGTGAATCACTTGCTCCTCGAACAATATATTTTGCTCTTTTAATGTGAACCAAAAAAATGAACCATAGATACCTCCAAACAAATTTTACTGCTGTTGAACCGTATGCAAATTCAATTCTATGGCATTCTATATTGTGATCATTGTGTTCAGTTTAAATCAGTTGGATTTAACTTAAATGGGCAGAAATGTAAGCTTCACGAGAATGTGAGCGCGCGTCTCGTCGCGTGGGTGTCGGCGCGCGTGTGCGGGATTCCTCAGGTGTGAAGGCGGCACTGAGCCCTGGATCTCCGTGCACGCGCCGGAGCAGCACCTCTGCACAGAGACTTTACCCCTTTTAGCGGCCCTACAAATACACATGTCTGTCTCTGAAGGAAAAGTGGGCGCGCAGCAGCTCCACAAACAGAGTTAAAACAGAGACACCGTCCCACAACAGAGTGTAAATCGAACCACACAGATCACACTCCGCACTGCTGCGTGCGCGAGAGTGTGAGCTGTTGTCGCTGTGCGGAAACACACAGAAGCCACTAACTGCACTTATTCTTGTCTTATCCGATTTGTCGATCAGAAATGCATGTTTTCATCTATTTTTCGCTATATTTTATCCGCTGTTACAAATTCTTTAAGTAGCGAAAAATACTGTGTCAATGTTTCGTGCAGTAATCCCCTGCTGTTCTTAAATTTATGCAGACTTGTTTAGATACAAAATTATTTACAAGGTACCCGGAAATATAGTCTACGTTTTATATCTCATGGTATTTAATACATTACAGTTTAGCACAACCTTCGTCACCTTTTTTTACCATTTACAGGGTACAGTGTAGTCTGAACCTTGCAACGATGAATTTAAACATAAAGGAACATTTGCCTCGTTTAATAAACCTGTAGCTTCGAGTGACAGCCGTGCATTTCTGTATGGTTCATACTGTAGATGTTGGAGGTAAATGAAAAGAAAAGAAAAAACTGTAACCCTCTAGTCAATGACAAATTGAAGCTTCTCCAATGCATTGAAAAATAAGTAGCCATCAAGCAGAGAAAACAGTGGATAGAAGTCCTGCTGTGCTGTAGTGCAGAACCTCGATCAGGGCAGCTACTTACCTGAGCTGATACGGTAAGAATACCCTGCTGTAGAAATGGGAAAATCACTCTAAGGTTCATAATCTAATATTCTAATAACCTAATAAGTCGCTTTAGACAAATGTGTCTGAATAATAATAATAATAATAATAATAATAATAATAATAATAATAATACTTGACAGCTTCATCTCGTCTGAATTCAGTATATAATAGAAAGACTGCACTGTGTTTTAATTTTATTACCACTAACCTTTGGAATTTATTTTTAAATGTTTCGCATCCTGGTCTCTCAGTTTCTTTCCTTACCCTGTATTTTTACTTTAAAGTCCATCTTTACTGTACTATCAATTGGAACCGCACGGGCTGAGAGCCGCAAACCGAAGCGCGGCACAAAGTGGCATCTCTCGTCTCTGTGAGCCATTGGAGCTGGCCGCGTGACGTCAGAACGCTGTGAGGAGGCGCGATTGGCGCGAGCTGCGCCGGCGAGGGGGCTAAACGGGCCAGAAAAGACAGGGGAAGAAGTTGACATGTGAGCACACCATCGACACACTGCAGAGGGCTGAGGAGACGGGTGTGTGCGCGTGTGTTCCCACCTTCGTAGACTTAAAAGTTGCTGACAGTTGGTGAAGTGTGGTGTTACTTGTGCGATACTGTTTTTTTTACCCCGATGTCTGCGTGACCGCTTCAGATCAGGTGTCATCTTCTTACTGCTTCAAAACTAGGCGTAGACAGGCGAGTGAACGTAGTGTCGCAGTTTAGACTGCTCTTCCGATTTACGTCCATGACGGTGGTGATGATGGTTAGGATGGTGATGGTGATGATGGCCTTCGCGCGAGCACTTTGGAGCAAGAACTTTGCGTCGGGACGTAGCCGCGCGCTTCAGGTGCTCCTGCAGTCCATCTAGACAGACGGTGAGCTCCAGCCAGCGAGGTCGCTCGCGGGATTTGGCGTCGCGCGTGTCCGTAGTGACCAGTTTGCGGTGTCCGTGCGGCGTCCAGGTGCTCCGGCGGACGAAGGCGGCGCTCGTGTGGGACTCGGCGGCGCTGTCATGCTGCCCAAAGTGGAGACAGAATCTATGGGAGTGGCGCGGTCGCATGGGGACCGGGGACACATGCCAGGCAACATGCAAGGTAAGACACGCAGCACCCGGGGGCATCTCCTCTACAGCACTCGTGCCGGTGCGGGGCACACGGGCAGGGCCACTTGATCGCTGAGCAATACATATTCTCCCGTGGGACAATGAAACAGGCCCAAAAGAGCCAAGTATGGCGTGCGCGAGTCATAACTCGCCAAAAAAGTAAGAACAGCGGCCAAAAAACAATGTGACATTAAAGATGCTTAGGTATTTCTGCGTTTCCTATATTTTACCTTCAGTTTAATATTAGATGCTGCGTAATATCACAGGACGTAAATGTTGGCTTTACGTAAAAAATGTTCCAGGAGTACTGAGGTATAACTGCAGAGCCACGTGGAGTGTTATGTGCAAATTTTATGACAGAGTTTCTTACTTGGACAGACTGACGCTGTCTCTCTGTGTTTGTGCGTGTGTTTGGCCTGAGTTGAGACCCCCTGCCAGACACACCGCAGGGTATTAATTACCCCGTTACAGTGCGGCTGACGTCATATTGACAGCGTGCTGATCACCTTTAATCACCGACCCCCTCCTGAAGTGCTGAGACTTAGTGTGTAAAATGCAGGACGATAAACGGCGGAAACCCAAAAAGAAACAGCGCGTAACAGCAATAACATTATACAGTTTTGAATTGTGCTACGGTACGTTTTAAAGGTTTCTATTGGTGCAAATGTACAAACTGGGTTGCATTACTGTTTTTCATAAAACATTTTTTTGTATTTTTTATCTTTTGACTTTGCTTGCATTTTGTAAACATTTCATTGCTGTGTGTCTAAATTTATTCTGCTGGTCAGGGGCCAATACTGACCTTTGAAAAATAAATTGTAATATTACACTTAAATTAGTTCTGTAGAAAATAAATGTTGCCAGTTTGATATTTACTTAAAATCTTACACCAAAGTCGCCTGTAGTATTTCATTTCAGGATATTCATTTCTCTTTGCGGAACAGTTTCAAGAGAGCTGAGAGCGCTAAAATCACAGAAAAGCTTTTCGGGTGTTTTTAATTGTGGAATGGCAAAGTGGGATAGTACATTTTTTCGTTCAAATACTAAATATTGCCTTAACGGGAAGCACATGTGTCGAAGGACTTATATAAATAAAAATTCTTGATAATAATCTTTAGTTTTTCCACCACTTGTGAACTTTGCCGTAGTTTTAGAACACCCCGCTTTTAATATTTGTGTTAAATTTACGGCAATGTTATGTTTAATGTAATATTTAATGTACTGTTTATTCAAATTGATTGTATTTTTTCTTTTACTTTTATACTTAATTTTCTGCTGTATTTACTGAACGCCTGCACAGATCAGCGCCGCGGTTTTTTCCGATGTTAATAAGTGATGCGCTGTTAGCAGAGGATCGTACTGTACACGCCGTCTGTCACAATAAGACAAAGTGGAGCCGAAAGCGGACAGTTTCGCTCTGAAGTGGCGGCACATCGATCGCTCGTATAACGATTAAACTCACAAGTGATTTCTACGAAACGATGGTGGCCAACACGCGAGCACCTGTTGAACTTGATAGCGGTTACTGCATACTGCAAATAATCGTGCTTAGAACACTGTCAGATCTTAAGTATTACAATAGTATTTTAAAACGTTACATTTCCCGCCGTCAACAGCTTGGTTTCATTGCTTGCGCGTTTTGTAGTCTCAGGGATTTATTTCAAATTATGTCATTTTCATTTTGTTCGGTTCTCTAAAAGATTTGTTGTAAAGTTTTAGTCTGCTGTTGTCTGTTAAATCTGAAAATATTGTTTATGAAAAGAACAGAAGCCTTATTGCGTATGTTTCAATGAAATGTTTGAAATAATTTTATAGGCTACATCCCAGAAAACTGCACGTTGTTATTAGTTAACCTTTTCTTGTAATTTTGGTTGTTTGATTTGTTTGGATATCCAATTTGAAACGCTTGTTCCACAATATTTCTGTCTAAATATGTGGAAATCTATTCAGAATTTAAGTACAAAACTTTTTCAAGAAGACAAAAATTGCCAAAAGGGCCATGGCTTATTGAATTTTATTCAATACATGCCAGATTCTTTTTTCATCTGTTTCTGCTCACAGTTTTGCAAATAGTTTTCAGAATGTTCAACATGACCTGCAGAAATATGGAAATTGTTTCTGCGGCTATGCTGTGAAGCCCTGGTTTGGTTATGGGGATGAGTCCCATCAGAATCACTCTCACACTCATTAATAATAAAGAAAAGACTCTGAGTTTGATGCATGTGTGAGATGAGCTGTGCTGTCTTGGTTACCTACTGTCCTGGTTAACGTGAATATCCTCACTGTAGCCCCCCAGTTTAAAATGATGGACTACTCCTACGATGAAGACCTGGACGAGATGTGTCCTGTATGTGGGGACAAGGTGTCTGGGTACCACTACGGACTGCTCACCTGTGAAAGCTGCAAGGTATGCTGGCTGGCTATTTGCTTTCTTCCCTCCCTCGCCCCTCTGTCTTCACCACCTGCCACCTTTGCTCGGTGGGAGCTTCCAAAAACAACACAGCATTATATATAGCAACCATAGCAAATAACTTAGTTGGGTACAACTGGAAAAAAGAAAGAAAAAAACTACATTTAGTAGACAAGCTGCATAATTATAAATATATATAAGATTTTTAGGAACTTTTTAGAAATTCTTTTTGAACTGAAAATATCAGGAGTTCAGTCAATAGAAAAGATTTTTGATCAGTGCGGTAAATTGGCTTCAATGATAACATACAGTAAGTGTGAAGTTGCTGCGGCTGGACCAGTGGGTTTTACACCTTTAACTGAGGATCCAGTGCAACGGTGCATCACCGTTTTTGTCTTCCCTTAATATGTTACACTACTCCACCTGAATTTAAGCAAAAAATGTATGTAGAAATGTGTTATTGTCTAATTTTTGCATGATATATATGAAATAAATGAACCCATTGTGACGAGGGTGTTAATTAAGCAGTGTATCACATCTGCTTTCCTCTGAACCCCGATTATGCCACTCCTGTTACACAATGTTGGTGTTTATCGCCAGAAGTTTATATTAGTATCATCATACTACACATCAGCATTGTAAACTTATCTAAACAAGTACTAATGTGTGCTTCACCTCAATCAGTTATAAAAAAGCCTGTCGTTTTAAATTTTAGATAAGAGTGCATTTAAGTTCAGAGGGAAGGCATCAAATGTATAGACTAAAACAGCTTTTAGAATACTTTTTTGTCTTTATTTTGTTGCATTAGTCTATATTATTATTAAATAAAGCATGCAAAGCATTTTTATCAGCATGTTGTGTGTATTTTGTTTATATGTAATTGTAATTTTAGACATGGATCATTGGAATCTAAACTATTTACTTGCACTTGTGTTTTGCAGTTTTAACCAAAAGTCTATTACACTATCACTGTTGAAGTATGTACAGGACTTATTATTGGTTTATTTCACATTACACACTTTAGGTACATGTGAAATGTAGCATATGTTTGCATAAACCAGTATATAGCACTGTAGTATGTAATATAGTTGAGGGAATGTTTGTAACCCATAATAATACCAAAAAAAGGAATTAGTAGAACAGACTTCAATGCAGACAAAAATACTCGAATCTGTTGTAAAAGTGTCTATTTTAAAACACTCTCAAAAACCAGTTGATTTGCTTTTTGAATATTCTCTGTGATGTCTGTGAAAAACAGCAATGACTTTGCTTTGCTTTTTCTTCCCCAAGTAACAACTTAAATTCAGCTCTGTTATAAGAAATTTCTGGAAATCCCATAACAACAAATTATTAATGTTTTTTCATTGGATTTTCAGATTTGTACTCATGTTGCTTAAATATAAAATGTGTAGGGCAATCCTGGAAGAGACTTCCATAAGAGTTGCTGGGCAGCACAGACACAATTTCAGATGTCTTCTTTGTCTTAGTAATCCATTCTAATGTGTGACATATCTGCTCATAAAACCTCAGTAGTTCCTAAAATTACATATTGCTCTTCTAAAAGTTTAAAAACTTTTGTAAAATGTTTTATTATTTTTTTAATGAATGTAGTTTCTCACATGTTAATTATCACATGATTATCATATGTTAGTTCCACATTTTGAGGGACCTCCTAAATTTTTCTGTCTTCCGTGTATGGGTCTGATGAAGAGACAGCAATATCTGGTATATTTTATATGTCCGTTCATACCATACATAGTGTGGTAATGTGTGACTTTTCCATGGTATTCTCACAGTGTTTAGAAACACACTCAGAGGTGGTGGAACTGACACTGATGCTGACATCTTTATTATTGTTTTCCACAGGGCTTCTTCAAGCGCACCGTGCAGAACAACAAGAGGTACACGTGCATAGAGAACCAGAGCTGTCAGATTGACAAAACGCAGAGGAAGCGCTGTCCCTACTGTCGGTTTCAGAAGTGTCTCACCGTGGGCATGAAGCTGGAAGGTGACAGTGATTTTCATTAACCGCTGTCTCCCCATGCTCTCTGCCGGTCGGGGGGGTGTTCGCAATGAAGGAAATGACAGTGGCCTGTCACTGAGTTTCATACCCGACCTCACTTAAATGCTACTTGCCAACATGTCAAACACAGTTCTTCATTTAACTTATACTCTCCAAAGCCTTCCGTTTCCAAACAGGGAAATATTTTTTTGTTGCTTAGCAGGCACATTAATCCAGCGCTACAGTACAGAGCTTACAAATGTTTTACAGATGGATAAAGGAAACCTATTTCACATTAGTACTGCAGCAGAGTTTGAAAGTTTGCATCATTAATATGTTCTTTCTTAACTCATTCCAGTTTGCATTTCGTACACTGTATTCCAAAAACATTTTTTACATTGTACAGCAGCTGGAGACTAAATTTATATACCATACGTGTAAATCATTTTCTGTAACATTATTAAAACAGATAATCCTAATTTAAATTTCAGACTTTTCAGACTGTTTATCTTTTTCAGAAGCAGTGCAGATTAAATTCTGTGCTTATAGGGCACAATCTGTAGGGACTGAGAGTCATTTTGTTAGTAGCCTGTGGCTGTAACTATTGGAGTAACTGCTGATCCAGACTGCGGTATCCTGCTAATTGACGATATTTGGCTTTCCTTCCACCTTTACCTTTACTGAATCGCTTACTGGAATACTGTAGTTTTCACTGATGTTGTTTTATGGATGATTATTTAAAAAGGGGTTACTAGCTATGCAGTAAGTGCATTTGTAGCATTTTACCTTTAAAGAAAAGATGTATATTTATTATTTCTTTAATTTGTTTACTTCCATAACCTATTATTAAACATACATATAAGAGTATGAATGCCATAATGTGAGGGTTGTGTTTGCTATCATACCCATGAAGAGATTAAACAAACTCACACTTCAGACTGATTTGAGGTCAGTTTTGTAAAGACGGAGGTCATGGTATCAGAAAGTGTCATAACAAGAAGTGTCTTGTCTTGTTTTCATTTTTTGTACGCAGATATATTTTCCACTTTGGAACTTGTCAGTGATTTAACTGGAATTTCTGTATAATTCTGGATTTTCTTTTGTAGGAGATTATGCATCATCTTCTTTTATCCATATGTCAATCCTTTGTATACATGGATACTGTCATCGTGACATGTCATAATGTATCGGATATCCAGTGCAGATAATCACAGTTTGACTGCACCTAAATGCAGTATAATTTTTAAATTTATTTAATATTAATATTTGTGCAGAACAAAGAGCTTAATTCATTGAATTACTGCCATTATATTTTAACTGCCAATAAAGAACTGGCATTTGATCGCTCACGAGAGTGGCAAACGGTCAGAGAATGACAAAAGGAAATGTGTTTCTAACACCAGCTGCTGATGGATTTGTGTGATACACACATAAAGAGACTTGTTTAATTAGAAACAAAAAAAAAAATCAAAATGTGTACGCCTCATTTGACTTTCAGGATCAGGCTTAATTGTGTTTTCCCAAAAGAGCTAACTATTAGTTTTCAGCTCATTAATTATCCTGTTGCTCGGAATCATTAATAGTTAAAGTCCCTACAATAATGTATAATGGATTCACATGGTTTTGTGATAAATTTTTAACGCTGGCGCTGGCCTCTCGGATAAAATAAAAGCTCAGAGCATCACCTCTAGCGGAAGGTACAGTCCATGTGTGTCATGGGGGCTGTCAGGCGCTCCCACACCAATGTATTTCCCGCCGCCAGCCGAGGAGGACCCAGTAAGACCCCCTCACTGGCCCCTCAGATCTGCGCGGCGGTGACAGACACTGCTGTGACAGAGACCATTAAAATCACTCCCAGGGCAGCTGTTGAGCTGGATGTGTTTTAATTATTTTTTTATTGTGGCAATGTTAGACGCCAGGAAGCTAAAGGATGACGAGCCTCGCTGTACGCAAGGGAGATGGGTTGCTTGAACCTCCACTCCTCCACCTGCCAGCCACGTGAGACAGGGTCTGCTTCACTAGCAGAGTAAAAGGGAAATAATTAAGTGCAAATAATTAACATACACCCTGAACACAAAGAAACAAAGCGCATCCACCAAAAGAAACAGGTCAGACATAGATGATCCTGTAGTCTCCATGCTGCTGTTTTAATCATGTTCTATTAGAACCTGTCAAAAAATGTGATTTGTTTGGAATGAATAATTTGTATTTACATAGTACTGTACATATTTGTCTTCTGTGATATTTGCTGTGTTCTGCTCGTATAATATTTTTCACTGACATTACTGTTAATTTATGGTTCTGATTGTCTGCAGTCAGTCATTAACCAGATATGAAAATTGATAAGCAAATTTCTGTTGGCATATCAATGAAACCAAATCACCATGTGTGGAATTGTATTTAATTCAGTAGTTTTCATAAGCGTTGCTTGTGTCCTATTCCTCGGCCTATGACTCAATTTTATAATATAACTTCCAACAACTACGATTGTCACAGAGTTTGGTTGGCGTCATAACACTATCTGGGAAGAGTAATTTGCCTAGGTATCTTGTGCAGCAGCTGCATACTAGCCTGCTTCAGAATTTCCAGATCACTGCAGGTGTTCCATACCTCCAGTCTGAGGTAGATCCTATGCATCCTGCCATAGCACATACTTCCTCAAGGAATCTTTGGCAGTGCACATAAAACAGAGTAAGAAGGGTGTGTAATGGAGACTTGCATGGAAACAAAATTAATTGTTTTGCTCTGTGTTAATGTCTGACAGCTGTGAGAGCAGACCGCATGCGAGGAGGCCGCAACAAGTTTGGCCCCATGTACAAGCGCGATAGGGCCCTGAAGCAGCAGAAGAAGGCCCTGATCCGGGCAAATGGACTCAAAATTGAAGCCATGTCTCAGGTGATGCAGACTGTGCCCACAGACCTGACAATATCTTCGGCCATGCAGAACATCCACTCTGCCTCCAAGGGCCTACCTCTAAGCCACGCTGCCTTGCCCCCCACAGACTATGACCGCAGCCCCTTTGTCACCTCTCCCATCAGCATGACCATGCCCCCCCACGGGGGCCTGCAGGGCTACCAGGCATACAGCCACTTCCAAAGCCGCACCATCAAGTCCGAGTACCCGGACCCCTATGGCAGCTCTCCCGAATCGCTCATGGGCTACCCGTACGTGGACTCGTACCAGAATGGCTCGCCATCCAGCTTCCCCCATCTCATTGTTGAGCTGCTCAAGTGTGAGCCTGATGAACCCCAGGTGCGGGCCAAAATACTGGCCTACCTGCAGCAGGAGCAGGCCAGCCGGAGCAAGCACGAGAAGCTCAACACCTTTGGTCTCATGTGCAAGATGGCCGACCAGACGCTCTTTTCCATTGTAGAGTGGGCAAGGAGCAGCATATTTTTCAGAGAGCTGAAGGTACGTGATTTGGCGCCTTTCGTGATGTTTATCTGAACACAGATTGGATGGCACAGTTGTGCTTTAAAGCTTGCCATTTTTTCCTTATTTTACTTTGGCACAATGTCTAACATATGCTGAGGTTTTGAGAGACATAATTTACTGCACATGGTAGGTTATTTTAGTTATGATAACTGGTTTGGAATCTTAAATTGTAAGTTTACAGTGTAAAATGCTGTAAAAGGTGTTACATGTGCTACAGTAGGCACCTTAAGATGAAAAAGTTTAGTATCGGTAATAAGAAATTTAAAAAATGTAAATATTACATAATGACTGCTATGCATTGGTATTCCCGTTGATTATATTACAAATAGTGTATCACAAATAATTCCATTGCAAGGAAGAGAGCAGCCTGTGTATGAGATTCACTTGAAGAGTCATTTACTATGTTAAATTGTGTGTATTATGTAACAGTGATCACTAAAAGTTTGGCCAAAGTAAATTTAGACTGGCAAAACCACCTTTGTGTTCATTAATGTTTTTTTTTTTTTTTTACCCAAACCTTGACCACTCTTCTATGATAGAAAGAACATAAAAAGTTTCCTATGAAATGCAGACAATCCTCCTTTTATTCTCACGAGGACAGGCAGTTTTTCCGGGACTGGTGTGCGCCATGTTGTCACTGCGAACAGTTATTTGTTCAGAACAGAGGTTAAATGAGGAACGTCATGAAACCCTTTGAAGAGGACGGAATGAGACTGAGTCACCTGTTTTTCTACAGTTTGGCCCCTTATTGCAGGGCCAGCCAGCTGGAATTTTCTTTTGTTTGCTCTCTTATCTCAGGCTCAACAGTGCGAATTGCAGTGTTCCTTTTGAAAACTGTGCGAAACAACTGCATTAAAAACAATGCTTGGCTGTGTGAGTCATATAGCTCTTTCAGGAGTTTATATTTTCAGCAAGTGCATACAAAATGCATGTTGATATTTATCATACCATAAATCCTTATTTGACATTTTCGCAACTGAATTAGCATTAGGTGTTGAACAGCACTTCATTGGGTTTTAAATGAAGTGGGTGTGGTTGTATAGAAAAGGATAGTTTTTTAAAATTGTGTAGTAGGACATACTCAAACAAATTTTAATTCTATTAGCCACATCCTCTATCCAATTTCGCCCTGCCTCACTTCAGCTTAAAATGTCATTATGTTTTGCTAATGATGAACTATATGAGCTACATTCACTTGCGATTGAACATCATTGTTTAAATGATGAAGCATGGCGCTTTGTGGAGAAACTCATTTCTACACGCAGACAATTGTTTCATGGCACTTCAACAGCAGGACAAGGGCCTGTCTGCGATGTGATAATACAAAGCACAGAAATGGACAGAGATTTGAGGTACTTGCTCTGTACCTTTGCGAAATGATTCACACATGCAGAGATGTGTGAAATGATCCCCCACTATCGACAGCTTTTGAAAGCCCCCTGTTTAAATTATTCAAGACATATATCTATGGTTGAGATGAAAGCACAATGATTGTGGTGGGAGAAAATCCCATTTGTGAGCAGTTTAATGAGAGATGGAAAAAGCACCATGGACTAGGGAAAGGCTGTTGTACTGACAGAGTACTGGGGTTTTCTCAGCACTCTAAACATGTTTGTGCACCTGGTTGCTCTATCTATACAACTCTGTGTTTGTGTCATAGGTCATACTCCCAATTTGTCACTGGTTTTTAATACGTGCAGTCTTGCTCAGTTTCTATTATATTAGTTCACAAATAATTCCAGTGTCACTGGGGCACTACTGCTATGACATAACTGAGAAATTTCAGTTAAGGCATATGTGTGTCTAATGCATTAATGTTAAAGTTGTTTTACTTCAGTCTAATGTCGCTTAGAGCTGTAACAGGTTCAAGGGTATGGTAATGTACTCTCTTTGACAGCACATTAGGGTGTCACTGTTACACAACCACAGATTGAGATTTTTGGGTGGACTTCTGTTTACCTTCCATGAAAACGCTGCATATAGGTAGGTTTTATTTTCAGATGAAATACTGAGTGTAGGTTATTTTGTAAATGATTTTTTTCAGCCTAAAGCTCTAGTATCCTTAATCTTATATTGGTCTTTTCTCTATAATTCTCTTACAGTCCAAAGGATTTTTCTTTTATATTGTCACAGTTTTCCCAGATTTTGAGGTCATTTTTATTGTATTTTGAACCTTCATGTTGTGGAACTCTGCCTTATTCTTGGCTTTGTCTTCTCATGCTATCCTTGGGCAGAGGTAGCCGCAACATATTATTTGTCCGATTCACTGTGTTTTTTTTTTAATTATGAGGCGCAAGTAGAAATTTTCATGGTAACATTTTTAACACCAGTAATCTGCTTCTCTGCTGCAGTTTGCCTGTGGACTGAGAAGTTGCTCTGAGAGCAGTGTATGTATTCTATTGTTTAGTCTTCAGAAGTACAGGTGACCTTAACTCACCAACTGAACAGTTTGCACTTGTGACCTCAAAGGTGCTGGTTCAAGTCCATTGAGTTGCCCTTGAGCAAAGCACCTGATCTAAATAGTGTGGTATGTGAGGCATCTAACAGAATATAAAAACATCAGTCAGTGTTGTATTCTAAAGTAGGGGTAGGTAAAATTTTGAAACTGAAGTTTTTACAGATGTGATCAGACCATATCAAATATGAATAAATAGCTTCTCATTTTAGTACACTTTCTAAAGTTATGTATCAATGAATTCTGCTACTTTGTGTAACAGTAATATTTGTTTAAAGTGGAAATTGTTTTATTTATTTCAAATTTCATCTGCGGGAGTTTGTGTATTGGTAGAATTGTGTTTGTACTGTTTAAAGCACAGTTTTAGCAATCCAGAGAAATGCAAGTGAATAAAATGTTCACTGGAAAAGTGATTCAGCATCTATTAACATATTAACACATGCATATATTTGCTGATGCAGTTTAGACTGCAGTCACAGCATCTACTCTATGTTCTTGTTACTTTATTTAAGTCAAAAGAAATACTCTGTTTAAAATGTATTTAAATATTTATGATCTATAACCTGGATCTTGTTACAGAAGGTACACCTGAGTTTAGATGGATATATCACCACTGTTTTTAGAATTTATTTTATAGTGTGTAGCCGAACTATAAATTCCATTCTGCTTTATGAAGGTTTTCAGTATTCCAAACATTATTTTTCATGATTTGGACTGCATTCTTAACTATAAATTTTAATATTCCTTAGCCTAAGTCTTAGCCCATTTCAGTACTGGATCATTTTAACTATAGATTTAAATCTCTGTAAAAATATTCTATTCATTCAATATCTCATTAAAGAAACATTTAGCAGTTTGGGTGATTTAGTCAGGAGGTATACCAGGAGGTATACCAAAAGACCACATCTGGGACTGGAACCAACAAGATTAGAATCACAGGTCCTTGACCACTATGTACCCCACTGCCTTGGTGTACTCTAGACACAACTTTTTTCCTCCTGGTTTTTTCAGTTTTATTGCAATGAAAATTATTCTTAATAATTAAGTTGTATTTAATGTTTACCAGAAAAGCCGTCCAGCAGGCAAAGGGTCCTTTTGTAATGACTGGGGGTCTCCTCTAGGCCTGCTGTAAGACCACACCTGTGGGTTGAGGGAAACAGATGCTGCGCTTCACAATGGGGGAATTGTCACAAAAGGGTGGGAGTGGAGAGCATGGTACTCGTCCTGTGGTCCAGCAGCTGGTGATTCATTCCCAGAGAGAGGAACCCTCCTCGGTGGGGCCTGCACCCATTGTTTACCAGGTAAAGCTTGAGTGATAACCTTGTTCTTGTGGCTTTGCAACACAATGGGACACATGGAGAAGCGGCACTAAATATATGCTTTTATTGTTCTTTTGAGCTTCATTTCATTTTTACTGCACTTTTTGTTTTTCTTTGTACTGGACCTCTTTCAAATTTACTATACCTATGTCATAATTGTCAACAAGGCGAGATTTTGGCAGGATAATGGCCATGTGTGAGCTTCATCCATACGGCCAGTATAGTACCTGGACCTGATAAAACTCAACGGTGCAAATCCTGAAAAGCTGGCGCATGGGTTTGGTGTGTATCCCCGTCCTTTCATAACTGGTGGGGGAAAGTCTTGCATTGTTTAAAAATGGGGCAGGAATGAGGATACCAGACAAGCCATTAAGTGAGGGGGACTGCATTACACCTCATTCCCAGGTTTGCACCCAGCAGAGAGCCTGAGCCTTTAGTGGAAAAGCAGCTGGGCCCTAGTGCAGACATGCTCATGCCATCTGCTCCAGCGGTGCCCTGTGCTGCACCATCCCGATAGTAGACAGCTTCAGTACTTAACTGTTGAAAAAACTAATTATCTTTGTTATTATTGAATTTCTTTTATCACCACCTTCACTGCCACTGTATAATTATCTTAGGAAACCAAGTCAACAAATATCTTCTCTGCTGAAGAGTTCTGTTAAAGAAATGCTTTCATAAAAATGTACTTATCCAGCAGAAAAGTTTTCCTGAGTGGTTCAGTTTCTAGACACAGGTTACCAATTATGATTCCTTCACACACTGTAAACGCAGAAATTAATAAGGCAATGTATTCGTGATGTGCGGACTTGAAAGCGGTATATATCCCTGTGGGGTCTGTTGCTGAGGTCACTCGGCACACTCCTGACAAACTGCGCGTGAGTGTCAGGCAGCGCCTGCTGGAGATTTGTAACTGTGTCCCTGGTCCATTGCATTTGAATTACTCCACAGTCCCCCCTGGCTCCCCCCTTTTCGGCCCCCACCCCAGCCTTGCATTAGCACCCGCGGGGGGGGAAGATGAACAAGGGAGTGGAGCTGCACCAAGGGCAGGGGCATGTCGTGAAGGACGGGGGGAAACAGGTGGAAGGTTAATGGCCCTGGACCGGATCCACCAGCCGCTCAGGCCTGATATATGGGCCCTGGGCCCAGCACAGGCATAGACTTTCAAAGATATATTATTTCATTTGAGGAGCAGCATTCTCATCCTTGCATTTGTCCACTGATAGATGATATCCCGCTGTCCCAGCAGCCACAATTGGAGACGGCGTGTGAGTTTTTGCAAGGCCTGCTCCTATATATATTGAATTTTTGTGGCTGAGCTCTCTTTAACCTCTGAGCCACAGTTTCCCCCGTGCCTCACTTTTTTAACACTGCTCTTTCAACTGTACGTTAACAATATCTGCTTGATCTGCAGGCAAGATATCAGCAAGAGCAAAGCCATAAAGAAGACTCCTCTCATTTGTAAATAATGTGGCAATGAGGGCAAAGGTTTTTGTTTATAGGCAGCACAGCAGCCTATGATTGTGCTTTTATTGCTGTGTTGCACAGAAAAAAGCTGCAAACCGCCTGATGAGATGACCTGTTGGTTTTAAGAGTGCTGTTAACATGTGTTACATTGAACTTAATATTTAAAAATAAGAAGTGAAGGAGACAGCTTGCTGCCCAGTTTGTATCATTTGCTATTTAATTTCCCAGTGCCCCTTTCTCCTTCCTGCCGTGAGCCCAGCACAGCGGTGCATCTCCAGAATCCCCGTCCCACACCCCTGGGACCCAGCAGCCGGACAGAGGAAACGGGCGCACTTGTTAAAAGGGGAGATTTAGGGCCTGAAATCCCATAGAGAGACATGAAGACATGAAGGAGGAGTGTTTGCTGGCCACAGAGTCTGCTCATCCACTTGTTGCTTTGATGAGGGATAAAAGGGTTGTCATGGACTGTGGGTTCCTGGCTGAGTGCTGATAGACTCATTCTACCACAGTTTTCCACGCTGTCTTCTTGCTTGAGATACAGCAATAGGCTTCCTTACAGCTGCTTCTCTGCAGTGCCAAGGATGGAGTTGTTCTCCACCTTCAAATTAAAAAAAAATTGAACCGTGGGATTCACATCTGTAAGCTTGCTGTTGAGCTTTTTTTCCTCAAAAAACATAGAAAATGTAAGCTTCTGTTTATTGCTGATTGTGGTAAAAGCCTTTTTTGATTGTCAGGTTGTCAGGCTGGTTAAAAGGAGGATGAGGGAAGAAGCTGTTAATGGTACCTTGTGCTGCCAACAGCCCCGGTTGTGTGGTGCGGCTGCGGAGCATGGGAATCAGCAGAACTGACAGAGGGAAACTGGTAAACAAAGTACACCTTTGAACCTGATTTAGAGGAGACATTGCTAACAAATCACCTAAAGTGTGCTGCTTTTTCCACAGAAGGACATGTAGAATACAAAGCATGCATTTCTTCCCAATCTTTTCTAGTGTTGTACCTTGACATTTGTTTATGCAGGGACTGAGCATCTGTGAATGATACAGTGAAGCATCTGTCAGCTTATTGGCATGCAGTTATACACATCTACACAGAAGGGAATTACCATGGTTAGAGCTTCTGCCTTTAGGCTTTAGGTTCAAATCCCACTCCTGCTCTAGTATCCTTACTCAAAGTACTCAACCTGAGTGGGTGCTGTAAGAATATTGTGCTGCATAAATAAGTAAATCATCTCAAGTCTCTTTGAAAAAAAGATGTGTGTTATTTAAGTATTTTAACATTGTCATGGGATAAATTATTCTGTTTTTCACTTTATTATAACATTTGATATAGTTCTGAGTCACTTGCTTTTGGTTCACAGATCACAGATATGCCTCGTTTAGGCTGGTTTTAGAAAAGCTCCTGCTCTTTCATGGATTTGGACCAGATAGTAGAACCTGGTGTCAGCAGCTAGCGTTGTCCAGCTTTATAAATGGGTAAATCGAGGTGTGTAGCCTAGCATACAAATCCAGTATTGTCAGCTGTTCTGGAAAAACATATCAGGTAAATAATGATTAATAGTAATTAAGAAATAAAGCTAAAATTTAAGCAGACCCTGTTGGACATGAATTTCATATTGTGTTTCAGCTCCACCCTAGTCTATGTTGACATTAGAGTTCTAGCCAGGTCCCCCGGGCCCAATTGTTTGTTTTCTAAAGTGGGATTTAGCTCCTGTGTCAGCTCCCTATGTCTCTGACTGTCCGCAGCTGTCCACTATGTCTATTTTTTGCCATTCATTTACAAGTATCTATTTTGGACCACAGCTCAGAAGACAATAGATGCCCAACAAAGTAAGGGACACAGCAAAAGTGTGGTGTCTCTTATTCTTAAACAAAAGTTCACGTTCACGATGAGGTTTGAAGGACATCTCTTTGAAATGGGTGCCATTATATGTAGGAGTTATGATGGACGAAAATTTATAAGGTCCTCCATCAGAAAATGTCTTTAACACAGTTCCGAAACGTGGGCAAACACCTGTTCATTACTCCATTTTATATATTTTCTTTTTTTGAGGTGCTGTCTAGAACACAGGTTGGCACAGTATGCTGTTTCCATACTCCACTCTTTTTTAATAATGAGCATTACAATGGAATTCTTTTATATGCAACCCTCCTGAAAGAATTAGATGATGTATGAAATAGTGAGGTAACAAAGTAGTCCAAACTTTAATGACCTCTGGAACAGGGTGAGAAAAAGTGTTAACGGTGAAGTTGGAACAAAGGCGAACTGGCTCTGCGCACTGAAGGATGTTTTTGCAATTCAGTGGCCACTTGCAGTATCACACATTTTGAAAAGCTATATTACTGGAAAAGCCTTTGTCTGCTTCTTAGGTATTTTTTGTGCATTTCATTTGTTTTTTTGCCGTGGAAAGTGGCCACTGTATATCACTGGAATGGCACGTAAGCACATTGTGGCCTGCAGCTTTATTTGATTTGTATTTCAAAAGCAGAAAAGTAGGCATTGAATTTTTTTGGCAGACAGAATTATTGGCACTGAAAAATACTATTCTGTGATTTAATTTACACTGCTTTTTGCAATGCACTACAGCACGAGTTAGATGTGCTAGTTTAGCCTATCATGGTACAATACTGTACATAGTAGCTAGACACCACCAGAAGAAGGACAACTGTTTAAAATACACACCTGACCATTTGAAAGAGGTACAGGTGCAGGTACCTGTGCATGTGTTACATTTTGTGGAGCTGAAGCTGTGTTAGGGGCGGCACCTGTGACTGCAGGGGACAACATGAGTGATTACCATGTCTGTCGATGTGTCTCACACACATAATAAAGATACCCATAAATTCTGAAATCAGGTAAAAATAATGCATAAAATAAAGCATGCAAGAAATCATTCAGATCCACTAATGCTGAGCAGGGGCTCATAGATTGCACATAGTGAACAAATCAATACCTCAAGCAAAAGTAAGAACTCATTTTGAGTTTGAAGGGAGGCATTATTTTCTCGCTCTGTTTTGGTTTCGGGGTTCTTTTGGGATATTTCGCTCCCATGGCTTCATATATGTTCAGATCATAATGTTCATCTGAATAATTGATTAGCCTGCACTGTTTTTTGATAATTAGTTGGTAACTTCTTAGCTTTAAAGCCCTCAAATCCCATGTTGGAGGTTCAGAGACCATTTTGTAAATTTTATTCTGAATATATTTCTGACAAGCTATAATACAGATAACAGAAGCTTTACTAGACATTGCATTTGCTTTAATTTCCCTACGTTAATTGCAGAAATAGAGAAATCACTACTTTTTCTGACAGTGATTTACTTTCTTTTTTAATTTAAGACAACCTGACTCTTGAAATTGTAAGCTTCTCTTGAAAATTTAAAACAATGTCTATTGCTTTTTATGACAAATGATCATTCCTTCTAGTTAAGTCATCTGGGCTTATGAAATAAGAATAAGGACTGTTCTGTATGTGTATCTAGTTCAAGGAGCTTTTAAACCTTCTCTTCTTTATTATCCTCTTCTTTATTATTACAAACTGTTCATTTTATTCGTGAACTTAGACTCAGATGATCTACACTGTATGCTTTTTAAATGCTAATTAAAATTAAAAATGAAAAATAAACTAGAAAAATAACTGGTTGATGGAAATGATCAGTTTATTGTGAATTATCTTGTGGTGATCTTGTGGTGTTTTAGAGTGTACGCATCCCAGCTGAAGAATCTGGGTAAAAATGGTTGTAGTGGAGAAGCAAGAGTCTCTTGTTAGTATTTTCCCCGCACTGCAGCCAAACACCAGGTTCCTAACGAATGGAATCTGTAGTAAGGGTCAGGGGTCACCCTCGTGGGTCTGTTAATGTGGTCACCGTGGGAACTGATCAATCTCCATGCCTCAGCGCTATCGATCAGGCCGTCCGTCAGACAGGCCCTCCCAGAGCCTAGCTGGCCCCCACTCGCACCGTCTGATTGATGCCTGCTGACCCTGTGGAGCCAATAAGGGCCTCCCACAGAGAGGCCTTGCTGATTCTCATTCACTGCAGCAACCGGCCCTCCCAGCGCCTGCATTTACTAATCTAGCACCGTGCACACCTGTGCCATGAATTACGAGGTCTTATAAATCCTCCCAGTTGGACAGCAGAATACCATTTGGTTTCATTTCACAGACAGCAAACGACTTGGCGCAGATCCATCTGAAAACTAGCGGTTTCCAAGATACATAATATGCCTCTTCTGTTTTAAAACAATCCAATCTTTTAAAGTATGTTATGTATATTTATATTTAATGTCAGCAGAACTGCTCACTTCTGAAATTATTTTGATGTGCCAGTTAGTCTTCAATGAGGCATCTGGAGAGCACTAGTAGCTGTTGTCCTATCGCTGAAAAATTAAAGTACGCTTATTGACATAATTCTATGTTGAATATTAATTGTAATGGTTTCAGCATCTTTTACTAGATGGGTAAGATAAAATTTCAATTTATTTTTACAGCTAGAAATTTGAAGCAGTTCAAATTTAGTACTTCCATCAAGGTCTCTCCTTTGCCTTGAACTTGCAGCCTTTTGGTTATAAGTGGAGTCCCTTAATGATTAGCCCAACTGCCATAAGCCATTGCCAAATGGTCCCTATTGTCCTCTAGGTGCCAGTTTTAAGGTTAGAATTAGATTGAGGAGATGCAGGTCTTCACAACCAACTGAACTGCAAAGCACTGGAGTAAGGTTCACTGTTTGTAGCCTCCTGCTATCTCAGGATGCTGAAAGAATAAACAGAGACAATGGGAATGAAAGAGGTTAATGATACAAACTGTGTGTTGTTTACCTCTCAGGTGGTGGCATACAAAAAGCTTGTATATTGATACATCATTTCAAGAATATATTCTATTATGCCCTTCAAATTAGATACAGCAATAGTTAAAGTCCTTTTGGACTTTATTCCTGTGATATGAGCTGACAGCCATCAGCCTTAATGGTGAGAAGGTCTCCAGTCACACACTGATTTTACACTGAATCCTTTTCTTTTCATTCAGTTAAGGAAGCAAAAGGTAAAAATATTTATTCCATTCAGTAATTTATATATAACCTGCTATAGTACCTAAAAAAGATTCAGTTATGGAGCTTCAGTACTGTGTTTACCATGATTCTTTTGTATCTTTTGTATTTGTATAAAATAATTCTGATGTCACTACAACCCATGAGTTTCTGCACATAAACTGCAAGCAAGCTGTGCTGCATGTATATTTTCAAAGTTATTAGTTTAATGTAGAATATTTCAATTACTCATAACATGCTACTTTGAGTTGTTTGGTCATGGGTTTGAATCCAGCTCAATTCATGTTGGAGTCTGCATGTTCTCTCTGTGTCTGTGTGGGTTCATCTGGCTGCTCCAGTTTCCTCAAACAGTCCAAAGGCATGTATTTTAGATTAATTGTTCAGCCTGCATTGTCCATAGCATGTACGTATTTGTGTTTCTTTACATGGCATAACACCCTATGATTTAAGGATAGGCTCCAGACTGCCAGGTCCCTAATCAGAATAAACTTGTTAATGATGATAAATGAATGAATGGAAGGATGGATGCTAGTTTGAACAATATGCTGGGGGGGAAGTGTTGACAATATTTTTTCCACTTGTCTGCCTCTGCTTCCTCAAAAGGGTCTGAGAGTGTGGGCACAAGTGGGAAAGAGATGCATTCGAGATGAAAGTGTTACTGTGCTGAACCCAGTGACACTACAAACAAAGGGTACGATCAAGGAAACGGTGTTGTCTGTTGTACTTAAAAAGATCAGCACCACTTCTATTCTTCCCATCTCATCGTGAGTTTGTCGCTTCCCACTCACAGCACTAGTTGTACATTTTTGACAGACTGGTTGGTAAAGGGTCCTGGGCCTATGAAAGGCGTGGAGGAAAGGTCTTTGATAGTGACACTTGAGCTGAGTTCTGCTGCTCTGATACGATGCTTTGAAGGCCAGGCTGTTCAAGGTCTTTAGCCTCTGACAGCAACTCTGGAGCCCTAAGGCTGGGGACACAGTGGTGGCTGTTACACAGATTCACAAAAACCTGTTTCCCAGCCATTTTTAGGGGAGGCTTTTGGAAGAGTATTTTCTGCTCCTGTTTGAGTTTTTCCCTGTGTAGGCTCATGCCCTACGCTCCCAGGTAGGCTGTAGACCACCACAATCCTTAATTAGGAGAAGTGGTTATCAATTACGAGAGCAAACGTTCTGCTTTAGTTCTAGTTGAAACTTACCTGTATTTTTCACTGGTCTCTTTTTTCTTCCCTTGTCTTTACACATTTAGCACATCGCAGTGTTGGGCCAATATTTTTATCAGCAGCTACTAACAGAATGATGGTTCACATGAATATTGTGAATTTCAGTAGAAGATGAACCAGGGCTTGAACTGATTGAAAGGTTACCTTTGGGTGTTTCTTTACAGTTTGCTTTTGTTGAAACTCAGCAGAGATTCTACCTGACAGGTTGAGCTTTCCTTCACTTGCTGTTTGTAAAAAAAACATGAGATTATTCATCTGGTATAGATTTGAGCAGAAATAAATGCGTAGCTTATTATTAAGACTCAAAAAAATTGATCAAGTCATGTTTCATATTTCCATCAAGTGAAGACCAGATAAGTCAAACACCAGAAGTTTCTTTGTTATGACTAAGATAAAATGGACTTTACAGTCATCAAAACTAGTCAATTCTGCTAAAAATATTAACACTTCTCACTGTAAACACAGAGGTCCTATTTTAAGTAAAAATTCCAATGAAAACCATTGCCTACAAATTTTATGAAACTTTGCACATTGTATTCATTGATTTTTAAGATTTCTTCTTTCTTATTCTTTTATGGGCATAGTTACCTTTATTAGATCTGCAATGTTTGAAAATCTGTGGCTGAAGGGGTCATCAGACTGCCAGACTCACCCTATGAGGTTTTTTAAGCACAGGGGACAACCTGTTTTTCAGTTCAGCACGGTCCAGTCATCAATTTCCAGTACTGAGATAACGGTATCAACAGAACAATGTTTGTTTTCGGAAATTGCCATCCGGATGCCTCCGTTTTTCTGCATTCCCTGGCCCTTCCCTCTATGTGTGTTCTTTTTACCTGTCGTTGTCTTGTGTAATTATTAACATAGGGATGTATGGGAAACGGCAGTGGCAACAATGACTACCTTGTCTGAAACCCCCAACTAACTTTCCAACCTCAGTGTTAGCTGTTTTGTGACATGCAGGACCAAGCTCTAGCAGATAATACACACCTTAATTGTTATCAGTAATGAACGGTTTTCATGGTAAGGTGTCATCTGGTAAACAGATAAATTGAATAGCACTGACTAATGGAGACATATCGCAATAATACACAAGGAGGTTATTTGTGCATATTGGATTCACATGAGAAAATAAACCACATTCCTTAGGCTTTTTGCTCTACATTAGATACCCACAGTGCATTTTTTAAAATAAAGACACAAGTTTCAAACCAACATAGGAATGCAGTCTGTGAGCTGACTTGCAGCCTATCTTAGTGCACTCTACCTAATGAAAAATAGGATGGCTCTTATAAATATCTGTCATGTGCTACAGCAGTCTTTTGCAGGAAAACCAGCTAAGTGAGAGAATCTACTTGGGCAGGGGCAGAAGATTACAGTAGGAGCTTATGAGAAGTCCTGAGAGGCTAGAGAAAGTCCTGGTGTGCCAAAGAGAAATGCAGAAGAGCCACTGGGTTCCACTGAGTGTCAGCCCACTTCAAGCATTTGATTATACTGGACTGAATCTTTTCATAAGTTTTTGTTCCTCAGATGCCTGAGAAGTTATTATGCAACTAGTAAACCTTTCTTAAGCAAAGTAGAATTGTGCATTTTTTGTCAAAACTTTACAAATAGCATTTTTTAAATAAATATTGTTGAAGTCAGACTTATTCTCTGGACATTTTAAGTACCTTTTCAAAAGAATTTGGGTTCAAAAAGATATCAAAACTGAACACAGATCCCCTGATTTTACACTCTTTTTAATGGCAGGTTGACGACCAAATGAAACTCCTTCAGAACTGCTGGAGCGAACTCTTGATTTTAGATCACATTTTCCGACAAGTGGTCCATACGAAAGATGGCTCCATCCTCCTGGTTACTGGTCAACAGGTACGTTACCTGACAGCACTGCTCAACACCTAGCGAGTATGTGAATGAATGTGTGCAGAGGCTTAACTGACTGCTTTGCTGACAGTGACAACAGTCCATTCAAGACATGGAAAAATTCTGCTGTGGATTGAGATCAGTAAGATTGCAGTAATCAATTATGCATTTTTTTATCAAGACTGAAAAAAAGTAAATGAAGCAGGACATTTAGCATGCAGCAGTAACCCTATACAGATCGAGTTCACTTTTCAAGAGATACAAATCATTTGCTGACCAGGACCAACTACTACACTCACCACAGTAGATTTTGTTTGTTACACGCTCCTCTTTATACTGTATCCACTATTTATACATTGAAAGCTGTATTCATAAACACTGTATTTTGCTTTTTGGCAGAGTGTGATTGTAAATTCATATTCTGTGAGCATGTAGAGATAATGATGACATACTGTACTTCAGTGCAACTCTTTTGTCTGAGCTTCCTTCTTAGGCCAAATTCAGTTAGTCGTGTCGCCTTTGACGGTACCGTTCAGAGCAAGATAGGGCTCCTGCAGGCAATCATTGCGGCTATTTTGATCTCCAAGTTCCTAACACAGTGTGAGGCACTGAAGCCCCTAAATCAGCATCATCCTTTCTTCTCCCAACTCATGCAGGGGTTGGGCATCAGGGATGGTGTCTGCATTCATGGGGTATCACTTTGTGGTCACAGCCTCCCCCCCCACTCCCTCATCACTGCTCACTTCACGTTTGATAAGAAAAGACTGACTGTGAGGCATGAGGTAGCAGGGGTTTGGGCTCATTTGCATATTTTGCTTAATGAACAGGTGGCATTGAAGGGCCTGCACAGGCAGTGGGGGGACTTTGTTAGCCATCATTATTCTGCACAAGGTTCCAAGTGACAGTCACCTTGCGCCACCAGCAGTCTCCTTAACCCGCAGCTGCACGTGCTCCACTCATCCTCCCCGGGTATTTAACAAAACAAGTGCAGGGGTTGTGTTGAGTTAATTAGAAAAACAGGAAGAACAAGTAATAACTGTGTTTCGGGAGCAAGCTCTTTGTGGCATCAGGGAGGTGGCAAATCTTTTCTCAGTACAAATATTCCAAAAACTCCTCCCAAGCCTTTTGAGCAGGATACCGGAGAGAAAGGCCCTGTGAGAGACTAGCTGAGCATTGCAATGCTATAGCACATGTGGCCAGTTGTCAGTCAGTGGAACTCTACTTCTCTGCATCTTATAGTGGCATGGCTTACCTAACCCTCAAACGCAAACAGGATACACATGAATTTACATGCCCGTATCAAAAAAAATCCCAAGTTTGAAGCATGATGGATTTTTGCATCGTTGTATACATTTAGCGGGTTATAGTACTAAAACAATGCGTAAGTCTCTCACCTGAAATTTGAACCTCCCACCTTTTAATCACTCACCTCTGAGTCCTCAACAAAATTCAATTCTTTACATTTTTACGCAAAGACAAATATTTTCTCTCACAGAGAAGTTTTTAACACAGATAATCTATCGAGTTGTGAGCCTGTAGCATCAACTGAGACTGTAATTATTTGGAAATTGTCACTTTCACATACACTTTTTTCCTGAATATTTCATACAATTATCAAGTAAAAAATTAAGGCTGAACATATTAGCACGTTCATTTTCAGGTTAATCGATGTAAATCGTGTCAGGTCTCAGAATAAACCCACTGAAAACATCACACAATTCTTGCTTTTAATAGGCCTAAATTACCCAGCTGCCTTTGCAGCAGTGCTCAACAATGGTAATCGTCCACTGACAAGATTATTGATGCGAAGATGGAGTCAACGTGTGAACACGCGCTGCTTCGTGTTCTCAAGTGAAGCACGTTTTTTTTGTTCATAAACAATATTTGGTTTGCCACGTGGACAGGGCACATTTTTTTAACGTGCAAAAAATGAATGCGTGCGACAGATATGTTTGCTGTCAGCTCTCGATGACAGGCCTTTTATTGCAGCATGAGATATAAGCGTACAGCGCAGGGGCAGGAGCCTCGTTTTTATTTCATTATTTCATGCACAGTTGATTTTATGTAAATTGATTGACACCTTTGGAGGATGATGCTGGGTATGTGGGGGGTGTACTCTGCTTTTCACTGACTCATAATTTTTTTACAATCTTAAAAAACCATGGTATATGCTGGAAAAAAGCTGGTGCTGGTGTGCTAGTGGGACTTTCAGGCCTGAGCTGAAAAAAATTCCACTCATCATATTTACACAATAAATAAATTCCGATCGGCCTCATTTTTAATTGCAAATCCCACACGGGGGACCCTGTCTTGTGCTTCAGAGGCAGCCGTCTACCTTCTTGGAAACCCAAGTGCAGTCAATTATGGTAATGAATTGTCAATAAATATAAAAATTTAATATGACCTGCTTACAGTGAATGGCAGCTGAGGACTTGCCTCCCAGACAAATTTGCTGTTGCTGCAGATATTAAGTGTAGCTGAAAGTGTAGCTGTGGGCCATGGATTCCTCCTTCCTGGTGGGGGCCAGGGGGGCAGGCCAGGAGCTGGGGGAACCTGGGGATGGATGGGGTACCCCCCCATCCTGCCCCAAGTGACCCAGACCTCAGTGTCCAGGCATTTGGGAAAAGAGAGAGCACCAGGCCTCTGTTCATCTTGATCACCATACACCTTTTGCTTTTCTTCCCAGTCCCCACTGAACAGAGAGGGCATACGGTGCTCCACACAGCAAGGCTGGAGCCTCACACACTCAAATGCTGCATGGAGACAGGGTTGGGGGTCCAGGGGAGCCAGAGAAAAGCACTTACCACAGCCACTTAGAGTCAGAAATTGCTATTGCCATACTGATCTCTTTCCATTATTTATTTATTTTTTTCCCAAGCATTTATGTGTGTTTGTGTGTGATGCAGAACAAGCCAACAGCCCATTCTTAACGTGAGAAAGCAACATAGAAAGGTACGCTTTAAAAAATGCCAGGCAATTATGAATACATATATTATACAGAGAAAAATCTGGATACTTTTGTGGCACAGTGAGCTTCATCTGCAGCTGAAGCATCCTTGGGTTTGGGGTAAACATAGTCACTAGAATAGCAAACATGAGTTTAAGGCTGACAAACTTGCAGGCACAGTCCCCTTAGAGCACACAGCAATGTTTTTTCAGCCGATAGATGAGAAAAGCAGCAGGGCTGTATAAATTCTTTAAGCTCTGTTCTTAAAGCTTTATTTAAATCTGTACAAAATTTGGACAGGCTCACTGTGCTGATATAAGCATTAACAAGTCACTCTTGAATGACTATAAATGTGCATGAAGTCTATTAAATATGTGCTATATGTAAGAGGGCTGCTTTTACTGCTACATATTCTCCTAGTAATAGTATGTAAAAATTCTGTTATGCTTCTGTTATGCTATTTTCCCTCTAGAATCTATGGTGTGATAGCTGCTGGTGTTTCCTTCAAAATACACTTACACAGTTTAATATCAACGTGTTCGTATCAGTAATGTTTCTGACTGATGCCGCCGATGCCAAGCGGGTCCTGAAACACTCAATAAGCCCAGGTTACATCATTGATGGTGGGTCCAGGTACATTACAACATGTGTAATAAATAGTGACAGAGGGATGGGATCAAAACCCTCCAAAGCAGGTTCCGGTCAGGACCCTGGTGCTATACCTCCAAATTGGAAACGTGATGTGAACTGCTCCACTAAGTGGTAGTAGTGAGCAAGGCGTTTTGGGATGCATCATCCTGACACAATGTGCTGAGATCTCCTATCTCTGACAGGTGGACTACGCAATGATCGCCTCGCAAGCTGGAGCCACGCTCAGCAACCTCATGGGTCATGCACAAGACTTGGTGGGGAAGCTGCGGTCCCTCCAGTTTGATCAGAGGGAGTTTGTCTGCCTCAAGTTTTTGGTGCTCTTCAGTCTGGGTGAGTACTGGACAAGTAACCCTGGGTATATCACTGTGGCCTCCTAGCATAACAGCTACACCATTAGTGGAGACACACTGATCAGGTTGGGTATCTAAGGATGGTGCTACTCTATTATCACTGTCTGTCACCTTTCCTTCCATTAAGCACCATTTTATTATTTAAAATTGCCTCAATGCATACAGTTCCAGTCACAAGTATGAGTACACTCACTGAAAACTAGGTTTTCCCTGAGACAGTTTAATACTCAAAAGGCTGCAATGTCTTTCCAGCTGTTGTGCAGCAGTTCCGAGATGTAGGACACTTGTGGGTGGTGCTTTCCTTTCACTCGTCTGTCCAGTTTGTCTCATATGAGTGTTGCCCTCAGATAAACTCACACTTTAAACTGGTATCGTGTATCAAACAAATGTTGTCATTTCTACACCTGGATTATGTATTTTTTGTAGACCGGTTTTCCAAAGAGAAGTTTGAAGTACAGTACCGTCCATCAGACAGGCTGCTGTATAAGCAAACAGGCCTTGATGTCTCAGAGGAATCCCAGAGGTTTGGCATTTGCCATTACCATCAGCAGGCACCCTCTTCACCTTGCGTTGAACTCCAGAGCACAGTATTCCACCTGGAATATGTATTTTGTGGACTGTAATTCATCATGTGCCGTATCATTCTGCTATTCACATTATTACATGCTGTGATTACTTACAGTAGCTAGTTAAGGGCACATCAGTCACAGATGTCAGAGTCACGTGTTGAGCAGACCCCACCACAGGCATTTCGCTATGGTGAGATCGCTTTGTTAGTGAGGGCTGCACACTTGTTAACAAAACGCATCCCAGAACTCTATTTGCACGTCTTCATTTGATCTGGCCTAAGCGTATGACCCAGTGCCAGGTACTGTGATTCTTTGACCTCATGCAAGCAGCTAGAGAAGCTGCAAATTAAAACTCCGAGTTGATACACTTCAGGGGCCTTCATTGTACAGAACAAAGGAGCTTTCCAAAGGTGTCAATTGTATGAAACAGTTTTCTTCTGTGGTGTGTGTGTGTATGTGTAACAAAGACACTGAGGTGAAACAAAATGTTTTTACTGAGCTAATGAGCCCTATTCACTTTTAATCCTAGGGGATTTGTATGTCTGTTGGTTTTATTATTTTTTCTTTTTGGCGGAGGGTTGATTATCTAAATTATTTCTTGGAGACATCATCCATAATGAAAAGCTCACCTTAGGGATGTGTATAGCCTGTGGCCATGATCGGGTCTTAGTTACTGAGCTGAGCTGCACTTGCGTGTGAGAAAGACAAAACCGTGAGATAACATTAATCAGCGTAGGTGTAATCTCTGCGAGCGGAGACCGGGCCATATTTTCATTCATCAGTCTCACTGAGGAGCCTATTAATAATAGGTTAATGAAATGAAGCATGTAAATGCTGTGATTTGCTGCATGAATGCATACATCACACTGGCGTAAAAGTGATCTTTCATAGGTCTTGTGTTCTGAACTTTTTTTCATGCTTTTTTTTCTATTTTTATTCTGGTTCTGGTCTCCCAGTTACTGTGTTAAAGTAGATTTACAAGGAAAGTGCAATAGAGCACATGAAGTATACTACTATTACAAAAAGGGTTCAGTTCTTTAAATTACTATTTTTCAGAACTAGATTTCAGCCTTAGAAGACAGGGCTTATACTTACTTTAGTTATTTTTAACTATTTTAATAATAAAGGGAGCAGGGTGGTGCATCGGTAATTCTGCTATCTCACAGCACCTGGGCTTTACATTTAGATGTAGGTTTGAATCTGGTTCAGTTGGTGTGAATTTGTATGTTCTCACCTTGCTCAAGAGTTTCCCTCACATGATCTGATTTCCTCCTGTAGTCCAAAGATGGATGTTTCATGTCTAATGGCCAATTTAACATGCCTATAGTGTTTTTGTGTATGCAAGTGTAAGTGTGTTTTACATTGCTCAGTTGTACAAATATATGAATAACTGTAGTAACATTGGATAAAAGTATCAACAAAATACTAGTTAATAATCATTATAGTCTGCTTTAGAGAAAAGCATTTGCTGTGTGTGTGTGTGTGTGTGTGTGTGTGTGTGTGTTGGAAAAATTATACACTTTCCTTGACTTATGACCAGGTTAGGGACCGATGGCTAATTTATAAGTCACATCAGTTATAAGTTGGATTGTACTCGACAGAGCAATTATTTCAGAGCGAAGTGTGTAGTCAACCATACCATAACTTCTTTTCAAACTTTTTATCTATTCTGTTTAATTTCTGGCTACAAGATACTATATTATCAATAGTATTATTAAATAATTCAATACTGTATTCTTTAGCAAAGTTTCTATTTTAAAAGTACGTATGTTGTTGCTGCACTGTCAGCTATACAATGCTTATTTGCTTTTCTGGAATTCCTGGAAATCATTAAAAATTAGACAAATTTGACAATTTTCCTCCATTTCATTCTTTAAAATTATCATTACTATTATTTTGCCAGTATAGTGTCTTAGTGAGTGGTGCTGCCACCTCACAGTACCTGGGCTGGTCAGGCATGAGAAACCAGCTCAAAGTCGACTTTTCATGTTCTCCCCATGTCTGCATGAATATCCTCCATATGATCTGGTTTTTTCCCCACTCTCCAAACACACACATTGTTTTAGGTTAGTTGGTCACTGTAAATTGCCTGTGTTGTGTGTGTGTGTGTGTGTGTGTGGTCACCTTACGATGGACTGGCATCCCATCCAACACCTTGTGCCTTTTGCTCTGGGATAGGCTGTGGATCACCGAGACCCTACTCAGAGTAAAACAGTTAGGTGGATTCCTATGGTTTATTATTATTGATCGTCATAAGTGCGAGTCAGTCTAGTATGTCATGCAAGTATGTTGTAAGCCGAGGACAACCTGTATATGCTTAACTATCCTTAAAGCACATAAAATTATGTCCTTCAGTACATACAGTATGTCACCTTTTTCAACCTGAGAAAAAAAGTTTTCTGCAGTCCAAGCAAGATCTTGACCATTCAAATTTCAAATCGATGTACATTGGAAGCAGCAGTCAGCAAAAGGCCTTACTGAAATAAGTAAAATAGGTCTACTGTGGGCCCAGCTCAATTCTCACACCCACAAAGTCAAATGTGACCTCTCGTTTCCAACATAAATTCACCTCACACACTTATAAACATGACGCTTCATCTTCTCGAAGCTTTACGGATTAGGTCTTTTAAAGGAAATCAAAGTCACATTTCAGGCCTGACATGTATTCAGCACCAAACATCTGACCCGTTCTTTTCTGTCAGGGGAAGAACGCTGCCTCGATCCGTCAACATGCCCTGCTAAGGGCCTCTTTGTAAAACCAAGTGTCGATAAAGTGGAGAATGGACATCACTTGACCAGGCGGAAGTCACTTGTCTTGAAGGGACTCAGGCTGGCAGTAGGGAGGTTGCCAGTCCAAGCGCAGCCCTGTTCCCCGTTTGTCTCAGTGTACAAACAAATGTTCCAACTCCGTCAAGCTGAAGGCTATATCAATGAGTAAATAATGACACAGTGGGCCTCGACCTCCCACTCTACAACCCCCCGCCAGGCCTCAGGAATGCAAGGACACACTCACACACACTTCTTGGACAAGCCGGCGGATGGGCGTACTGCCAGCATCCATCTGCCCCACAGACTGGTGTTGTCCTCTGCCAGGGGACTCAAATAACCTCTGTCCTTCCTTTGTGCCATTGGCTGTGTCCTGGTTTTACCCTGAAAGATCTGTCTGTAAATGAATATGTGGTCTGTGAATGTGTTATGAATGTGCGAGGCTGTTTGTATGCTTTTACACATGCATGTGACTGCGTTCCCCAGCATGCTTTCCTTTGCGTATTTGTGTGTGGCTTGTGTGGGCCAGCTAGGTGGACAGAGAGGGATGGGGTTAAAACTACAGTTTCGCAGTCACGGCGTAACCCCTAAATGCAGGGTCTGGCCCTGCCGTGTGTAATTTTCAGTAAAGCAGTGCACTCTTGGCTTGTCAGAAACAAGTAAGCAAACAAAGTCCAGGTCTGTTTCAAAAGTGCTCCCAGAGGGTGCTGGGGCTTGGGGCCAGGGGTGTGCCTAGGAGAACCCAGTGATCAGACCACCAGATAATAATATACAATACATAATGATATACCCTCCCCTTTCATTGTCAGAAACACACAGAAGTTGGAAACATAGTTCAGATTATTTTTTCGACTTTTTCATACCAAGGTGTTGACAATATTAGGGGCCATTCAAAATAGCCCTTAAAGCTAGTGTGGCAGCTTAGCTTAGTCCTATTCACAGTTATTATACTCCTGGTCATATTGTAGTATTCTGTATGTGTTCTAGTATTTTGAGATTGTACCACTGCAAGTGAACAAATCCCAAATAAGCATTTATTATTATTATTATTATTATTATTATTATTATTATTATTATTTACTGTTATTCATGTGGTGCTGATGGAGTGGACGTCTGGGGGTTGGAGTTGATTTGTCAGCCACTGAATTTTCCATTAGCATTTTCACTGCATCCCTGCTCTGTCACTTGACGGGGGTCACCTGCCAGTCTGCCGAAACAAAAAACTTCAAATGTGTTGATTCCACGTAAAAGCCGATTCTCTCCCGTCCAAAATTCTTGCTCCCGTATACAGGGACCTTAATTGAGCAGAACTATCTCATTTTCACTCATCAGAATCGATTGACTTGTCCTGAATGCTGAAATGGGTGCCAAGTAAGGCATGCATCTGTTAATAATTTGCACAAAATATTCATTTCCTGAAATGCATAAAATCGTTTGGAATTCGGGGGAGATTGATTAACATTCAAAGGCTGCGACGGTTCAATATTTACGCCTTTGAGACTGAGCTGAGGCGAATAATGGGGCATAAAACTGCAGCTATGTCTTAATTAAATGCAGGATAATAGGGGCAGGTTTTTCTCGTGAGCCAAGCACTTTGGCAGTGTTGGCCAGTAAGTCATCTGGAAGTTGTGCCTTTCAGTCTAATCAATAAGTGTATAAACCAGGGTGTTGGGGGGCTGTCACCATGGGAGAGTGGGGGGCCAACTGAGGGTCAGCAGAAATCAGACAAGAACTTTTTCACCTGTGTGTGAAGGTTCACTATAATGGACTTGGCCATAGACTTTACTGATAAGGGCAACACCGTGAAATGTGTGCATGTGTGAATGAAGAATCATACAGTAAAGCTTTTGATTGAACAAAATTATTTAAGATCACCATTATTCTATCTATCTATCTGCTTGTCAGAACTTTTATGCTGTTGTTATGCGCTTCACGTATAATTTACAGTTGTCTGCTATGACCCCTGCCAGAATTAAAATCATTCCCGTACGAATGAGGGCAGCATGTTTCTATTTTGTACCTAAGTGTTGCAAAAACTTTGGACATTTTCTTAAACTTCCAAACAAACAGCTCCAATCAGCCGGAGTGTTATTTTTCTCACTGATTTTTCTCTCTCGTAATACGAAGGCGCACAGCAAGCACTTTCAAAACAGAGCATTAATGAGGCTCTAAAAGGCTTTCAGACTTTATAAAGCTTTAAAAGCACCGGACTTCCAAGACCGCAGTATTATAAAGCATCATGGCTGGTGGTTGTGATTAAATCTAAGTCTTGCTGAATTACAGGGTTTCACATTTGACCTCAATTCCCCTTAGCTTCACACATGTTGTGTTAAACATATTTCCTCTGTCCCCCCGCATTGCACATTTCAGCTTTTCAGATTTTATATTGTTTCACTTTGTTTCTTGTTGATGTTTGTTTTTCTTCTTTTCAGGCATTTTAAACTTTTTTTATTTCTTTACTCTAATCCAGTTTATACATTTTCCTTTATGAACCCCCTGTTACATTAGTGTAAATAAATCCACAGCGCATCTCCCTGCTGAATTAGATTTATCTTCACCAGGCTGTAAAGTCCACTTAAGGGCACTGAGTAAGATGCTAGTGCAATTCCAACAGAAGACTAATATAGATTTTTTCTCTTCAAGGTTCAGCATAACATTGCTCTGTGTGAGTTGTACAGAAGTGAAGTCCAGGAGAATAATGTTAGCTAAACTTTTCTTTAAAAAAATAAAAGCAGCTGTCTCCCCAGGTGTGATTTAAGACACTGTGAGGTATAGACGTTGCAGATAAGGGGATCCCCCCCCCGGCCCACGGTCCTGCTCTTATTACGTGCTGTCACTTTATTATAAAACATTTGGAAAGCAGAGGGACACTTGCAGTTACTGTCGTATCGATTCCTGGGATGGACCCTGTGATTTAGAGTCAGCACCCCCTGTATTTCTACATTCTCCAGCTCCTATTAAGGCCTGTGCTATCCTTTGGCTATTGATGTATCAACATTAACAGTTACAAGCAGCAACAGGAAATCAATGCTCAACTTTTATTACTGGTTGCATACAGCGTGCAGGGCTTCATTCCAGGTACTTATCTGTGTGGTCTGGAACATGAGGCTAACATGTCAGACGCCAAGCGTCATCTCTGCAAAACACTGGATGTAGAGAAACACTGTAGACTGGTCTTTCACCCATATTTTATAGAAATAGTGGGATTGGAAGAGAAACACTTTACATACAGGTACTTTTTAACACTCTACTGTTTCTCATTTATGTAGCTTCATCTGTGTAAGAATTTCTCCCAAGCGAATAAGTTAAGGTGTTTACTGGAATACAGAACAGTCTGAAAATAAACATAAAGCAGCCAGCAGTGCAGAGAGTCAAAGAGATTCAAAGATCTATAAGAGCATCTATCCTTGTGAGACTCACATCTACCTTTTTTTAGTCATTACATTTAAATTCATTACAGTTTCACATATACAGGAGTACTGTGGGGAACTAGTACAGGGAAAATGTGAAGCTGCTGTAGTCAAAGCTGGCTTGCCCACAACTGGGGGTCCCTGCGGCCACAGTTCGAAGTTCCTCACACATATCATGCATTTAAGATGCAAACGTTTACCAGTGCATGGCAACTAAGCAATTAAGTGTACAGTATCTAAGGTGTCGCATGCAAACAGCAGCCTTGCCTTGTCTTCTGCCTTTTTCTGCTTTCTTTGGCAAAGTGCCTCTGCCAGCCGGTCAATGGCACGAGCAAACCATGGAGTGAAAGAGCAACGGCCACGGCCAAGACCGCTATTGATCAGGCCCCTCTGACCGGCTTATTTAACCATTGCACACAAACACAGATAAAGAGTTACACAACCTCTACATAAAAAGCCTGTCATTTCTGCATCGATCCCGCAGAAAGATTTCTGTGCTGCGGCCATCTATAAAGCTGTCTCGGGTGCACAAGTGGTGAATGGAGCCAGGCAGTTTTCCCCCAGAGGATGCTGGGCTGTGGCTGGCCTGCTGCATGAGAAACAAGGCCTCTTGAAGTATGTAGACTTGGGTTTAAGGTGGTAAAAAATACCATTGACAATGGCGCTTCAAGTACTAAAGGAGGGCCGCAGCAGGTTTTAAAGATTATTTATTTGTTTATTTAAAGATGAATAAGATCTCTAAGAAATAATGTTGCATGCCTTGTTGCTCGATTTCAGCAACACATGATATGCTGAAATCAGGTGCCTTGCATCATGAATACTGTAAGTGACACTTGTCTTTTTTGAACAGGAGTTCAACCATTGCATTAGTTCAGCTGGACAAACTGTAGTGTTCGGGTCTAGACACCAAAGCAGGTCATTCTGGGACACTGATTTTGGTTGATTTTGGAGCCCGTCCTCAACATGATGCAAGCTTAGAGCCCCCAGTTTGTTCCCAGAGCAAGTGGCAGATTTTCCACTGCTGCAGCTCTCCCGTATTGGACATGTCTCCCTGTTGTCCTCCCGTAGAGTACAAATATCAGCAGTTATTCTGACACCAACACAGGGTGGACCAATAAATGCAAAATTAAAACAAAATTATTCACTATAGTTCCTCTCCCTTGGGGAAAAACTACACAGTAGTCTGTATGCTTTGACGACAAGTTGAATTCTAAACTGTCTGCAGTCTGACAGGCCTGATGGCCCAAACCATTGCACCAGCCTGAGATCTACTGCCACAGCGACCTTGTCTTGTCAGTCTGCCACCACATGTTGGGTGTTAGAAGGGGGTGAGGAATCACACAGTTTCTGGCCTTTCGATGCTGTTGTACTGTTCCAATATACAGCAATCTAGAATATGGACTGTGTCTTTGCTGCTTGGTATTCTATTAATGTTGATTCCTGAGCAAAACATGGGTCATTATTAGCAGAGTGGGGGGAGATCCAGCTGAAGCAGCAGTGCATGTCCTGTTCTTTGGCCCAAGAGGCAGACGATGATGCATCCTAATGGAAGCATTTCAACAAAGTGAAAGCTTTGTTTTGCCCATTTGGAAGCTTTTTCACTAAACAGGATATAATGGATACATTAAGAAAGCAACGGCATCCATCATCTGAGAACTACACCTCCCTTTTGTTGTATCCTGTAGCCATATCTGTGAAGTTCAGATGGAGAGAGACACACATCTGCTTTGCATAAGGCCTGTAGACTGGATTTTCCGAAGACATAGTTTCTGTGTAATTATACAAGTGATACAATTTGCCCTTGTTAGTGGCCCTTTCAGAGCAATCGGCTCGTGTAATGAACCAGCGCGTCTCTGTAAAGAAACCTAACTGTGACAGGCAGCATGTGCACAGTCACAAACCTGTCATGTACAATTACCCTAGAGGCACAGTGGAACAGTGGAGGCTGATGTTGGCAAATAAATCAAACACATAAAAAATAATAACGCGTGTACAGTCCAGCGTCACATAATCAGTTACCGTCTGGATCTTTAGTCAGCACTGCAACTATGTCTGTTGTCAACCAAAAGAAGAAAAAAGGACGACTTGGGCATGTACGGGGAAAAAATTACACTATAGCTGCTCTTCACTCAGCAAATATACATCCCTAGGCGCTCTGATGAATTATTAATTTAAATTTGCCAAAAAAGAAAGAAAAATATATTGATTGGAACTTGGCTTTAATGACCTCATTAGGTTTGTGCTTTCCACTGTGGCCAGAATTTCTGCTGCTCTTGGATTTTAAAGGAAGAGGGGATACTTGACCCCCAAATGATTTTCTGTCACTTTATCATAAACAAGGCCCTCAATACAGCTGCTGCTCCCAGACACACTGAATTATTTGTGTAAACTCTGCCGTGTGTAAACCAGCGCAGGCCCTTGTTGGTTCTTCCTCCATAGCCCGTTACTGTTGACTTCTCTCCTACCTTAAAGGCTTAAGGCCCCTGGCCTTAAATTTCATCTGCTAGATTTTTTAGCTCCATCCTTCAGGCAGACCTTAGTTTCAAGTCATTCAAACACGAATACACGTACACAAACAGGTTTTACTGTATGCGTCATGTTTTTTTCATCCATTAATGGTAGCTTGTTCCATTTTTTCCTGCAAGATGTTTAGTACTATGTCTCCAAATGCATGTTTTGTTGCAATATTTTATATAGATAAAATTAAGAATATGCAGAGTCATTTGTAGAACAAACCACATGGAAGTTGAACCAAAGGTTCACGTTTGAAGAATTTTTGTTTTCGGTGGTTAGGACTGTTTGGTTTGTCCTGGGATGAGGGTTGTGTTTGAGGTGTCTAGTGAAACAGTTCGTTGAATGCGGGCAGCATTAAGAGATGGGAGTGCTGGGGCTCAGGAGGACACAAGGCTGCTTGAGGTCAGTCTATTGAAAGGCATTTGTATTTGCCTGAGGGAGCTCTTGATTTCTGCTTGTTACACACCGTGCCCTACTGGTCCTTTTATTGCTTCTGAACAATGTCAGACTGCTGTCATGGAGGAAGCCATGGAACTGGCTAAAACCAGCTGCTTCCTTGTAGCCGAACATTTCGACTTCTGCGCTGTGGGCATGCGAACAGTGACTTCATTCTATTTTCTCCTACTATAGCTACTGCTTTCCAGGGTTAGGATCTCTAAGCACAGGATACGTTTTAGTAAAAGTTATAAGTTATGATGCCGAGCAATTATAGACTTTTACGTACTGTAGACCCCAAGACACACAGTATGTAAAGATCAAATAGGTACTGTTTGTTTACATACTTGATGTATGGACAGATGCATGGTGTTATGTACAGAGGAGCTTGCTGGTTAGTTCTTACAAGTGTTATGCACAGACAATTGTGGATAATATAAAACTCTGCCTATCCACAGAGGCCTCATAACTCTTAATAACCGAGGCATTGGCCACAAAAGAATAAATAGATGTAAATGTATTTCCTTCACCTCTGGAGGATGGCGCGTGCCTCTCAGCTTGCATTTGTAACAAGACGGGTTTGTCTGCACTCCTCTTGTTTATTTCATCATACCTAAGGCATTTTTCTTCCCTCATTCGACTTGCTGAACAAGTCGACCTGTCCTTGGGCGACCAGGGCCGATTGCACTACGTATTTGGCACAACAACCTGTGCTCAAATTTGCCTTAATATATCCCCAACTGGACGATCCTGCTTAATTTATCTCTGTAACGTCCGAGGCGGCATGGCTGAGTAGGTGAGCAGATAGAGCCTTCATGCTTTATTCTGACACCCCGACGCAGGGAGTCCCTGTTGGCTCGTCACAACCGGATCACACACTGCTCCAGGGCCCCGAGACAACTCAAAGAAATTAATATACTGGCGGAATGATCCTTCTGCATTAGGAATACCCAGGGTGTGTGCTGGGAGTGGGCAGTGAACCTGCCCATCGGGTGGAAATGTAGAATCAACAAATCTGTCTGCACAGCCCGAGTCCCTTGTGGATATGGATTATTCGTTGGATTTGCAAGAAGTAATTAACGCGCACGGCTCTTCTATGTTCATGTCAGTCGTGGTTTGGCAAATTCTGACAGATTTGGGAGTCGTGTTAAAAAACGTCATTGACACTGATTGTTAACAAACTTACAATGGAATCAGTGTCAGTATTTCTATTTGATGATAAATGTATCCTAATTTGTCTGAATAACATTTTTTATCTTTAAAATGGGAACAGGGAATACGTCTTTTTCCTCGCTGTACTGTATGTTCACTGATCCATTAGTCAGTAAGTGGGAGATCAAGAACACGTTTGGATTTAACCATCCTTTGAGCTTCTCAACTGACACCTGTTATGTGTTTTTTGGTGCTACGGACATAACACACACACACACACACACACACACACACACATATATATATTTATATACACACAAATATATGTACAAAGAGTTTTGTAACTGTATAGCAGGTCAACATCCAGTGGAGTCTGGTGGTGCGCCCAAGCAATCCTCAGTAAACTTTTACACACAGAGGTATGGTACTGCACTGGGTAGATCGCCAGTACTCTTCGGTACTTTCGTTCAAGGGCAATATTAAATGTTAAAGGGTATCTACTTCACATTTCCTTGTTTTATGTTTTATGCTTACAAATGAAAACTTATGGAGAAACCACTTGGGGACTGAAGAGACAAGCAGGAGGATGGCCCCAGGAAAGAGGGTGATTTTGAAAGCGCTGTGAACATAAACCCTTGAAAAGTGGGAAGTCCCCTGCAAGTTGTAACTTTAAGACAAATGAAAGCAGACAATGCAATATTGATGGGACATTAAAAGGACCGACTGAGCCCAAGACAAAAGTGGATTTTGTGTGTGTGTGTGTGTGTGAGATGAAATCATAGTTGTGCTCACTGCATGCAAGCCGTCGAGTACGCTCCATCTGGGCTTGGAGGAGCTCTAACCTGCAGTCGATAGAGTTTGTTCAGGACAAAAGACAGGTGGAGGTGGAAAAAGTTCATGACGAGTGTGACAGTTACTGGGCATTTTGTCCATGACTGACAGCTAGGTGTGGTAGGGCTTTGGTCCAATTTTTCCTTCTTTTTTAACAAAACTCTAATTACAAAAATCCTATTGAAAAACAGCTAAAATGTGAGTGTGAATGGTTTGCAGTTCAAAGAGAGTTGGGATAGAGGGGAAGAGAGTGAAATTTGTGTAGAGACCTTTGTTTAAAGTCTCAACACCCCGATGGGGGATTTCTATTCCAGCATCATTGTGACTCGTTCAGGAGGCTCAGCAAGAACCTCACCTGTTTAGCAGAGTCTCCTGGGTTATCGTGGTGCTCCAAGTATTCCACTGCATAACCGATACTACATAATATTGGACGAAACTGAAATGCGCAGCATTTGTGATGACAGCATGGCGCAGAGGTGCTCAGACAAGCAGGCGTGCACCACGGCATTGTGGACAACAAGGAAGCGCCTTTAGGGAGTTGCCCTGTTAACACATAACAAAACATAAAGAAATGCGACACGTGCAGAGCTCACACCACTTACAGCCTGGCTTTCAGCACCGCTGCCCACTAGTGTGATTGTTCATCTACGTGATTCTAATAAATACGTTTGTTAGCAGTTTCAGCATTTTTCCAACTATGGCAAACTATAAAATGAAAATAGATGAATGAAAATGAAAAATAACCAGTAAAGAAATAAATCTAGATTTTAAGGGCAGAGAAATTAAAACTATTCACATATCGGTGTTATAACTACTACTGAATTTTTCCTGAATAAAACAATACAGGAAAAATATTTTTATTTGTGTTTAATGTTTTTAGTTTTTATAACTTTTTATTTAAGTTTTGTGTATTTTATTCACCTGTTTATTCTTAATTTTATATTTATCATGTATAAACCATTATACGTTCCATAGCATATATTAACAGGTAACTTTTTAAATAATTTATTTATTAAGTGTGCAAAATGCAAACACCAGCATTTGCGAAACGTGGCGTGTTTGGTGGGGGTGGGGTTGATACTCCAGCGTTGGGCTCCTCAGTCGGCCAGCTGGGTTTCTGTAGGAATTGTGTCTAATTAAACAGAAACACATCGCTGCATACTGATGCTGTGCCTGGCCGTTTGGCACAATTGCCAGTCAAATGAACAGTCTATTCCGAGACCTAGGGGTTTAGCGCTCGGCGTCAGCACAGGGTCCGCACAGTGAGGCCGTTTCATGTAAAAAGTTGATAATTAGTCCCACAGTGAATAATGTAGAGATGGAAGATAAGAGTACTTACCGTGCTGAGATTCAACCTGGCTCCGTAATAATGCCCTTCTTATACTGGGGCCTAAAAATCTGGATTTCATGCTGTGGAAAAATGTGAAAAATGAATAAATGCACAACGGAACATGTTAGTAGTGTAATGAAGATAAAGTACACTATCCCATTGTCCTTCTCCTCATGTTTTTCATTCGAAAGGTACACTATATGAATTAGCAATTATAACTGAGCTTTTTAACTGTTTTCTTAATTAGTCTGAACAACATTTAAATCTCTGTTTTTCTACATAGCCGCAGAAATGAGGAACCCATAATATCCAATGCTTTTAACATGTAATATCTAGTATAAAATCCACTTGACACAGATAAGAAAAAGCCCTGTGAAAAATAAAAACCAGTTTACAGTATGCATCAGATATTCTTAAACTGTTAATGTACTTTTTACATGAAACAACCATCTGAAGAGCCCTGTATCAACTGAAAGATTTGTTTGATATTGTAATTCTTTGTGGTCTAAATCTTTAGTACCACATTCAATCTTATTAGCCTTAAGAAGTATAAAAATAGCAAAGATCATCCTCTTAAAAAGCATAAAGGGATCATTTACTACAATGTCAGATCATACTGTGGTTTCATTATAGGGAGCAAAAAAAAAGACAGAAATGCATCTTGTTCACTACCTGGGGGGTCCCCCCCGGAGGTGAAGAAATCACTAGCCAGTGGCTGGTTTCAGTTGTGATCTGGGGCCCCTGGGGGTCACCCAGGGGTCAGGGAGAACCACACAGGGATTCAGGGGGTCCTGCTGCTCGCTTTGCAGACCTCATTAGCCAGCGGCGACGCACGTGGCCACATCACTTTGGGAGGCGGCGGAGTGTGGAGCCAGCTGGTTCATTAGCGACGGCCGGGCGGCCCACCACCGTTCGCCACCACTCGCAGGTGTCCGGCAGACACAGGGACCCTGTCGGCTTCTATTAAGATGAACTGCGCAGGGTTCCTACTCTGCGCTCATCCACAGGGTCAGAAGAATTAATAAAAGATCACATGCAGTGCGCTCGACCGCAGATTAAATGCACAGCTACACCAGGGATTCATTAGCCTCTCATATATTACACTGTAAGCACTTTAGCCATGTTTACATTTATTTAGCTGGAGGAATAAGCTGATCCCCTCTCTAAGTGGGTGTCTCTCTCAAAAATGTAGGACCATATTCCTCACGAGTTTTTTAAGTGACATAAATTTACATTGTGTAGTACTTTATGATGACTGTATACACCAACCTGCTAGTGGTGTCTTGTTCCACATTTGGTTGAGGTCCCAGTTGTATGTTTATAAATATTTGACAGCTTATGTTACATCATTTAGACTCGTAAAAGCACCTTAACCTCAGCACAGAGAACGAACGTGGTTGCAGAAATCACAAAGATGACACAAGTGCTAACACAATCTGGTTTTTCCACACAGACGTGAAGAACCTGGAGAACTTCCACCTGGTGGAGAGTGTCCAGGAGCAGGTGAACGCGGCGCTGCTGGACTACACCATGTGCAATTACCCCCAGCAGACAGACAAGTTCGGGCAATTGCTGCTGCGGCTGCCGGAGATCCGTGCCATCAGCATGCAGGCTGAGGAGTACCTCTACTACAAGCACCTGAACGGGGACGTGCCCTGCAACAACCTGCTTATCGAGATGCTGCACGCCAAGCGGGCCTGAGCTCCCCACCCACCCCCCATCGACACAGCCCCACCCTCCAGCAGCCACCACCCCAGCCCCCAGTCCCTCTCCTATCACCCTAGAGGAATTGAATTTCAAACCTTTAACTCTTATGGAGACGTAAAGACATTTGACATCCACCAATGGCAGATCTGTTCCAGAGACAAGGAAATGTGTGCTAATGCGCTAAACTGACTTGGAGACGTTTATTTCTTTTCGGTTTTCTGTCTGTTTTTTTGTGAATGCTGATCAATGTGATGTACAGACACGCAGGCCAAGGGGGTGCGCTGTGCACTTAGGGCAGATGAACTTTGTGCAAGACAGGGCTCTCCCAAGGTGCTCCCAGACGAGGCGAGAAGATGCTGGGAGCTGGGCCTCTGACTGACTAGAGCGTGAATCCCAGCGCTGGTACCGGAAGCATGAGAGTCTCCAGAGCGGGAAACTGTTTCCCCCCCGTATCATCTCAAAGGCATTTAGAATGTGGTAAACACAGTGAGTCCCAGGCGAACACCAAGGCTGACTTAGTCCACTGGTATGATACCACACCTTTGCTTGCTCCCCAAGACACTTCTTTGCAGCCGCTCACCAAAAAAAGTTTCAGAATGAATGAAACAAATAAAACTGTTACTTTAAAAAGGAGGCAGTAATTTCCTACTTCCTCTCTTTCTGAAGTTCATCACTGTCAAACAAAGATCATGGTAGAACTGTTGGGTGTTAATCAGACTTTATTTATTCATTTTTTTTATACCATTAGTTGGTTAACATTTTGTTTCCATTCATATTCCTAATAAAGAGAAGACCCTTCAATCAGTTAATATTTAGAGGAGCTATGAGTTTTCTTTAACGGTTAACCTGTGATTAAGGAATGAATTGGGGGAGAGGCGGATCGGAGAAGGCAGGGAGAAGTTCCATCTCTGTCTGTTCAAGACCAAAGCCTGCGGCAGAACAGAGTGCTGAGAACAAACCTTAAGCATTAAGCAGTATTATCAGTTTGTGATGTCACAGTTACGTGAGTCTTGCCTTATTTCATTACCTTGCTAGCTAACCGTGCAGATGTGAATTAAAATATGTAAAAAAAAATATATTACAAAGTATTAATGTTGTAAATTAAAAAAAAATACAAGAGGTGTTTACATTTATTAAGTCCTGTGGGAGAGAACTGTGATGAATTGCAAAGCAATGATTTCCTTAAAAATTTTCCTCTGGTTTGCTGACTTTGATGTGTACAGTATTTTCTTTTTTATCAGTACTTAATGATGTCGTGAGACATTAAAATCAAGGAAAATCCTCACATGTAATTTTTTTTTTTTTTTTTTAATTTTGGCTGTCAACATCAGTTTTACATATTGTGGTAAGATTTTTAATTCAGTTTCTACCACTTCACATAGGACTTCTTTGGTTCTACATTTGACTGCGTATCACTGCTTCAGCTAAAGTATAACTTATTGCTTCTTGCTTTTATTCTCGCACATGTCATAGGCAAGGAGCCATGTCATAGTAAAATGTATTGGTTTACAGCAGCATGTGTATAAGTGTTGTTGACATGCAGTTCAGGGACAAAATATTGATCTTAAGAATGACCACAGTTATTCTGATTAAATGTCTGTAAGAACTGAGATGTAAAATTAAAAGAAAATAAGTATTATATTTAAGTTCATGGATGTAACCATTGTTGCATCTTTTTTTTACATTAAATTTAAAGTGGCTAGGTTTTCTCATTGCCATTGTACAATGCACATTGTTTATTCTATACCAAAGACTACATTTTTAGACGTACCTTATAGTGTTACCCGCTGTGTGATAATAATGGAGCACCTCTAAATTATACACATTTTCAGAACTGTTTTTGAAGGCAATGATAATATTATCTCCATTCCTAAGTATCAGTCTGGGAAGTTCTAAACCTGTTGTCTTACATTATGTCAACACATTCATAGTTTTAATCTGAAAAACCAGATACAGCCAATAAAATGCAGAGGATGTACCCCAAGAACATGCTATATAGGGTAGTCTGCCTCTTTATAGTTACATCATAAGCAGACATTGTTAATTGCATGTAATTAGAATTTGATCACACAATACTTTCCACGTATATATATGTATCTATGTCCTCAAACAGCATAGCACCCCCCCCACATATGTTTAATATTATTACAATCATGACTGCCACATTTTTTATATTCATATGCTAATCTTTGTTGGGTGACATGTTACTAAAGGTTGGATGTGACTTTCACCAGCGGCAGGTTCCCACGAGAGTTTGTACAAGTGAGATGGAAAGAACCCGTTCTGCTTATTCTTTTGCGTCGGTGTTTTCCTGTCTGATCAGACAATCTGTTTGAGCCTCTGCTGTGTGACATGAATGACCATGTGCGGCTGCCTTGGATGCCCGGTTCTCACTCCGACTCTCTGAGCCAGTAGGCAGATCGCCATTCTGTCTGTCGTGCCCCTGTTCCGGCCAGGAGTGTCCAAACTGATGGAAACGTCCCTCATATCCCAATAAATACTTATATGTCAAGCTCCCTGCTCCCTGTTTTAATTTTCAGCTTGGCCATAAAGCTTTTTGGTTATTTCTTTCGTCTTCAATACTTGTCCAGATAAAGTAAGAGAAATTTTTTAAACTTTACTTAAAAAAAAAATGCAGGATTACATTTTAGACATATTCACTTTATAGCTTACAGAATTCAGTGTATGCAGCAATTTCTGTACATATAGTATCTATCTTGAAGTTTTACAGTTCGACTGTAGACTGAGGTACCTCGTATGTCTAGTGTGGAAAAACTGACTCGTCAGAAGTGTGTTGCTTTTCGAAGCCTTTGTCTTGATCAGAACAAAAGCAAATGCAGCGCAAACTTCTTTAATAATAATTCCGTACAATTCACAGCTTTATTACTAGCCAACTGATTTTAAGTAAAGAAAACAGAAAACCATCTTTACCACTGAAACCAAGGATAAATTCAATAGGCAGAAATCATTTCACTACTAAAATTAAAACTTAAATTACTTTTCTTTCAAAGTAATTTCCTGCATTTTAAACTTACCCTTGAAAAACTCAGACGTTACTGGCCACACTTTGGAAGCGGGTTCATGGTCCACAGGGTAACTGTAAACCTGCAGCTCGAACCTCTTAGGCACTAGGGGGCCCCCTCATTCTCATCTTCCAAAAAAACAAAACTGTTTATTGTGTTTTTACAGCTAGTTAGCCTTGGCTCACAGAGTAATTATTCTAAATGGGGCCGAGCTGGTTAGTTGGGCCTCAGAGGCGATCCTGGTTGCGTTCCCCAAAGAAGCTGGGGGCAACTTGGAGCTGACAATTGATAGATAATGAAGGCAGAATCGCAAACTGAGGAAATTAAAATACTTTCTATCTCAGCCTAGTATTATCAGTTTGTTTGTTTTTCTGTGCAAAATGACCTCCTTTTATTTCTGCAGTGTATTTTCCTCAAGCAGGAACGTTAATGTTTTGAGTTTTTTTTGTCATCTTATCGGGCTTGATATTGGCCTTCGTACAAAGCATAATAAATTCACATTTAATGTTAAAATGCTTTCTGGAAAAGGAAAGTAAAGAAGTGTAAAATTCATCACAGTATTATGTTAAAATAATCAATAACCCTGCAGTTATTAATTCCGAATTCACATATTTTCATATTCAAATACATTTTACAGATAGGAAAGGAAATTAGAGTTTCTAACAATTTAGATCCTGTGCTTCATCTTTTACTCTTATCACATTTAGCCTTAACATAATTCGAGAATAAAATTTTGTAAAACATTGAAATTACTGTATAGTTACAATAAAAACTAACAAATCAAAAGACTATTAATAAGAAGCTTAGAAATTATTGTGCTGCACTGGATTCAGAGGGAAGTAGGACTTCAGTTCCACGTCTGGGTACCTGAAGACACAACGTGCCTTTTGAATCGTCTGAAGTTCTTGAACAAGAGGCCTGTGGGACAGAAAAAACAACAGGGTACCAGAGAATACTCCTCATTAATAAATTTATCACAGTTAATTAATCAGTTGCATCATTTAAGAAAGCGGAAAAAACTGCAGCTTGACCTGAACAAATGAATGTCACTCTGACCGTCACCCCACCTTTAGAGCCCCAGCAGCTTTCGCAGGCGTTCAGCTCTTAGTGTGAACAAGAATAGCAGTATCCAACTGTGAGAAGCAGTGTGGGCGAGGAAACAGCACAGCAAATAAAAACAACCAATAAAAGCGTTTAGATACACATAATGTAAACACAATACTGGGGTCTCAACAAGTATTTTGCAAAAAATGCAAAACAAGTACTTTTTAAAAACTTCAATATAACACGTACATAGCGAGTCATATTTCCACTTGAATTCGTGTTTTGGCATTTAATCCGCACCAGCAGTTAGGGTGTATGTGTCGCATGCAGAAACAACAGGAAAGAAAGACCTTACAGAGTTAACAAAAATAACAGAACCAATGTGTTCCTTCCATCATAAACACTCCAATATTTAGATTTTGGAACCACTTATATTCTTCATTTTCATATGGGTTTTGTGTTCTCATATGGTTGCCCATTCTATTGTTTTTTATTTTCAAAAAGGGGTCAGAAATAGGGCTTGGGCTACATCCGGGAATCAAGGAGGATGCCGCTTGACAAAGAATCTAACAAAATGGACAAAAAGTAGGCATCTTCAAAGTCATCTGTTTCTGTTTTATATAGTCTGGAGCCCAGACCAGAAAAGCCACAAGATTTACTGAAATGTTCTGCTTTGAAAGGTTCTTGCGAGTCTCCAGGGTGGTATCAGTAATGAAAGGGCGAACATTAATCTCCCCTAGCAAAACAGACACTGTATTCTGACTTTCCACAGTACTTCTACCTCTCATTTACAAAACCAATTTCTTCACAACTATTTCAAAATATGCTATGATTTCTGCACATTTGCAGAAACGAACTAAAAAAACTCTTCAATTCTGTAACTCATACAAAGTTATAAAAATAAAACAATTAGCTGCAAAAACGAATGGATTTCGTTTGAGATCTCAGTGTAGGAATGAATTTAAATAATTTACAGCAGGTCCATTGTGCAAAACTGCAGATCATTGCAGTCATTGTTCCATCATGCTCAGTCCACTCACCCTTTCTCCAAACCATGTAGCCAATGGATGTTTGCCTCACTGTTTAATATGCAATAACTGCTGTCTGATAAACTGTAAACAGCAGCACTGCACTAGAATGTCTCGCAACTTTCAAAAAAAGAATAATAAGATAAAAATCCTTCTGCATTCAAAAACATTTCTCCAAAGTATGACTATTTTCTCAACTATTGTTTTGAAATGTCTTCTCTGGTTTGTGCATCAAATCAGACACGACTAGAAACTGAAGAATGGACTTCAGGAGTAATTAGACGCATTTCTTGTCCTTTAAGAAAAAATGTGTTTGGAGCAGTAACATTATTTATAAGCAGTAATATAAGCTTGTGTACTTTTCATTTCCAAAACAATTATCAATGAACATTAAAAAGGACTACCCTGCTCTTGTTATGCAAAATGTGGCCTTAACATGCAAAACAAGCAGAGATTAAATTCAAATTAAATTCACCGAAGGCCACAACCATTTCATTTAAGGTCTGCATTATACATAAGTACGTATGAAAACCTCACAGCATTAATCTGTTTTTCCATCCTTATTAGTCATTAGAAGTTTTGAGCACCTGGACCTTGCTTCCAGCATTCCGTTAATTACCAGGACAATGGCATGGTTGCAGAACCCAGTTTTTTCAATTTGGCAAAATGAAAAGTATGTATTCAGCTGCTTCATGCTATGCCAGCACTTAAATCGTAAAGACTCCACATAAAATGACTCAAGGTTATGTCCGATTGAAAACCCCCACCAAACAACCACTTCAGAAATCCATTTAGAAAAAGAGATAGAACATCTAATTCAAACATGTCATGCTGTTAAAAATGGTCTCACTTGGTCTTTAGAAAAATTTCTCATGCCGTTTGTTTGTCTTCTTTGTAAGAGAGACGAATTTCCTCCATGTAGGTCTAAAGCACAAAAAATGATCTTGATGGAGCACAGTGATTTAGAACTAAATCTGTGTATAAAACACATCCTTTGGTCATGATTTGTGGTGGAAGCACATCTCCTCAGTAACTGAATTTATAAGTGGCATGAACTCTTGTAAATAATGTCATAAATGGCAAACGCACATAACCAGCAGGCTCCTGCATCCAGTCCTACTTTTTCAAGTAAAAGTAATATGATTCTTGGTGATGAGGCTTTTGGATGAAAGAACATTTTGGGATTTGTGATGAACTGTACAAAGAAGTACTGCTTGCACACGTGAAAACTTTCTGCTACTACATATCTGTTTTTCCTCTTGCAAGGAGACCCACTTGGCCTCTTTTCATAGAAACTCAAGGAAAGGCAGCATGAAGCATGTGGATCAGACCTTTACTTTGCCAGGTGGAAATGACCACTTCCCCTGGAGATAGAGGTGTGAATACCTCAGGAGTCATCTCAAAACAAATAAAATATTATGTAAATATTTTGACATGAATTTCTCCTCAGGAGAGGAATTAATCTACCTCCTCTTTGGCTGTTTTACAGACAGAAAATTTTACTGTTACTGAAAATTTTGTAATTTACTCCTGGAGCACAATACTCTTCTGCTAACACACGAAAGAAGTACCATTTCTGCAGTGACTGTAGGACTTATATTTCTGTTGGGCTCACAGCTTACGACTAAATATTTACCATAGCATTTGAAATACTGTTCAGCTTTTTACAAATGGGCATTTGTAAATGTGACTGCTTCCACAGATTAATTCATCTGTGAATGATTGTCTGATACACTACAGGGCCAAAAGTATGTGGACACTCCTAATGGGTTTCAACTATTTCAGCAACACCCATTACTAACAGGTGCATAAAATCAAGCATCCAGTCTCCTTAGACAAACATGTGCAGCTGAATGGGGTGTATTAAACACCTCAGTGACTTTGAACATGACACAGTCATAGTATGGCACATTTCTAACAGATCAGTTTATCAAATTTCAAACATCTGGGAGCAACAACAGCTGAACCACAAAGCAGTATGCCTCACAAGCTCACAGAATCACATGTGAGGACAAAGTCATCTGTCCTGGGTTGCAGAACTCACTAATGAGTTCCAAACTGCCACTGGAAACAACATCAGCACAAGAACTGTTCACCATGAGCTTCATGAAGTGGGTTTCTATGGCTAAGAAGCTGCACAGAAGCCTCAGATCACCATGTGTAATGCCAAGTTCTGGCTAGAGTTGTGTAAAGCACACTGCCATTGGACTCTAGAGCAGTGGAAATGCATTCTCTGAAGTTATGAATCACACCTCACCACCTGGCAGTCTGACGAACAAATCTGTGTTTGGCGGATTCCAGGAGAACATTACCTGCCTGCATGCAGAGTGCCGACTAAAGTTTGTTGGTGGAGGAATAATGGACTGGGGCTGTTTTTCATGGTTTGGGCCCCTTAATTCCAGTTAAGGGAAATCTTAATGCTACACCATACAATGACATTTTAGAGAATTGTGTGCTTCCAACTTTGTGGCAACAGTTTGGAGGACCCTTTTCTCTTTCAGCATGACAGTGCTCCTGTGCATAAAGCAAGGTCCATAAAAAAATGATTCACAAAGTCTGGAGTGGAAGAACTTGACTGGTCTGGACAGAGCCCAGACCTGAACCCTGTCATATACCTTTGGGATGAACTGGAATGCCAACTGCGAGCCAGGCCTCAACCCTGAACATCAGTGCCTGACTTCACTGATGCTCTCGTGTCTGAACGGGAGCAAATCTCTGCAACTAGGTTCCAAAATCTAGTGGAAAGCCTTCCCAGGAGAGCGGAGGGGAACTAACTCTATACTAATGCTCAAGCATTTGAAATTAAATGTTCAACAAGCACATATGGGTGAGGCGTTTATGTGTCCACATACTTTTGGCCATGTAATATATCTTCAGAATATATACAAACACAGTAGCTGCAAGTTTGAACAAAAGTAGAGCTGATAGTTATCATCACAACATTTAACACTGATCAATTTAGCAGATGCTGAGCAACACATGATTTTTACTTTATATTTAGCTGACACCTTAATCCAAGCAATTGACAAATGCTAGATCCACTATTAAATTCTCCAAAATCATTCACCTATTTACACAGCAGAGTAAAGCAACACATTCTCCCTTACATACACAGGAAACTTAGAACCACCAATTCACCTAACTTTAGCACGCCTTTGGACTGTGGGAACAATTCCAAGCAGCTGGAGGAAACACACTGGAATGTGCCGATGCCACACAGACTGAGCTGGATTTCACATGAGATATAACCTACAGCCTAAAAGCTGTAAGGCTCTAATACTACCTGCTGTGCCACTGTGCAGTCATTTCGTTATAGTATAATGTTCAGCTTACAGAAAGCTCCACAAAGACAAAACACTTCACAGATCTGCACTGAACTGACATTCAAGGTCATTCCAGCTAACAGAAAGGTGCCAACTGGACCACAGTTATGAAAACACACAAAGTTGAAAAAGTATGTACTACTGAAAATTATGCTCTAGAACTCTAGAAGACCTTTTGGTCAGACAGAGACTGAAGCTGGCTGCACAGGCAAGCACAATTTAAATTCAATGAGAATCTGGTTCCTCATGTTGTGTTCAGCTAATTTAATAATTTAAAGAATGAAGTCTCAAATTTTATGTTTGAAGAAAATTACTACTCCCTCATACCTGACAGATTCCAGCTGAGGGTCCTTGAAAAATCTTAGTCGATTCTTAGCAAAACGTTAGAACTGCAACTTCTCTAATGCATAGAGGAAAGTCACCACAAAGGGAAGTCCTTGAAATAAAAGAGTGGCAACTGATGTGATTCAACAGAAGCAAACTGGTAATCTGCATATAGACCACCTAACAGGAGAAGCTTGATGATCAATAAAAACTCCTTAAGGACCAAGGAGAAAAAAGCAAGTCCCTTTTTTTATTACCTTCTTTTTCCTAACAGAGGGGAATCTTGGCGGCTCTCGGATAAACAGCTGCTCACAACACAAGATAGGTAATGGGAAACATCATTTATTTTGTCTGCTGCCGGCTCCTCAGAGACCAACAAGCTTCTGTGTACTCCAGAGCCAAGTCTACGTCCTGACGGCAGCCACTTGATATCAGAGGCTACCCCTCTCTTAAATGAAAATGACATGCTTGCAGCGAGAGCACATCACAAGCGGGCGTGCTGCGATCAAAGCGGCCGAGGAGAGACGCCCGGGGAATACTGGTTTGCATGTGTAGGGTCTCGCGCAGCTCCCTCTCATCACCCTCAACAGCAGCCTGACAGGTTGTCGTTGACCAGGAGGGGTTGCGACAGGAGGGGTTGCGACAGGCGGGGAACGGGGGGGGTTGCAGTGGCACTGGGAGCTGCTGATCCACTGCATCCACATGGCATAAAATGCAAGTACAGCGGCTAACTAAGTGGATGGACAAAGATAAAAAAAATTTTTCTATGTATGTTGCAGTATTACTTGCAGTTTAATGGAGACAAGGGAATGGATGTGACTCATGTTAGTGGCACAGCTCATCAGGCTTTTCCTAACAGTTTACAGTATTGTGTGGTATCGTTGTCCTGTTCATGTGTATTCCCATCGCAGGACAACCCCAGTCAATAAACACAAAGCTCACATACAGTACATACCATCTAACATCTTTTACTGCCAGTTATTAAAGCCATTGTCACTGCCCCGGTTCTCTCACATCAATTCAACCGGTATGACAGCTGTGAAAATACGATAAAAACCATGAAAAACACAACAGGAGTTCAGTGATAATCAAATAAACTTAAGCTAATATATTCAGTGACTTAATAAAAGGTGTCTATATTTTTAATTTCAGAAAATTGCACACATTAATATTCTATATTATTCAAGCAGAAGCAGGAAAATCACTAGTGTGAAATATATTAAGTTGATATATATTTCACTTTATTTAATATACTAAATATATTAAATAAAGTCAGAGATCTTTCATCTGTGTAGATTAGATTTTCTTTCACAGATGCCAAAATTGTGTTAATTTAGCAAAACACTGACAAGACACTGAAAATGTAAAAGTGCCTCTACTTTTAGCCAGTAGAAATGAATCCAACTACATCCAGAGGAGAGAAAGTGGGACTTCGGCAAGGACCTGACGTGCCCACTTTTCACCCAGTGGCCAGCAGCTGGCAGTGAGCTAAAGGAGCAGCCAAGAGCAGGGAGGCCCATCAATACTGAGTGCAATGAGAGACCCTCTGACTGAGGCTGCAGCTGGTCTCGAGAGAGACGGTGCTCCCCTTGGTGTAGCCCAAGCAAGGAAGTTCCAGTAGGACCAATGCAGATCCTTCGAGACTCGAAGCCCCACGTTTCAGCATGCTTACCCCTCCCTGGAATTCACACCAGAGGAATCCTTCCCAAATATTAGTAGGACTCTCCTCCTGAAGTCAAGCTTCACGTGTAAATATTGTGAAATGCTGAGACCGTGTTAATGATTGAGCAGGATGAGGGGTTAAACCTTTGGGAACATCCAATGCATGACAGGCACATCCATGCTAAGCAAGAAATGGCCAGGAAGAGAAAGGCAAGAGCTGTTTCTTCTGCTCACTTATCCAAAATATTAAAAGAAGAACAGCTAAACTAATAACAGCTATCAATAAAACAATCATACTGTCTTGAAAAGTAGACAGTATCTACTGCTGATTCTTTACATTTTAAATTTGATTTATGGGATCCTAAGTAAGAAAATCTTAACTGAATTTCTTTCAAATGTTTTGGCTTCAGATGTTGGGTTTTTGGTAAATGTAAGAAAATATAACAACGCAAGACTAATATAAATGTCTGTCAGAATTTGTCAGTTACACTTCATAAATAATAAATGCAGCAATAGCAGGGGAGAATCGTCAATGAGTTGAGAGTGCAGAGGTATCTCCTTGTCTACAAATCCACACATTCCTCTAATGACTTCACCAGGAGTCGTGCAGCCCCTCTGTGTCTTCCTGCTTACGACAAACGTTACTGTGCTATGGGAGCATAACCCTTTAAATTAAACATTCAAAAACCTCTTTTAGGAAAATAAACAGTAGAAAAGCATTCATGCCATGGCTGCAGCTTGACAGCTTGTTCTCTTTACGAAACACACCTATGAAAGCCCCAAATATCCCCACAAAACATGCATATTTGTCTTTTTTCCAGGCAAGTAGCTGAATAGTAATTTTCCTAATTTTAACTTGATACTTAGTTTATTTTTCATTTTGTCTAGAAGCATAGTTGGCCATTTTGTTAAAATTGAATTTGTGATAGACTGAAAAAATTGCTAATAATTTCATGCAAAATCAAATGAGAAAAAAATAACATCTTCTATCATATTTTAGACTGTCTTCGACTTTCTAACATGTGATTTGCATGTTTCCAAGTATTACACATAACACAAATCATGTAAAATGGCCAGAAAAAAATGTTTCTGCAATACTTGATCTGTAGTAAAAATAGCAGTAATATGCTGGCTAAAAAAACTAATCTTTTATTTCCTCCTCTGAAATGATTTTACTCAAAGTCACCAATTCAAACAGATATACAGCCATAATTTGACTCCTTCTTGGCAATAAAGTCCTTTACTTCCGTGTGTGTCGGCCAAGCCAAGGATTAATAGCAGTCCCTGTCATGTGTTTATCCCTGTTATCCCCCAGACACCTACTTTACCCCAAACCTGGGCAGCTAAGGTTACAAACACCATCCCAAAGCCTGGTCACCACTGCAGAAACCCAGTCCAAGTGCTGCTCTCTCTCTCTTCAGAACTGCCCATCCTGTCAGTCCCCACCGACAAACTGCAAGAATATTTTCTTTATGTTGTCTGCTGCCATTTCTACTTCATAACTTAAATACGCATACATTAGGGTTCAGTTTTGTTTTTTTTTCTCAAGAGGAAAATGAATTTAGCAAAGCTTTTTAATAAAATCCAAAAATATTTTACATTAAAGTACAGCCCAACAGAAAAGTTTATGTATGAGTGCTATTTCGCAACAACAGAAACTGTCTCACATATCTTAGGGTATTCCTCATTGAAGTAATGGGTCTAGAGTATTTACATTTAAAACTATTTAATAAATACAAATCAATTTAAAATTTTATGTTGAAATTTATTGAAAAACAGACAAGAAGGATTTACAAAAGCAGTTGAGACAACAAAGGTTTCATGGTTTCAAAACTATTCTTGCTTCTGACCTTGAAAACTGTACTCGGTACTGAACCTGAAGCAGGTCAGAAGAGGGCCTGTAGGAAGTGATTTAATGTGCAAATACATGTCAGTTTTTTATCCCCTTTCCTGTTGTGTTCTGATTGTGACTTCCTCTCCATCGCGGGTGGATGTGGGGTGTCATCCTCTGTGCCTCCTCCGAAGCAGGGGGGTGTTGCTACCCTTCCCGCACGCCAGACCACTACTGAGGGAGGGGCAAGAGGCAAAAAATGTGCATTGATGTATTGATGTTCAAAAATATGTCTCTGAGTATTACTTAAATTAATTTCAATCAGATGCTTCCTTTTATATAGTGACCCTGATTTAGACAAGTGGTTATCAATAATGAGCTGCACCCACACCCATTCAAACTACCCCAGGTTATACAGGCTTTATGCTGCATGGTCTTACATTACTGCGTTATTTGTAGTGAATTCTACCACATTGGAAAGGCAATAGCGTGCCATCATACTCATCTTTGGTCCTTAGGGAACCTTCAGACTGTCCAAATACCTTGGCCTGCTCATGTTTATCTTATTTTACCAATATACACAATAGTTTCTTTACTGCATACTAAGGCTTCGAGCACTTCGGTATGACTTTGAGAAGAGAATTACATGGTGTGGGAACACAAGCAAAAGGGATGATCATGGCCAATGCCATGTTTTGACCTGCAATCTTTGCAGCTGCAGGTCTGTGTTGCAGACCAATTCTCAGATGGCACAGGCATGTTATAATAACAGAGCTGAGCTCCGCGGGAGCTGAGGTTTTCCTCTCCTGCTGATGGATTAGTCAAGCAAACTGTACAGGAGGGCCATGGATGTGATGCGACATCCACAGGAAATAACATCAGGGCTGGTGTCTAATGAGGACATTAACCGTGGTGATGGCACATTCACGGCTCTCTCTGACAGCCAGACACTTGGCTAAAACAAAAGGCAACATATTTTCATTCAATGAGATTTGTGCTTGAAAACAATGGGACACGTTGTTTTGGTTTCATAAAAAAGGTGAGCAGAGTTCATCTCTACTTCCTGTGAGCCAGTTTCTCTTCAGGGTCTTCCAAGCCTGATATGCCAATGGAATGCACCACTGTAGCCCCTGCAGCACTGTGTATAAAAAATATACTGCTTCTTTGGCCTGTTTTGCCCATAATAATCCTAGTTCACACAAAGCACCTTACAAACTAACCTCAAAGTGCTCCACTAAATTCCATGCAATGTCCAGACCTTCCAAGCCTTGCTAGATAACTGCAAGAGTACAGCAGTGTGGGTGCCAGTAGGTTCTGGCAGGAACAGTGATAGAGTTTTCACTGCCAGCAAACCTCTGAACATCTGGCAAATCTAAATGAAATGCTAATGGGCCAAAAGAGATAACTTCCTTGCTTGTGTCTTCAGGAGTCCTTTAAATTATGGACACCTCCATGGCCTCAGTGACTGTAATTATGTCCTGCCCTTTTAGCTGGTAGTTGACTTATTTCAGGCTGGAACCACAGTGTACAAAAGAGCCTCCACTTAGGATCCATATTCATCATTTTCAAAAACCATCTAAAAACCCGAAGAGTGATACAAATCTTTTTCTTCTGCCTCATTTTCTAAATCACTGTTCACTCTCAGTGCGTCCAAGAACCGGTAATCAGAAAGATTATCGATCACAACAAAGCTTCTCTTAGCAAGGCTAATTGCTTCATCTTATAGTACACAGCTAAGGTTAAAAAGGAACACAAGAGGGTGTCTGCCCAACTGTCTCCTTCTTATCTCAACAGCAACAGCACCATGCTTACTTCAAGTGGCTGACCATCTACCATCACACTACATGCCCTTTTCTCTCTTCTCATCACCAAGTAGTTTTGTTCTTCTTGGGGTTTTTTTCATGTAGCAGTAAAGAGGCTGTTAATTAGCTCTGAAGGCAAAAGGATGCAACCTTTTGAGTGGAGATGCTTTAGCGAATGATAACACTATGCAGGTGTGAAGTACAACAGGAATTAGCACTGCGGCTCCACTTTACACCGCTGGTGACTAATGGGTTGTGGTGGGAGGGGTGTCCCAGGGAGCAGGCGATCGGGTGGGAGGAGGGTTAATCCTGCAGCTGACTGCCAGGATGTGTAACTGCACATGGGCATAACAGGAAACCTGATAACTCAACTTGCGATTGACACGCAGAGTTTGTCACTAATGGCCCAGGACTGGGGCCACGTCACATCATGATAGCTACAGGGGCACCTGGCCTCTGGGAAGGAAAAGGGGGGTAGGAAGTGGGTAGAGGGGTTGAACTGCATAGGCTCCCCATGTCAAGGTGCTGCACGGTCTCGCCTTGCTCTTCCGACGCATGGATCCGGAGCAGGCTCCTCATAGACAGCTGATGAGCATGCCTCCATCTCATCAGAGGAAATTCTCCCCAAAACAAAGCACAAACTGTGGCAGAGCCACATTGACCTTTATCATACTTATAACTTATTGTCTGGTTGTATGTAAATCTGTACTAAAATCTATATACAAACATCGCAAGAAAATATTTCCTTATTTGTTGGTGCTGAACTTTTTTGTACTGAGAGACACCAATTATTAGGCCACGCACTTTTATTAAGATGCTTAATGTGACTTTTTGTGTTCATAAAAATTGTATAAATACATCATCATAGCCAATCGGAAAGTACTGTGATAGAAGCAACAGAAAAACCTGGAAAAGGACCTCATACACAGTTGTAAAGCTTGATCCAGACACATGTGTGAGTGGGCCCACATTCAACATTAAAACAGTATGAGGGTACACCTCTCTTTGTGAGAGTGACCCTTTATTTAACATGCAAGACAGGTTACAAATGTTGCAGGTGTGAAAACAGTATATTGTTTTAATAACTCAAAACATAGTACAAAGTCAAGGACAGTTACATATAAATATTTGTAGAGTATTTCATTTAAAGAACAGATTTCCTAAAGTATAATTATGGCTTCTGAAACACCCTGCTTCCCTTTTGTCCCGGCAATATTTACACAGGTTCTACCCATTCAACAGCCATGGCCATGACGAAATGCTTTTACACACTGGATTGGTCAAACCAATTGAGAGAGTGGGAATTTGGTCACTCCATGTGTATGTACCTGTGTGTATATCTTTCATATTACTTTTCAGTGCACACTCTTCTGGGCCTCCCAACAATTAAAAACATATGTTTCACAAACCAACCAGGGACACAGACCACCTAACACACACCACAAATTCCTCTGCTTTATTCATGTAACAGTGCAACCCGCATCCATCCGTTATCACTAACTGCTAAATCCTGAGCAGGGCTGTGGCGGTCAAGAGCCTCTCCTAGAATCGCTGGGCGCTAGGCTATGAAACTAAGCTGGATGGGGTGCCAGTCCATTGTCAGGGTAACAATAAAAGAATTTATTAAAAGTTTGTGGAATGTGTGTCCACCAGGGGGCTCCTGCTTGAGGGAAAAACTTTTCTGACAAGGTAGTGCAGGAGTTTTTCTGTCACTGCTGCTCAGTGTCGCTGCCCGTGGTACATGCAGCTCTTATGGTAAAAATGTCCTTATTTCCTTTTAAAGTAATACATATTGACACGTTTAACCAAAGTGACTTACAGGATTTCAAAGCAATTTTCAGTGAGATATGTAGCTCTGCTTATGAGAACAGCAGCAGTAGAAGGCAGCAACATGAGGGGCTGGGGTGGCAGCTTACAAGACTGTTGCTTTAGCTGCTACACTGCCTGTACTGGCCTTCTCAATCTCTTGGTTTCAAATGGTTTTCAAGCCCAGTGAAAGCACAGTGAAATTTTTCCCTTTGGTAAAATCCATTTGGTAAACAAGTTTTAGCAGGAAATCAGTCGAACACTTGTGGGTCCTTGTGCTTTCACTCCTCTGTCCACCTTTGTCTCATATAAGCAAATACATGTTGCCCATGTGTACTTGAATTTTTGACTTTTACTGTGTATACAAAACATTTCAGGACCTGCAGTACACATGAGAACAGTGAAATGTAATATCTGATGCCTAGGCATTTGAATTTTGGTAGTGAGCTGCTCCTTTTTTTGTCAATTTTTTTGTTGTATTTTTAAATTAAAGCATAATATTCCTCCAAATCAGTATGGCAAAGGTTACTGAAATTACCACAGTGCAATGGCTATTAGCTTTATCATCTGAACAAACCAAACTTCAACAAATGTCACTAAAGCTGTGCCTTAAAAAAAATAAATTAAAAAAAAAAATCAACAATTCCATGGGTGTGGTGAGTATTCACAAATAATCTTGCAGACATCGTCATTCCATATTTTTGCATTATGCAAGGCACAGTATATTTTGGAACAGTTATTCTATCTCAGTGAGAGGTGTTCAGCTGGAGAAAAGCCCTTTGACTAGAGAAAAATTCTGAAACTCTTTTCGCAAAAGACTCTTGTTCGTTGCAGCATTGTAGTCCAACATTCAACCATTTTTCTCCCTCTGCACTTAGCTGGAAGTTTGGCCACATTTACCAGGGTAGAAAGTGAAGCAAGGAACTAGCCAACTTTGCCCTGACATTTGCTTAGCATCCACAACTACAGGGGGAGAAACCAAACTTGTTTTGGGTTAGGGGTCAGCAGGGGTTAAACAAAGCTCTTGGCCCAGATAGGCAGAACTTGCAAAGGGAGCTGTTTGTCGCGCTTACAACGATGTTAAGAGAAACACAGGGGTGATACAAAAACCAGCCCCGCTTACCTGCATTTGTACTACAGCGTCATACACTCCACAGGTACAGTCCTCCTCTTCTCCTCCATGAACACCAAGGGTGGACTGCTGAGCTGAAAAGAGACACAAGGAAAGTCAAGAAAGCAGCCTAACTTAACAGATAAGAAAATTTTACATCTTTCCTACAGAAACACAAATCATTTTTACATTTGTGAAAGTTATGTTTTATAGTAGCTTTTTACTATCAAAATGTGTTCTGTTAAAGTATGAAGTATTTAACATATATTCCAACTCAGTGTAGACAATGCTTTTGTTTCTCAAATTTCACTGGCATTAAAGTCAAGTTAGTCAGTGGCATAATGCTTTCAGATAAAAGCATTATGCCAGTGTTAGAAGAGTTTCACTGCTGCATGTGGGAGTATGAGATTATTTTTTCTGAGGTGGACATCTCTATAGTAATAAGTGCCTGCCAACAGAACAGTGGCTAGAAAGAATTAATTCATGGTAGGGTATTTTGTATAATTATAAAAAGAGAAATGAAACACACAAAAACTAATGCCAATATAAAACATTTAAAGAACTATGTAAATTAACATCTCTGGAAATGTATGCACTGATTTTGACATCCAGTATACCAAAGGAAAGGAAAATGTGATAGAAAAAGAAAATGACAGCCACTGATTGATAAAACATTGTCAAGCCAACAATTTCACAAATACTGGGTTTTCCCAGTGTTACAATAAAACCAGGATAAATAACTTCTGCATATTCATATTCTAATATGTATTTTAACCACACAGAGCAGTTGATGTTAGGACCCAGCAGCTTGTACAGTGTTAGTCACACTTATAGTTAACCAGACTTCCAGGACCCCAGTCTTTTACTACTAGACTGTAAAAAACTCATCACCACTGAAACAAGTCCCATCAATAACACTTTCATAAGTACCCAATCACATCTACATGAGGAGGCTACAGCTAAGAACAGTCAGAACATTCAAGGGGACCCATTGCTCAGCAGTGTCAACAAATCTTAAAAAAAAAAAAAAAAAATCGAAAAATAACATGCAGTTTTCATGTTCAGCACACTTTATGAATGTTATTCAGACCAAGACCAAAGATGTGGTACACTGGCACATCGTCTCTGAATTTGGTGTTCACTTTAAATATCACAGACTAGAAGGCACAGAGGTGATAAGCTGTGAAAATGTTGTACCACAAAAAACCTATACCACATTATAAACCCAGATTTTGAGAGGTTGACTAGAAAATTTTCCCTTGCAAAGTTATATTGGGAAAGCACATCTAAGTTAAAGCAGTGTCAGGCTATGATCCAGGAGATGAAACAAAGTGGGGTGGATCAAACTGTGGAAACTGACAAAAAACATCCTTTACCAGCATCAAACCAGATGTGTCGTTTGTTACAGACCATCTGTCTATCCCATTGGGCTGGGCTTGACTCTCCAAGTCCATGGGTGACAGCTGATGTATGTTTAGTACATGTTTAGTACAAAGTGCGTGAATAGCCCTGGGGACTATTGCTGCTCTTTTCATTCTTCCATATTTTTCTCTCTATCTTTCCTATTTCCTGTATGGTAGATTTCATCTGAGTGGTACACTCTCCAATATACACATGGCAAAGCACCAGCATTCTCAGGTGTTTTATCAGAGCAGACCTGGGTCCTTTCCTTTGTTTGAAAGGTTAATAAGAGTGAATCACTGTGTCTGAGTAGTGAGTACTGATTGCATGTCTTTGTTTTAAAAGCACAGGCATCTTCGTTTTATATGAAGTGCTCAAAAAGATTAAAATAATAGATCCACTCCTCCTTTTATAAGCTATATCACAAATAAAAGTTTTAAATTTCAAAGACCACATCATGGTTCAGTGAAATTTAGGTTTCAAACTATGAATATAAATGTAATTAACCAAGTAACTTTTTACTTTTAAATGTCATTTACCGTGAAAACACAATATAATAAAAATTCATTTTCTGAACATCTCTTATTATTAACTTTTTTAAGATCAGAGTAATGATGACAACATACAACAAAGGGGACTTAAGCCTAACGATAAAGGAAAATGTCATTAAAGAGGCAATCTGTTTACAGTCACACACTCTTTAAAAAGAGCAATGGCACACACACTTGTTGGCTTCTCAGTACGCATGCTCAGTTCAAGGACAAAAGCACCTACTATAGAGGATCCTATCAAAAAGAAAATGCTAAATCACACGTTAAGCAAATTCTTGTCAGAATCTGGCAGTATTCTCATGGCATTCACGGCTGGTTTGAGTGAAACCAGGCCCGCCCGGATAATAACAGCCTAATAAGACAGAACACTGAAAGCAGCAGTGCACAGAACAGAATCCGTTTCCTGCTATTTTGTGTTCTGGAAAATAGTTGCATATGGCCACATGTGATATGAATGATTTCATCATACATGAATTAAGAGTGAAAAAAGTACAGACGCTTTCACTTACACATGCATTTGATTTTTTAGTATCATGTAACATTTACTTGTAGAGATGGGAAAGTACAAGAACAGACTTTGCCTGAGAAGAATCTCGTAGTGACCTGTATTGGAAGTGGGTCTAGAAGGGAAATATACAAATACAAGGACAGGTATTCCAACTGGCTCACGCAACAGGAAAGAACCAAAATAAGTTCTTGTGTTTGGATTCACACACATGCACCCTGACAAAGTAATTTGTCATAAAATGTGCAGGTGTGTGTTTGTGTACAGTATGTGTGTTGACATCAGAAATATTTTTCGACTGTTCATTTTTCTTGATGAAGTTATCCCCCCCCCCGACCCCCCTCTCTGGTGTTCCATTTGCCACGCATGGCTGTGGAACCCAAGGTGCGGATGTGTAAATAGGGCTTTCTAACGATCTCCCACACCTGCACATCTGCTGCGCTTTTAATTAACACTCCAAGGAGGTTTGTCAGGAGTAATCAAAAACATTGTCACATACAAAACCAGGGCACAAAAAAAAAATCAATACTTTTTCATCAGTTAAAGGCAGGACCCGGTTATAAGCAAACCATTTAATTGCCTCGTTCCAATAAACAAACAGGAAAAAAAATATGGCGCTATTTAATGACTTGATTTCTGACGCTCAACGCCTTGCCGTACCTCGTATTAAACAGCAACACGTGGTGGGGAGCCAGGAGTCATTTTCATACAGACACCAGCATTCCTCTTCCTTTTCATTTTGTCAGAAGCAGGTGATGGCTCTGCAAGCCGCGCACTGCGCTGATTTATGAACGGGGGGTGACCTCTGAGCCCGCAACACAGTGACGGGTGACTGGTTCTCAGCAGTGAGCTGCTGGCACTTGACAAAGTGCCAGAAGCAGAATGAATTTACTTGCCTTTTCCTCAATCATCAACAGGCGCTGCCCTGACCCCCAGCCTGACTGCTATAACAAGATCTCCCCATCTCGGCCCGAGGAATTTACTGTCACATCTACTTTTCAATGAGCTCAAGTGAGCACTTCTTTCACCTTCAGGAGAAGCACCCGCCACTAACTGCCGCTCACACCGAGCAACCAGGGCCAAGCAGGGTTACCTGGGACATGGACTCTTCTGGCACCACAGACAACTTTCAGCTTTTATCACATGTCAATCTTTCTAATCTTATTATATACAGGCCATTTTTTGGGTCGCATATATGTGTCGGACTTCATCATCTTGATAACTGTACCTTGAGGAGAGTAAAATTTAATAAGGCCAGTTTTTTACTGCCAATAAATCTCAGACCACACTGAAGTTTAACCTGTCTCCCCTCTGAATGGCGACCATTAAATATCTAATGACAATGTCAGAAAGGAATTTCGGTCTAAGTGCATGTACCAACAAAAAACAAAAGTAATGTTATATCTTTGAACCAAGGTATTTTCCTCACATCTTATTTTTCAAATACTGGAAAAATAGTTAGAATTTTGATCATTTTAATATTATTCTTAAAAGTCAAGGAATTATTGCAACAAATTCATATTAATGTTTATTTTCTAAATAAATGAGCACACATTTGTGTTCTCAACCAAAGGAGAAACAGTGAAGTATGATGGTGAGTAAAAAGTCTTTAAAGGAGGTTAGTAAGTCATTGCAGTATTAATCTAGCTGTAAAAGTCTGTCCCTTGCAGAACCCAGCAGGGAGACCAGAAATGGCAGCTCAGAGCTCTGACAGAGCAGTAACTGGTCAGTCACCACCTCGTTCACTGGTCAATCCATTAATAACAACTCACTTTTTACATCCGTGTGAATGGGTTTCTGATGACATTAAGCTAGTTACATTTATATTTGTACTTAACTACTGTATTAACACATGGGCAAAGCCATTGGAGTATTTATATAAATACTTGTCATCTTAAAGGCAGTGATTCTTGGGAACAAGAACAACTCTGACATGGCAAACACAGTACCAGCAAAAGATTTATTGTTTGATAGCATATCTCGGCAATTTTTTTAAGTCTAAAAAATATCGTGGTTGCTTTTTTAACTTTCAATTCTCCTAAGCATCCCTGCTTCACAGCTTCTAGCTATTGCCTTTTTCAATCTGTCCCCTGAGAAGCAGGAGTTATTACCCCTGTCGATTGAGGAGAAAGGGATGTTATTCCCTTGTCACCTCGGGCTGGTCCGTCGTCCTCCCTGCACTGATCTATAGTCCCTTGCTGGAGAGAAGCATCTGAGGTTCCATTGGTTTAGGATCCTGACAGTTCACGTTACCTGTGCACCCACCTCCCAAGACCTTACAATAGCTCAGAAGCTCTCAAATGACATGGCGTGTCAGAGTAATCTGCCCTAGGGAGACAGGCTTGCTGACTGACAGGCTTGATTGAGCCAAAACAGGGTTAAATATTTGTGACCTGGAGTAAAGGTTACCCGAGACCAAGTGTACTCTTCTGGTTCTCCCTAAGACCTCCAGGCATTCTCACACTTCAAACTGGTAGGTTTACATATATACACAGAGAAGTGCAGCGCACTGCTCTAGATGGGTTAACTGCAGCCTCTTTGCAAACAGCCTAATATTCTCAAGTCATCAGAAAATGCCATACTTGAGTCAATACTTAAGAGAGGCAATGTTTTTTCCTATTATCTTGACCACTATCAAACCTGTTGTAATATGAGGTGCCATAATGGTTACAGCCACCACCTGGCAATAAAAGAACTTGACTTGAATCACCATTCCTGCTGTAGCAGTCAAAGAACATACCCTGAATTGGTATAGTATGAAAAGCCAGATATATAATTTGGTAAATCGTGGTAAGCAGCTTATTAAACAAAACTACATTAAAGGTTGCCTTGAATGTCTGATGGGTAATGGTTCAAAAACATCGGTAGGACATTGCTGATAGCTTCAGACACCTATTAGCAGCTTCTTCTTTTTTCTACAAGTGGACACCTGTGGTTAGTCTTAAGGTACACTTTGGACTGAAGTCTAACCTTGAAATATTATTCAAGTTTCTCATCAACTGACTGTCCCTAAATATAAATTAGACCAGTGTGTCTCATATAATGGAATCTCTACAAATAAAACTGTGACAAAGTGAGAACTGCTTCAAAGTAATATTGCTAAAAGCAGCAGCTCAAAATAATATCCAAATACCTAATTTTGATTTACCCTAAGAAGATCTTCACTATATTTTTCTCAAATTCAAGAAACTTCATCTTGTCAGGGAGAAAAGTTTTGCAATACACCTGAAGAGCAGCCGCAGCATCTCGCTGTACCTGAGCATAACCTTCTGTGCTGCAGCCACAGGCTTAAAACAGTGCAATTATATCACTAACTTAGCAGTAGCAATTTGGAGTTTTTACATTTTTTTTAATACCTTATAATGACACAACAGTGCCAATATCAATACTGAAAGGAACTGAAAATTGATGATGTTAGTAGAGTATTTTCACACATCATTTGATTTGGAAATGTCAATATAAAGTGTTAAAATCCAGCCAAATGCCACCTTGCTCAGCATTTTTATAATCCCTCTTCTCTTTGTGAATGGACTTAAAAATAAAATAAAAAACAACATATGTATGAAGAGTCCCCTCGGGAGAGGCTATTGAAGCATTTTGTATTAAACATGTTCTACAATAGCGTGCATTTATTTGACATCTGTCAGGAATTAGAGAAACAGAACAGAGAAGGGAGAACCTGAGAGAGGGTCCAGGAGGTGTGGAACACAATCGTGTCATTCCTATTATGACTCTCTTGTTTTTGAGGCCTGGCCAGTCAGATCATTTATGATCTTAAACAGGACACATACACAAGATAGCACACCCTCAGTGATGATGATCAAATGTACAAGACAGCAAAGATCATTGCCTAAATACTCCCATCTGCTCTGTTTAAATAACAAAGCAGCAGACATCTGCTTGCAAAGGGCACAAAACTTTAAGAACTTGAGGTAGGTACAATGTGCTACTGGCACTTATGTTTTCTGCGGCTAGGTGTGTAAATAAATATATAAATAAAACAAAAAAGCCAAGACTATGCAGGGTGGTCATCCATCATATATCCCATTACCAGGAACTTCAAGCCATTTGTATAATACAGACTCCTGAGCAGATAAAAATTCCCCCTTTTTGCTTCAATTTGTTATATTTGACAAGTAGCTGTGCTCTATTTTTGAATTATAAATAGATTTATTTAAACTTTGCTCATGTGCCTGTAGCATGCATGATTACTGGCAAACATAACAGATTTGGAATAGCATGCACTCTAAAGCACTTGAATAAGCAAGTGGTAACATCCAAACACATAAACCATTGGCCTAAAAAGCATTATTTCTTCTTATTCTGAGCATAAAGTATTTCCATTTACACACAAAGTATATGTGCTACAAATGTTTGCTGTAAAACACTTTCAAAAAATGAATTCCAAAATGTACACTACAGCCAACAGTGAGCTGTGAGCAGAAAAACTGTGCATGTCATATTAGGACCGAATTTATTTTCTGAAGAATAATTTTATGTTTCTTAATATAAGTTCTGTCTTTTTCACCAGCAAATAGGTGCCACTCAGCTACTGAAAGAACGGAAGAACGTCAGGACTGCTAGAAACGTAAGTATTAATCCAAGCAATGACACATTTGTTTGCAGTTTATGTATTTGCATTATAAACTATAATCTTCTTTATGCCCAACATCTCCCCGCGAGCCTGTGAAAGGGCCCAACAGTATAAGTCAAAGCTTTACACAACTGTGAAGGTCACACACAGTGATTTGCCAGTCAGGCTAACAGGAATATAAATAAGCAGTGGTGCACAAATTGTTTGAAATAAGTCTGTTTTATATTGGCTAAACCCTTTCTGTTGGACTTATACTGTCGGCCAGATATGCAGCTTGGTCCACATCCCTTCTCATCATTAAGGCAAAGAGCATTCATGAGGTAGAAAGTTTACTCCCGCCTTTAAGGCTGTTGGAGAGTTTATTTTATTTAAAATTTAGCGTTTTCTATCTTTCCTTTTTCAAGGTACATTCTGATTTCTTTTAGGATGGAAAGAAAAATAGTTCACAAGATCACTGCCTATCCTATGGATTTCACTCTGCAAAACATGGACACAATGCTGTTAAGAAGAGCTGTGTGATGTTACTAACAAAGGTTTAACAAATGCTTGACAACAATCTTGGTTAGAGTGCTTGATTTAAGTATTATTCAAACTAGTTGTCATTGTCTCCTGGACAATTTAGGCAACTAGCCTAACTAGACTTAGCTGAAAAAGTTTACAGATTGTCAGCAATTAGGGCCATAAAATTTTGAGTTTCAGACAGTAAATTAGTATGCATATGGAATAAAATGCCCATTATGGAAGTAAAATGACTATGTAATGGCAAAAAATTCCATTGCACAGAACAACAAGAGTATAGATCTTCGTAAGCACTCAAAACAGTGTTTTGTACAGAAATGTCTTATAAGGTGGACGGCTGTATTTTGAAATGTTGAACATATGCAATAAAAAGCAATTATCTATGTACATATTATAGAGACAACCTTTTTTCAGTTGTGCAATAACTGGCTATGATTCAGTCTGTTCTAGGATTCGCTAGCTGGCTGTGTTTTGGAAATAGAAGCCGTTTTCCTCATCTTTCTCCTTATTCATTCCCAGTAACTACAGTATACATTTCTGTAAATACAGAATAAATAATTTCACAATCATTGTCATCATTGTTTCAATCTGGTACAAAAACAGCCCATGTTACTGCCATTCAAAGTATTTTCAATTTTTCATTCACTTTACATTTAGCCTTTTTACCTAATGATCCACTGGAGAACACATGAGTGATACCTGACTAAAGGTTTGTTTAAAGCCAGCAATCTGCTGCATTACAGACAAGTCAGTTAGGAATTGTTACATTGTTGACACCAAGTAAAAGCCATTCATCACCATGTGGGGACCTCAATATGCATACGGCAGGATCCACTGATTGTGGATGCAGTGAAGCTCACTGTTTGTCGTGTTATTTATAGCGCCACAATTTTCCTTGTTACAGAGGCTGACTGTTTTACAAATTGCTCAATATTAAAAACAAATATTCAATCATGGCACTGTAGCACTGGGTTATTGCACGGTGTCTACTCAGAATGATTAGTTGCAGCATTTGTGCCCATACTGTGGCTGTCTGTGATGGCATATGCATACCGGATGGCGTTGTGATCCCTGCATGCTAAATCATGCATAGAACATGACTCATATTTGCAACCCATAATGAAGTTGACAATATGTATCCACCCACGTAATGGTGTGGATAATGACGGCTAGTAATCAATATTTGTGCTTATGTATTTTGCTTCAATAAGTTTTTATGGTCACACCTGATGTGGTTTTATTAGTTTTATCAATAGAGATGCACAGACATTAAAATGGGCTTTTCTCTAAATAGCTAAGTGATACAAAGACAAAAGGAAACATGATAAGTAAGACATTCAAAGATAAATTGTATTTTACAAAGGTGTCCCATTTACTCTCCAGCGCCAGAGAAAACAAATTTCAGGCTCTCTACCTTTGTTTTATATTATCAGGCAGCTTACTGTTTTGGGAAGTTCCCAATCCTTTTTCCTTTTGTCAGCTTATCTTAATTGAGAATATTCAAGTCTAAACAATAGTTTGAAAATACTGACTAGGTCAGCACTAGAGATGCAACTCATTTTTTCAGTACATAATGCAATACAGATCAACAGCTACCAAATTAGCATGCGTCTTTCTTCTTTCACAATGTCCTTCATCAGGGTATCTAGGTCACTCCACTCATATTATCAAAGCTGTTATGGTGCCCTTCACATGGTAATTGTTAAAATGTGCTCTGCAGACCTTCTGATACAAAAAATCCAAATCTTCCAATTAGTCAAAAACAGAGATGTGTGTATCATTAAGAACAAGGTGAAACAAAGCTAACAAGCTAAGAGTGGAGTTTACAGAGATACGCACTACTGTCCCTGGGCTTGGCACTGGCTGTGTCAGGGAGGTTTCTGCTGGACTCATCCACACCCTCCTCTGCCAGGCTGTGGTCTGTGAGTGCTGGCACTGGGGAACTGGCCAGCTGGAAGCTGTTGGCTGAGCTGCTGGGCCTGTAGCTGGCACAGTTCTGAAAGAGAGCACCACAGGTATAGAGGCAGCAATGGGGAAATAACTGAACGTTTTCCACTGTGCTATGTTAGTATATTACATTTCAGAAATCGCTTATCTAAAACAGCCCTTTGAAGAATCAAGGACACAGTCACATCATTTATTTCAAACAGCCATTTTAACCCAATTTATGAAGGTATTGACATATCAAAGTTCAGTGAACTTTTTATTCAGGTCTTCTTCCTCCTACATTTTCTCTAAACTAAAATTAACTATTTCACAACTACTGTACTGAAATGAGGCATTGAAAAAATATTTTAATACATTTTTATCTTGAGATTTTCCAACAAGCATAATATTAACCACAATGTGCATAACATTTTGTTAAACTATCAGGAAGTTGCCACTCAGTATGAGAATCACTCATTAATGCCAAAGCTTTAAAACGAGACAAAAGTACAAAGTCATGTATAACTACACAGGTTTATAAGGGTGGAAGCAGTATAAGAGTAGATTTATGATACAGGAAAACGTCACTTAAAACATCTTCTGCATGGGCAAACTCAATGCAGACTTCAAAATGGGAAAATTGCCAGAGAGCATTAAAGGGCTTGGTGATATGAACCCATAATATATCAACTTCCTGGGTATATTTGTTTCAGCCATTTTTTACAAGTCACCATCTTTACAGTGTCAACTTGTCAAGGGGTCAAAGGGAAGAACAGGCTATATTCTCAAATCAATCTGCCTTTAGAAATGGTCTCATTTCATTTTAAATTACCTGATGTTGCAGTGCACAACTGGGACAAACTGTGACATCCCATAAAGCATGACAACCAAGGAGGGAGTTAATGTGATCACTCATAAGGGACAAGTTACAAGAGAGTGCTGTTAACTACTTCTAAACCATGTTGCAGGGCCAAGCCATCACAGGCCATAGCAGGTGGTATAAATACCACTGTGACAGTTTAATATCAAGGGAGAGGTTGGGTGGGATTAAAAACATGTAACCCTACTGTCACTATAGTTGGAATTAAGGGACTCCATTTCGCTGGAAGGAATTCATCAACATATACATGTTCAAAAGCAGTTTTAGTCTCAAAAATGAACCAGTGGTTCCAGTACCAAAGTCTTACAGCAACAATTTGGAATCCAGGAAGAAAATATAACCTATAACCTTATATGAGTAGCAGGAAACACAGTTGTCCAAGGACTTAGGCTAGAATCCCTACTACTGTAGTACACCTAAACTGCTCCAGCAACAAAAAAAAGAAGCAACGCAATATCATTGTTAGTAGCTTAGTGTACAAAGCTGATCCTGTAAGTTCTTTCATGGAAAAGCATCAGCTAACTGAACAAATAATAAAAAATAAATTTGGCTAATCGTAACACTTTCATCAAATACTCAGACATCCACAATTCACCGATACATACAGAAAGATTCAGTGCCTTTCTCCTTTCCTTGATTCTGTTGATGGCGTTCCGAATCTGTAAGAGACAAAGTAAATATTATTCACGGTACAAGATGAACATCTTTCAGGTGCCTTCCTACTCTACATCTAACTGTAACCAAGCTGTGAAATTCAACATAAAGGATGGAAAATGAGATGAGTGTAAACGATACATTGTTTTATCTGAATAAGCACTGCAAAATGGATAAGTGAGAACTTACAGTTTGTCATGTGTAAAGAGACCTGATGGTGTCACATAGTCCCAGCAAGAGCTGGAAAAAAATATAAGCCCTCATCTTTCACATAGAAGGGTAGTGCTAAGATGAAGCTGTTCAATAATAAACCGCCCTTGCAGAACTAAATTCAACAGTACCTGGTAAGCTGAGATACAGGATATTCTGTGGCAAAACGGTAGGTCTGCTTGTGTTCAAAATCCAATTACACACCATTTTTGGACAGCAAATAAATTTTAACTATGGCCCCATGGGTTTTGTCTGCAAAAACGGTGTTGCTGTTTTTGATAGAATAATATCATTTCCTAAATATTTTTTAATAATTATCTTTAGTTAATCATATTTATAACGTTCCTATACACTTAAATTGATGCTTGATTTGCTTTTTTCAAATACATTCAGCTTACTGGAATAGGGATTGCTTCTAAACCTTACACCACATACTAGATTTATTAACATTACAGCTTAAGGATATTTTCTGTAAAAAGCAGTAATCATTTCTGTACTGTCATGGTGGTCTGGATCCTATCTCTGAATCATACCCTGTAAGATGCCCCACACACACACACACACACACACACACACACACACACACACACACACACAACAGGCAATTTACAGTCACAAATTAATGTGAAAAACATGTCTTAGGACTGTGGGGAAAACCAGAGCACCTGTAGAAAACCCACACAGACACAGGGAAATCTTGCAAATTCCACAAAGGTCACAAAGTCTGTCACAGGAAAAACATAGTAAATGGACATGGTAAACTAATTCCACCAGTTTTTTTTTTTTTACAGTGTATCAGTATCTCAGATAATAAAAGAAACTAGTATACAGGTATACAGTAGCTGGATTACAGTCAATGTGTACTGTACTGAAACTGTGCCACTCCATCAAGGGAGGAAAACCCCATAACAACTCTAGACACATTGTTTAAAGTCCAATTCATATTACTGGCTTTTTGTTTTCTCTCAAGGTCTCATACAAGGCAATCACAGCTTTCAGTGTGAAATCCATTACAAACATCATTTCCATATGAAAGTAGCTCTTATGCAAACACCTGCTGACATCCTTGAGATCCACAGCTAAAGGAAAGGTCATCAAAGCAAAAAAATAACAAGAAAACAGAGAGAGGGGAAAGGCTAATTAAATGAAAACTTACCAATAACATGTCTTACATGTTACTGGGTTATGATGCGAATAAACTTTGTATGTGCACTCACATTTTAAAAGACCAACTAACATAAAATTAGATTGTTTTCATTTTCATCCCTATAAGGATACATTCTTTTTGTACAACGTGGCAGAATATGTGTCCATGATTAAATATACATAGCGGTTAATGGTGAAAAAATTCAATTTGTCCAGTTTAATTAATGGACTACACACTGCTTGCACAAATATTTGAAATTATTTATTTTTATATTTTCTGTGGCCTTTAGCTTCTATCATCATCAAAATGATGTCCAAGAATGAATAAAAACCATAATGCACATAAGTCTGACTTTAGACTGTATACTGTACTTATGACAGGCGTACATAAAAATACGCATTTTGCAAGTGCCCACACATATACTTTCTGAAGAAACACACATAAGCAACACAAACAGTATATATAGAGTTTACATTTTGTCTGTAGATTAGTTAATTTCTTATCAGATAAAGATTTGCGTATAAATGTTATGATATACTGTGTGGTGTGTGAAAAACCTTTTCTCCAAATTGATAACTTGCATGTATTGATTGTAGGTATTTTCTATTGCATTTAAAAGTATTTATTTTGCCAGAGGTTAAGTTTAAAACATCAGCTTTTTTACAACACATTTTAAACTATGGACATTTGTAATAAAATTAAGCCAAAAAAGAAAGAGCAAAGCCTTTTTCATTTTATATTTAAAAAACCCCTCTCAAACAGACAAAGTGAACATGTGTTGCTCACAAATTGTGAGGACCCTTGGGTCAAGGAGAACACCATGCAACAAAATGGATTCCTTTGCACTAAAAAAGCCACTTAAGCAAGAATGCAGCAGTGATTTATTTTTACTATGTGGAGGGTCAACACAAAGACTCTGCTATGTCAGTGTGGCGCGATGACTGAGGGACACTTCCTCATATCTCTCTGTGGACAAAACACTGTCACACTTTGCTGATCCCACCCATCCCCATCCCACCACATCTCTGGGGGTCTGCGTTACATTGACACCCAGGGGAGTGGGTTTGGAGAGGACCGGGGCTGAGGTCTTTCTGTCTTTCTGCTTGCATACCACTGATGTTGACTATTTTGTTGAGATATTAGCATTGACTACCAGAGTTATGTTGCTTAATTCATGCAAGATCAGTCAACAGCTCCATTTATACCAATAACTGCAAATTAACATCACCATGCCATCTTGCTCAAACTAAAGCAGAGAACTGCAGAGGGTTGTACTGCAGGTTACATGTACAACGCACTTCAAAAAGATGTTACATTTTCTACAAGATCAAATGAAAACACTTAGAAGTAATAGAGAGTAAAATAGAAATAAAAGCATGTTAGAGCAATATAAATAGCATTACCATGTTTCATATATTAAAGATGCCAGTGGTTGTCATAATAAGCACACTAGTAATCTTATTATGCTCAGTTAGTATAAAAGAGGTACATGTATGCATTGTGCGCAGCTTTTTCATGAGCTGCAACAATTCATAAATTTCCTTGACTAGGACCAAGTTTCATTCATGCATGCTGAATAAAACATGCTTGTTTTTAAAGCGTAATGATTTATAAGACCACATAGTGTGAAATGCCTTGTATATTTAAAAAAGTAAAAGATGCGCTATAAACCTATTTATGTATGTTATTTAGAATTACATTTGTACAGTTTGATAAAAAAAGGGTCGTGCATACAACGATTCGTGCCAGTGGTCTACATCCATCAAGCCAGAGCGATCTTTCAGTACTTGCTTTAACATTTTTGTAATGGAATTTTAATAAAACAATACAAAAGGAAGAGGGCTGTCCAGCATATTTTTCTGTTTTAGTCCATAGGCAAAATCTTGCAGGCCAGTAAAGCTTGACATCAAAATGTTAAATGGCGGGCCACGAGTTTAAAAACTTAAAGAGGCAGTGAAATATTGGCCAATGAGGTTGAGAAATGACTAGCTCCTTACTCAGGGTGTCAGTGTTTAATGGCAGACCTGGATGCATATAGGTTAGTCCAAGCATGAAGGGCAGCGGTATGCTCATATGGTACAGCCACCCCCGTCCCCTTGGCTGGTGCCGTCAGAAAACCTGTCATTTTTCTCATTCACCCTGTCAGCCTTGAAGCCCTGCTCCGCTCAGTCTTACCTCTGTGTTGTACACTCCATAGATGAGGAAGATGAAGAGTCCCTGTGGCAAAACAATGGCAGGAGAAAGCAGTTACTATAATGTCACACGTTTGAATTTTACATATTTGTTGAACTTTTCTGTTTTTATATATACACACACACACACAGACACACACACACACACACACCACAATTGATACTGCATATATATTACATGCTAGTACGTTTTGTATATATAGCATATGAAAAAATACACATACATGTATGTTTATCTTTCAAAGCAGTTACATTCAAAAAAGGTACACACTACTGCCAGATGAACAAAGTTCCAGATGGGGACACATCTGGCACATCGCTATAGAACGTTCTTCATCTGCGACACAATCACACTAACTCCAAGGTTCCCGGACCTTTATGAAACCACCATATCTCAGCCTTAAGTACTTAACATTCGTTCCTTCAGAAACTGAGGACACGGTTCAAATGGGCTAACTGCTGGCCTAAAGAATAATAATTGTAGGGGGATAATGAAAGAAAAGGTACATAAAGACAGAGATTTCAGGTTCGTGAAAATTGCAGCTAGTTCTGAAAGCACAAGAAAGAGATGGCCTTGAGACTGCAGTGCTTTTGGTGACAAAAACTAGCAAAATTGTCATTTTTTATTGTTACTATTAAATGTGCAAGTTGTGAGTTGACCTTCATCCAAAAACACAATCTTTAACAATTAGGGTAAGCCTAGTATGTACACAGGCAAAGTCTTTATATAAACAGGTTAAAACAGTCCTGGTCTTTTGGATGATAATTTGACATCTGTATTCTTTTGTATCAATAAGAATAATTCTTTCACCACCATTTCTTTCATTCACAAAGCATTTGGAACCTCAAAATTCCTGGAGAGATATGTCTATAAATATTTTGTTTCCAGTTTTTGGCTCCAAACTTTAACCTTATAATACATGTATGCACCACACCCCTGTGAATACAGTTCAGTGATTTTTCTAAGGCTTTTTTGGGATGTATTTTATTACTGAAGATCCCACTTTCACAAGAGCAAAAACTCTCTTCAGACAAGGAGCTTAATGTGATATATATTAACCTTTTTATACATATAAGATTGCCTGCTGTTGGAGATACTCGGGATAGAGTGTGAAAGCAATAAAGTAATGAAAACAGTAGCAGCAAACAGAGTTTGTAATTTGCAATAAAAATCAGTGTTTTTCAAAGAATTTTGTTTCTGACTTTGTGTTGTAAATTATCATTTATGCTAGATGTAACAATTATTGTGTTGTACATAACAGGACAACTTTTCATACAATTTAAGACAAATTACAACATAATTATAGTATAATTGGGTTAAAAATAACATTAATAATGAATTACTTAATTTACTGCTAAAACAGTCAAGGAAAAACTGAACATACTATTCAAATATATTTTGTTTATCTAAACCAGTGTCCTTTGAACTATTTAAATGAAGGCACAAATGAATGCAAACAATGAACACAGTTGTACTGGTTTGCATTAATCTAAATGCATAAATTAATTATTTCAACAAAATCTAATTAGAAAACCACCGTACGTTTAAAAAAGTTTAACAAAACACAGTGTTTAAAAAAACAGCCGTGCCTTTAGGAAAGTAATGTAGAACAACAAAGAAAAAGCATTAATTAAAAGAACCAGTAGAAAATTAATTTAAGAGAAGGTAGAAAATCATGCAGTTGCTTTACAAGCTAAAAAGAAATGCAATTTTTATTTGCAGATTTGTAACGCAAACACTCACCTAGAGTAGAAAGTTAACAATATCAGAATGAACCACTAAAGAAATATTTTGGATTAGAAAAAGTATTTTGAAATAGAGCATGGCATGATTTTATTTATTTTTAGTAAATACTGTTGGTGAGTAACCAAGGATAGTCTAACAATTCGGACGTGTGCATCGACCTTCTCAAGAAGCCTAACTTCAGCACTCTCTTTGTCCATGCCCTGTATTATGTTGAGCACAGGTATTTCTTTTCAAATTTGAGATCATACATCAGGGAAGCATTTAGTGCTAAGCCTTTGCTGAATGAAAATGTAGTGTATACCAAAATGAATAAGAGCCCTAGGTTTTCATTATTGTGTGACAAGATACAGAAATTCACTTTCCTTTTCATTTAAGCCCCTTTTGCTCCAGTTTATGGATGCGTGCTTTCATGCTTTCAGTAACTTTCCAGCTCCAGTGCTGTATGTAATAAATTATTATAAATTTTCACAGACGACTACCTCGCTCCTATTTTTTTTACCGCCTTAATGTGCAAAGTTAGGGGAGTCACAGGTAAAAATTTTCACAAAACCTTTTTATTTATGATGTTGTCCTTGGTAACAGAAATTTCAATGCACTGAAATGAAAACTATGATTAAGGGGGATGCGCCGCCTCAGCAAGGAGAGTGAGAGGGCAGCTTTGCGTTTTTTTCCCCCTGGAAATATATGACGCTTTCTGACACCACTTCTGTACCAAATGGACCTCACAGGGGGATGATGGAGAGAGGTAACAGGAAGTTACAGAGCCCTCCCCATTAGGTTTATTCCACTGTGTGAAATTCTGAACATATAAACCCAGATGAACAAATGCCAGTGGTCTTTACAGAGCCATCTCAACCCAGCTGAGAGAGAAGTTCCATATACAGAAGTGTACAAGAATTGCAGGAAGTCTTACAGTTCTATCAATTTTTTTTTCAGCACAGAGGTCCTCCCTATTGATAAAAACATGGATTTTTAATGTGAATGTTTCTGGTCCAGGGGACCCTGCTGTATTAACAACAAATCAGGGCAAGAAAATATTCTCTCTTAAAAAGAAAAAAGTTGTAAGTAGGCAACTTTTTTCTTTACAAAAAGTCAAAATAAACTTTCAGAGTTTGTACCACACAATTCAATGATCTGTGACTGACTAAATGAATATATCCAGTTAATACTCTTAGGGACTGAAAACTTTGTTTTCGTTTGGAAGTGCTGTAAAAAAGACGAGGTGAACAATTGGGGAAAATATGATCTTCCTGAGTGCTAACTATGGATAAAAATGATTGACACAATGAAAGCTACAGGGGAGGGAAACACACTTCCTGGTCAGGCTGCTGATTGAGGGAAAGAAGAACATAGAGTTCCTGTCCATTAGGTCAAAAAGGCAGTAAATCTCTCTTGGGCTTCATTGTAACCAATACAATTAGAACTTTTTGAGTTGTACTTTTGTTTTATTAGTGTAACACACACTATATATACATATACAGTATATATATTTACATATACTACACACACACACACACACACACACACACACACACATATATATACACACATATATATCCCAGTGTCTGCAATATCCTGTGTCAGCTATACACCTTTCATTTTTGTTTACAAAAAAAGCTTAAGATATTTAAATAGTACTCTATTCTATTCACTATGCTATTCTGCTAATGTTACTTCTTGCTGTTTGCAAAAACCAGTCTATTTTCCTGTGGACTTCAGCATATAGCATAATAAAATAATGTATTACAAATAATAATCTTCCAGAACAAAGTACAAATGGTTTGCAGCCCCACAAATATATACCAGTTTTTCTTCTTTCCTTTTTCTCTGCTGACTATTTTCATTCTTTAAAGACAAAATCAATTCCATCAGAAGCAAGTTCACAACATCCATGTATCCCAACCTTACTGGGTCTTCCAGCAAAGCCTCATATCACTATAGGAATGTTTAGTCTCAAAACGTCTGCTCTCACATTGAGCCAGTAAAAATGGTGCTACTGGACTGACTGTACAAGAACTGGATCTCTCAGTTGGTTAGTGAAATGCACGTTTGCTTTCCTTAAGTTGTACTTCGCTTTGTAGAAAAGTGTCTGCTAAATGTATACGTGTAAATATAATATATACAATTCTGAAAATTTTCAGCCAAAAGGTACAATGCTGGCACATGGAATCAATTACAGAAACAGGGGATGAAGAGGTAACAGGCCTGTGAAAAGCTTAACACTTTTTTAAACAGATTTCCTGGTGTCTCTGACCCCTTTCAAACACTTTAATTAGCTTGTATACATAGGTTTCACTGAAATTACTTGCAGCTTTTAAGCAAAATTGGACAGTTCAGTACAACTTTCTGATTAATTCATCACAGAATAGCAAATAACATTAAATGAGAAATTTGATTAACAAAAACAAAACCAGCTTCCCTTACCAAAAACATGTAATCATGAATTATAAGAGGATTAACTGCAAAGATTTGAATTTCTTGCTGTGTATATTTGCATGTCATCCCACTATACAGTGCTTCATACTGGGCAGCAGTACAGCTTTATATTATTGTTACGGTTGCTTAGCAGATGGTTTTATTAAAAAAGTTTTCACATATGCGATCATTTCCTTCTATTTAAACCAACAACCTTACAAAAGTTCACCTTTATAACCATAATGCATCTGCACATAAAATATGACCCACTATTTAAAGTTTAGAAAAAAACTGACTGATTAAGTTGAAGTATTCTTAATAAATTCTGGTTTGCTGAAGTAAAAAATAAAGTTAACAGAATTTTTTTGAAGTCCACACAAACAAATGTGTGAAGAAAGACTGGGACAGGTTCTTCTAATTTTCCCACAGCTCTTTTACACTTTGAAAGATTGCAAATGAAGTGTAAGTGTTAAGCTCCCGACTCTGCAGTTGATAGTATGACATAAAAATATAATAAATGTGCCGAGTAATGTTGATGCATAATTTAAAAGCATGCAGTATAAATAGGCATCTTGGATGATTAATTTAGCACAAAGCTTTCAGTCAGTGTACAAATTTAGAGTAGCACAGCGCAAAAACTAACAGCTACTTGTAGACCTTATGTGCCATCACGCATGGATAATATAGATATTGATTAAAAAGACATTATATAGGTAACACGGAAGAGGAAGAGAGGCAAAGGGACAGAGAGTGGGATTACAGCAGACCAGAATCTATGGAGCTAGCCCTACATACCAGGGCCTGCTGAGGAGGACCCCAGGCGCACCACCAAAGCAGCAGCAGTTATGCCACACGGACAGAGGCAATACTGACTGCGATCAGTCAGAGAGGCAGGAGAGTTATTAACTTAGCCCTGAAACACCTACTTAATATAGGGCCAGCGGTGACGACTAACAGAGCCTGGCCGAGGTGACAGCTTTTGGACCTGCATGAGGAAATCCAATTGAAAAGCAGCCAAGAGGAACAACAAGCGCGAAACAGATGTTCCTGCTACCACAGGCACAGTGCTGGATACAACAAAAGCCCCTGCAAATTTGACAAAAAAATGCATCCTTTGGAAATTACAAATTTACAGTTTATGACCTGATATAAGTTACCTCTGTCGTTTCCTTAAAACATTTCAAAGGTCATTTATACTTCTGGTGCACTATAATAAATGAATACATCTTATAAAAATAATATTGTCTACCTACAATATTTTTATATTTATTCATTTAAAATAGGAAGGAAAACCTACAGGTTTGGTCATCTATTTTTTAAATTGAATGACTTTAAAATTAATAGCCTCTTTAAAAGTCACAGCTGCTAAGAATTAAGATTTTCATACAAACTGTGTGGCTACAGAACAAAAAACAGAATAAGGTGTGTTAGAATCCTACTGGGAAGATCAATGAAAACATTCATTCCAGAAAATCAAAAAAAAAAACCTAATCTCTGAGCATCTGCAGCAATCCTATTTGGAGAAAAATGGTAAATAAAAATTAACTTCAATATAAACCACAACTATGTCTTTTTTTGTTGAAGATTCCAGAATAGTAAATTAAACAGGTATTAAACATTTACTAGACTTCAATTTAATAATACTTCTTTATAAGGATATCTTCTTTGAAATATCTCTTGAATTATATATGATTTTACACATCTTTAAGTAGTAAAGCTATAAAATACCTTTAATTATACTCTGTATGCAAATGAAAAATATATACCAGCTAGTTTGAACACCGAGCACAAAAGAAAATAGTGATTCCGAAAGGCGTTCATTCTGAGATTTCCGCAGTCATATAGAAGGGACTCTCATGGTGGTATCTTATTAATAATAACTTCACATTTGACACCAAAATACAGTGTAAAAGAAAAGTTAAGACAATGGAGCTGGGTAGAGATATACTGAAAACCTTAATGAGCTGAACGTGTCTGGCCACATGCTTTCATTATGACAGAAAGATAATGCATCGAGGACAACAATTTTTTAAAACACATTTTAAAATAGTATTTCAAAAATATAATACTTTAATGAAAAGTATTCATAAATACATTTTGAATACTTAAATTCCTGTAGCCGAACAATGGCAGCATTCAGATTCGTCAAGTTAACAGAATGCCTTAGTGTGAGATGAATTAGACACAAATCATAAGATAAGCAGCTGGGGCAAATATGTCTCAGCCAGACTATTAGAATCACTGAACAAGAATTGAATTTGCGTCCAACTACTGTGGTTCCAGGCTGCCATGCTGGTTCCCCCAGTTCCTGGGGTGGGTGAGGTTAATGGCACGTGCCACCGGAGCACCACACCTGGTTAAGGCATTTCACAGTGGTATTAATCATCGTATAGCAGGAGTCAGCCCAAGTGTCACATGCAATCACTGCAGTCTACAGGCCACAGGACCTCAAAGTGAAAATGAATGGTACTTTATCAATTTGAAGACTTCATGTATCTTGATTTTAGTGGTTTTGTCTTGTGTGTGTCTCAAAGGGAAGGGCAAGGATAGGGGTGTTTTATGTTTAAACACATTTGTCCAAAACTCTGCTGAAGCAAGATTTGCTGAACAGGAATTAGAATATATGTTCAAGAAGGAGTAAAAGTTTCAAAATACTAATAATAATTCCATCCATTTCTTACTAATAATCACTTGTCTAGTTGAGAGTTGTGGAGGTCCAGAACTTATCCCAAATGAATAGAATATTGGTAAGGGTAGATCCTGGAGGGGATGCTAGAAGTTCACATGAAATAGATCAAACTATGGGAGGAAACAGTAGCACCAGGAGGAAACCCATATGAACATTCGGAATTCACCCAAATTCTGCACAGACACAGCAGGATTCAAAGCCACATCAGAAACAACAAATCATTGCTACCGCCTGTGCCACTGTGGCTTCCTTTAACAATATCTGCAAAACTGATAAAAGTATAATTGGATTAAATTGAAAATGTTACAAATGCCAGTGGTTACATTTTGGAGGGTTTAAAAGTCTAATAAGTCATGCAGCACTATCTGACTGACACAGGTTTAATCTACTAATGACTCCATGTGACACCATCTCAACTTACTTCAGGCAATTTGGCAAAAACTTTTATTCAAAACAATCCTGTTTGAAAGGCAATTGACTGGCACTTGGTTCCAGCTAATGACAATAATTAGCAAAAACAACACAACAACACATCTGTTCAGAATGAGCCAGCCATGGCGGTTTTGGTGGTGGAATGCCAGTCTGTCAGAAACAGTGGTGCCTCCACCCTGTAGAGCACACCCATCCCACCCAGGCAGATAAGACGCAGGTTAATAGGAATCAAGGTGTCCCTGTAAACACTCATTAAGACAACATGCAGTTGATGGCTGTCAAGGAAATGACACTCGAGTAGGCACTGGACCACTTGCACGCGGAACACATCCTTTCCACAGTGCCTGAAAATTAAATTAGCATGCCATCCTGCAATTTCTACAATTAATTACAACTTCATCAGAGATAAGTGGATCTTAATTTCATTTATTTATTCATTCCTTCAATTGTCGGTTTAATCTGTTTTGTCATTTGGCAGACATTCGTTCAGTGTGACTTACATTCATATTATCACAGAAAAAGTAAACAGAGCTTTTATAATTAAAACATTTCAGAAATAATTTGGATAAGTAATCTATCACAAGTTTACTACCACACCTCTTTAGAGCTGTTTTCTCAAGACCTATATTATTTTTACGTGACTTAATAGTATGATCAAATACAACCAACATATTGGATTCTTCTTGCTTAGTAAGTACAGTTATTCCATTTTATTCAAGGATTTGTCAAGGTAAAAAATATATGAATAAAACATCTGTATTCATTTTTGCTACTTTGTTACTGCTTACCATACAGAACACAAATAGATCTCTTGCAAATTGGCTCGAGTGGCTCACAGTCTTAACCAAAAAAGAGGCTTTCTGCCCTCACACTAACCTAGTTCTCTCTAATAATCCGCAAAGTACACATCAAAGCTGCCCAAACAGTGCAAGGCACTGCGATTAAACACGGTATAAAAACTAGAACGGCAGAAAAGTGTTCCACAGCCAACTGAAAAGCAGCAAATTCAAGGCAGTCATAGATGGCAAAGCAGATCAATTATAAACAAAATAGTCATTGTTCAATGTGCATCATTTGGGTGTTGAGGTGGTTCTTGTCAGAAAGGTTGTGTTATTATAACAGGGTTATGAAGTAACCATAGCTGGTCATGTGACCCCCAGCAGCATAGCACACCATGGTTTGTTTTTGTATGACAGAAACATTACCTAATTTAGCTGACAAGTAATTCTAAAACAAATAAACGGTTTTAGGTTTAGAGTGAAAATTCTTTGGCAGTGTGAAAAACAGTGAGACTCCTTAACCCTGACAGGAAAACCGTTATTTAAGCAGCTTGTTTTCTCGGTCTAATATTTACAATGTGATTACTTCTTTATTTAGTAAATTATTTCTTTTTCAAAAGACCTTACATGTATTCTTTGTCCATTAACAGGGTTAAAATAAGTAAATTCTTTTAACAGGGTGTATGCGAAGATAATTATTCATAATATATGTCTCATTGGGAAATGTACAGCAGAACTACATTTTTAATACACTTCTGACTAAACTTCCTGACGTTTGATTAAAATTATGTAAAAATGTAATATATTTAACTTGTACTACCACTTCAAATAGTTACTATTTCACATACTGGTAAGGTACCTATTGGCTATGATAAATTGGGATCACAGAAGTTTAAACCACGAATAAGGTAAATTAAGTTGTTCATCCAGTGCTTTCTAGCTACATGCTCCTCTGTAATGCAGTACTGTTGGGTTTACTATGAGAACAGTAAGTTCCTGATTATACAATCACCTATACAGAAGTCGATGCCAAAATGGTGGTGCTAAAATTACACATGGAATAATGAAAATATTGGATAATTTTCCGCAGTGACAAACTGGACCAGATGAATAAATCCCAAGGAAGATTTTTTGAAATGTTGCAGAAGTTCCTCTGCCCTGGGTCAGACTCAAGTGAGTCACACAGTGGTCATTGTTCACACGAAATATTCAAGACACTGAACATGGGATCTGTGTACACTGGACTGTAGAAGAACACCAGCTCCATGGGGGACGGCGTCCCAGTAATGTCAAACAATTCAAAGTGAAAAACATTTCCCCTTGTAATGAGACCTCGGAGGGGTGTGCCCTTCTGGACAAGTCTAAAGAGAAACCCAGTTCATGCGAGTAGACACCTGTTCGGGAATCCAATGTTGTGTTGTTTTTGAAAACCTGGGTCTGTAAAATAACCCCTCCTTTAGTCTGAAGGGAGAAATGGAAGAGGAGAAGCGAGTGCACAATGAAGCACATTGCTCTCTGTAGAGGCATCTTAGCGTGCAAGGGAGCTGTCTAGTTGATTTCCAACAGGATGGAGCTCACCTGGTGGAGACACAGAGTGCCAGTCTGGGGTGGGACACTGGGGGTACCAGTTTGGTCCTACAGTTTTTAACTTACTCTTTCACCCTTAGCCACTAATGATAGCCAAACACAAGCAGCCCCCAAGGGGCAGTTAACAGATACAACAGCAACAACGGCCCTCCATCTTAAACTTAAGAGAACAGGTCTGCACAACCAATGTTGTAGAAAGTCATGTTTTCAGCTCTAGTCCCAGAGTATTAAGGTACTGCACATTTCTGTTCTGGACCAAAATATAGGAAAATAACTGTTCAACTAAGTCATGGGTTTCTTGATGAAAATTCTGTGAATTAGATATGTTTTTTCAGGTATATAACCAAACCATGCTGTCCCTTGGGTCACCATGACTGCAATAGAAAGATTCTGGCCTTAAATATGTTAAAAGTGCTGGGCTTCTTGTGTGGTGCTGAAGTAGACGCTTAAAGCACATATGCTTCATGTAAGCCTGGATTCCTGAGACCCATGGAATACAGTTCCTGCCTAATGTCCTTAAACTACAAGCAAAAAAAAAACATGAATACTAATTGAAGTGACCTGAGTGAAGGAGCAGCTCCAAAACTACTCTTGGTCAAACTACATTCTTACATTGACTGGGTCCCCCATTCACCTCAATTTAGACTTGACTGGAGTTAACCAGCACGTCTAGAGTCTTTGAAATAATATGTTAATCATCCACTGTCATCCACTATTTATAACTGCCTACACATTCAGAGCTGCAGTACAGGGAAACAGACTATAATGCAGGGTATACTCTGGACAGGCTACATCACAGACAAGATGGCAATAAACACAACATGACACATGTTTGCAACAGATTACTTAAAGTCACAGTTTTATCTCAACAGGTTATCTTTAGATTGTGACAAAATGAAGGGAAAACATGTCTTGTTTGTCAGTTTTTAATACTAAGTCATAAAAGAGCAGAAATGGAAGACGTTAACTGCTAGAAGTAGGTAAACTTTTCTAAAGGGTACTTCAGAACTCGAAAAAAGAAATAACGTTTAAATATGTTATGTCCTCACAAGTAATCTCATATTTGTTGATCATAGGAATCATAGGACTCCATTAGGTTTGTACAACTATGAAATCTATGGCATTTTATTGCCAGTGTAATTAGTTGTATATATCACAGAGTTAAACTACATTCACTATATGGCTTTTCATGGCACCTAGGTTTGCAGAGCAGTCGTTAAGTCCAGACATGGAGAACATTGTATATTTTCATACAGAACATTGGATAAGCTATTAAAACTGAAAATACTGCTGCATAAAATATGAGTATTGATGTTTGCAAACACCACAGCAATAACATTTGTATGACCAAAATTACATTGCCACCTTGTGGAAGGAATTCTCCAAAATACATCATTTATAGTGGCCCAGACCAAACAGTTCTACTCAAAAATTTTTAAAAGCAAAAAATATGTAAAATGCAACTTTCAAAAACATCTTCAAGTTTTTACAGACCTAAAATTGGAGCTACACAAAGAAAATGATATGCAATTGTTCCAGCACTGACAGTCATAAATCAAGACCATAACACCTCTCTTATGGTCAGTTATGGTCATTAAAGAAAACATTCACTGGATGATCGAATACAAAATGAATTGAAAAATTAAACTAGTCTCCATATCCTTATGCGCTCTGAAGTTATAGACTAATAATCTAGCGGACAATGTATGACCTGGAGCCCATTATGTTGGGGTAATGAATAGTGGTGGAGTTTTGAATGACACTGCAGTGAAATTGGATGACAGGGGGTCAAACAATTTATGACCACATGAAAACCAAGAGCTATTTATTTCTGGCATGATAAAAGAGCATATGAGGCATGACTGTATTCATACTACAAAAGCTCATAAATGGTGCTCAAAAGGAACACCCATCTGCAGAATGTATGGGATGCTGTTTGCAGATTTATTCATTACTTTGATTGGAAAGAGGTCGCTTTTGACATTTTCACAACAGCACCAAGGCCAAATTTTAATGACAGGTTACTATTACCTGTAGGTCCCTTATAGCATCCACTACATCTTGAATTCATATCAAGCACTGATTTAAAATGTTTTAATCACAAATGCCTTAATATATGCCTGGTATTTGAAAATAACAGCAAGCACACAAACAAGCCAGTAAGAAAATATTTCAAAAATATTTACACTACTGAATATTTTTTTTTAAATGTGTTCATTATATACCTTGTTCAAAAAAAGCACCACTGAAACAAACCCAGCTAGCCACAAATGGACAATAGGCAATTAAAAACATTCGTCAACATCATTCACTCTATTGATTTAGCAATAAAAACATTTTTAGTTTTTTCTTACTAATGCTCGATAGATAGTGACATGCAGAAACCAATGACACTGAAACAAAAGTGTTTACATTTTTTACCTTTTCGTTTTTTGTTTCAATTTTTTACATAAACAGGTTACAGATGACTGTGTTACTGTTAGTGTTCATTGATGGTTGTTTCACCTTGTAAACAATATGTGTAATGGAAATAATTATGTAAAATAAAGGTACAGCAATGATAGAGTATGTATGTATGTATTGGCATAATTAACCAATTTATATTACTCTTAGAAATCATTGTTTCATAGTCAGATGAGGCTTTTCTCTTTTACATGCTTTAAGTACAATTTCAAAATTTTCTGAAGTACACATGACTAAACATTTCCACATATTTTTTACATGTCTTTGATATTATTTTTACAGTTTAACAAAACAGACAAACTAACATTTTTAAACCCCACACACTGGTGTCCTATTTTGTTCTAGTTCCTTTGGAAAAACTGCATACACAATTAAAAGATCACAGAAGCAATACTGATATTTCCTTTGCAAACCAGTCTTGCCTTTATGACTCATACTGTATTCAAGATGACATCTGTTTCCTTGCAATAAAAAAGAAACATTTCATAGACAATGAGCAAAACTATTATGAAAGCTACAAATCTTATAATAAAGCATATTTAATAAAAAACATATAAGATCAGATATTAGACTGGTATTTTTTTTAATCAGTAAGGCTCATTCTTCATTAGTTTAAGTTATGTATACAGTTAACTTATAGTAAGTTATTACAGAAACTGAAATTATGACTGTGACATTGCAGATTCTAGTACTTAACCTGAAATGGTTTAGTAAATAATCAGTTGTTTTACATATTTTAACAGGTGTTTAATATGCATAATTTTTTATAGTCATTTGTACATTAATATCTGTACCCAGCTCAATGAACACCTACCAGGAAAAAAAAACCTGCATATAATTTATATTATGCAATACACATTGCAGCTAACGCACTTAGCTGCTAATGTTAATAAAAAACAAGTACCATCTGAGTACTTGTCAAAAGCAAGAGATCAGCATAAATTATTCATATTCCTCATTGTTATTTCTTTTTGTCCCCTTCATGATACTATGGCTGTTTTTGCCTTCATTTCCACAGCTGTTGACCAGCCTGACCCTAAAACCTGCCCTCATTTAAAACAGAACCCATATGCACTTTGTTATTTAACCGCTCCGTTCAGTTTCAAAAGCTCAGCACAAATAATGTGGACATTTTTACTTTTCATTTCAATAAAGACATAGTGGTGAATACTTTTAAAAAACAAAAGAATCTAATACAAGGGTTAAAAATGCAAAGATAATGCTCTAAATGAAGGTTTATTCAAATAGTAATAACAACATTACTTCATTACTTGTGATATCATTACAAGGGCCATTGAACAGGAAATAAGAACACCAGCTGCCAATACCATTATACTGCAAAATGGTAAAGACTCAAATATAATTTATAATAAAGCAATCAAGGCCATTAAATAAGACTACAGCAGTTTTTTATAAATTTACAATCTAATTTAAGAGTCAAGCAAAACCTTATAATGTAATAAGACAGCAAAATTAAATACTGTCATGATAAAATGCTTAATGATAGGGCTCTGCTAAATCTGTATTGATTTGTTGTTAAATTTACAGTTCAATTAAACCAACAAATGATAACTACAGACTACAAACGGGAGGACACTTTCAGAACAGAATATGCATTTCTACTTGCCCTTTTCCAAACTACTCATCATATCCATATCATTGCATTGGTTGATTAAATTTATTCAAAACCATTAGAATCTTGCCTGCCGGCACAATTTTACATGTGCAGTTAAATTTTTGTTTAAAAGAAACTCAGCTCCAAATATAATTAACAAAAAAGAAAATTTGTTACTGTTAAAACTACAGTTATCTACTGTCACTCTTATGTCCTGAATCATATGCATATTAGAAAGTACAATACAAATATACAAAAAATCTAAAATTTTGCTATGGAGTGTCAAATTCCATACATAATTACATTGTATTTTTTTAAAACAACTCAGTATAGCAAATACTTAATGGGATCATTCAAAATGAGTTCTATTTTTTAGAGTGGAAACAAATAAAATGATCCTCTCAAAGCTGCAAATAATAAAGTAGTTAAAAAAGTATGCAATAAAAATTTTAACAAATGTTCACCTTCAAGCACTTCTGTCAAGTATTTATTCCTAAGACACATTAATAATGTAATTATTATGTTGTTTGTTTCATGTCCTCCAGAATAGATGCTGAGTTAGATTATAAGTTACCAAAAAGAGCACATAACTACGGAACTGGTAAAAAAAAAAAGAATCTTCTTCAGATCACTGAGCACAGTGCTGACATCCTCCAAGTCTACAAGTGCTTAAGCCTGAGGTATGATAAACATACAGCAAGAATAAAAAAAGGAGATACATATTTTTGTTTTCTCTGAATTTCAAACAGAAATCAGAGCATTGATTATTTTCTTGTAAATAGCACACAAGAAAATTAAACTGCAATAAATAATGTTTCCCAAATGCTTATATATTTCATATCTTTAGACATTGATAGAAAAAACAGGTTTGTTCTAAAGGGTTAAATGTTGAACATTTTCAGCTGCAAAGGTCAGCCAGCTCTTTCAAATGAGATTTCCATTTGTAGTTGATTCTAATTCTCTTTCCACTCAGAACAGAGTAAATCCTTGGAATGCTTGTTTAAAACACAGTTTAATAACAAATAACAAGGTACATAACACATAAGGAAATATGTAACTTCACACATATTTCCATATCACAAGTGTCCTTAAAGGAATGTTTTCCAAAACTTATTTGTGCATACTATTAGCGTTAAAAATCATTATATTTTCAGCATATAACACAATATATAACTTTTCCTACAAACATTACACTTGGTGTTAACTATCATTACATCTATAATGGGGTGTGAAAATGTACAATACAGATATACAGGTGTTTAGGCACACAGAGGCACTTTACCTGCAGCGAGTTGAGGAGCACAAAGATGTACGCCATCATGACAGAGAACGGTACCAGCAACCCGAAAAGCCAAGTGAGCCCCAGAATAGGCAACAGCACCAACACCGCCTTCATAGCAGCCCTGGAATAAGGCAGTTTGTCCCCAATGAGAAAGGGCCACTACACTGAGAAGTACCAGAGTCATTGCACATTACAGACAGCAAATACTGTAGTGGGTCAGGATATATAGTGGAAATCTTAAAATTGTTATTTCAAGACAAAACCATTCATATATTTACTCAAGTAAATAATCTAGCTAAATAAACCAATGAAACACCAAGTTGCTGTGGATAAAACAGATTTTGTGGTCATTCTGTATAAGATGGTTCAAAAAGAATTGAACACTTTCATAAATGTATTAAAAGAGCCAAAAATTAGAAAAAATATTTACTCTACAAATTGTTTTAGACTAGATATTATAGGATACTTAGTAAGTAATACATTTATGAAAGCATTCAGTTGAATCACCCTCTACATAAGATATTCCAAGCCAAACAGGAGCTGCTGGGTGAAGTTTCACAAAAACATTGTCCTTGCTAAATCTTAATTTACACGAGTGTAAAATTATTTTCCATTTAGATAGATAGCTGATTTAAACCAGCTATATAAAGTGCTGGTCTGTTACTTTCTGCAGTGTAACTGCTGTATGCACCAAATTCGCTGACTTTCAGGAACTATTTGAATATTTATGAAGTAATGCTTTTTGAACTCACAAAAGGTCATTAATAAGCTAATGCAGTTTACCAGAACATAATTTTTACTTACACTAAATAAGAAACAGAAAACTTTAAATTCATAACCATGTGTGAAGAGCTACACTGAAAGAACAATAATGAATAAAATATATTTAATCTGTGACAGAACTCACACAGAAGGAAAGCAGATAAAATTTATACACTTTTAATTGAAATTTTTTGTCATGTCTTATTCTAATTATTTAATGTTTGCTACGAATCAATATACTATCTAAACTAAAACTTCCAAAACAGAATGTGTTTATTCATAAAATGAAATGTCAAAAACAATTAGCTGATAGCTGTGTTACAGTTCATGTTATTTCCATCACCAATCAAACAAACCTGACTTTTAACAATGGCCCACTGGGATAACACACATGAAGAAGTATCTTTCTTTTGAAATATCTATTTTCCAGTTAAAGTCCTATACAGAAAAAATTCAGAATTACAGAAAACTACAGCTTATAATGTAAATGCAACAAATTAGGTAAACTGTAATGATATAAAAATTTACACTGAAGAAAAAAGAACAGATAGGTAAGGAAACTGTTTTAAAAACACCATATTTCAGTAGCTTCAATTGTAAAAACTGTAATCCAAGCAGCCCTGTAGGAAGCAGACAAGCACAGCAACCTGATGGGGAAGCAGAGGGGAAATGCTTCCCTCTTCTGGCTAAAGAAGGTGAGCTCACCGGATCTGCTCAAGGGTCTTCTCTGTGGGGCTGCTCCCAAGCGCCAGCATGACAGACCTCCTTTTGGCAGTGGAGATGGTGATGGCTACAACCCGTGCGAGCACCATGACGTTCACCTGCAATGCAAAGGCTGCAATGAGGGGCTGTGATGTTGAGGATAAAGAGCATTGCTCCATGTGCTGATATCAGAGTGCTCTCACCATGATGATGAAAATAACAGGGCCGGCAAAGCCCCATATGACTCCATTTTGCATGCTCAGCCAGCAGTGATCATCAGCCACATAGTTCTGAGAAGCAGAGACCAAAGTGATGGCGACGACCAGAACTGGGAGACCTGGACAGAGGGAACAGAAAGAATAGAGACTAATATGAAAACATTCAGCAGTACTAATACACAGTAAAGCTATTACTGAACTGTAGTCCATAGTACCATAGTACAGTACTGCTGTCACAGTGTCCGGTGCTGATATGGATGTTGCTGCTCACTTTTGTTTATTTTAGATGACTTCCAGTTGCATTCTACCTTTGGCTACACTCTAGATTTTTTCAGCGGTTGGCTGGAAAAGTGAATCCATCTGATTTTTTTATTTACTTATTCATAGGACAGCCATTAGATAAAGGACTTGTGAATATACTAATACTGAATTTTAAATTCACAAAGAGGATGCAAAGATGTGGTGAGACTCCAGGAACCACTACAACTTAATTAAATATTCATAACAAGTTAAATTTTAAATTAATTAAAATAACCTTAATCCAGCAATTATACAGTACTACACTTTAGCACTAAAAGCAGTTTTTAAGTTTACATACAGTATTCCAAATGAGAATATGTCAGCAGCTGAACAGAACAAAGGATGGAAACAACAATAATAGAGTAAGGAGAGCTGTGTTACCCCAGCCAATGACATAGTAGTACTTCATGTGCCTCTCTTCACTCAAGTTCACAATCACCACTTTGCTCCACAGCAGCAGGCCCTCTACCAGCATCCAGCTGAAAGCTGCCATGAAGAAGAGGTGAAGCAGCGCCGCCACCAGTGTGCATGCGACCTGAGGAACACGGTCAGATTTCAAAGGTCTGCTTTCCCCACAGTCCCTGACTAAAGTCCATCCATGCTGCTCTGTGCTGGACAGTACAGTTGACAAATACAAATATTACCTGCTCGTATCTGACACATGCAATAATGAGCTCAATGTTTACCTTATTAGACGTGGCAGACCCACTGCAAAGAAGCACTACTTGTGCAGCCGTCAGAGAGATGAATAAATTTTTGTGAATAGATGTCCGGTCTGATTTGGGAATACTAAACAGAAGAACATCACACTGCTTTAGAATTTTATATTTTTAGTTTATATCATATTATTAGAACATTTTTCCAAAAGTACTAAATACAACATACAAATAAGGATTCTTTAATACATTTTTCATTGGTTCCAGGATAGGCTCTAGTCCACCACACCCCTGTCTAGGACATGTTGTTAACAGCAGTGAGCGAGCGATTTTTTCCCCCCATTGGCCTTCATCAGCTCACCTTATTTCGAGTCCATTTCAGTCTGAACTGAACAAAACCACAAGTCTCCTAATTACTCAGCCCTGACAATAAATGGCAAAGCAGGATCTCCCCTGGGAATGTCAGGGGTTAATTAACTCTGCTATAATGTCATCATAAAACTTCAAAGTGGACAAGTGAACTAATGTGAACTAATTACAACATAAGCACAGCTCAATACTGAACTTCTGTGAAAATGGAGCTCCACTGACAGCACTGCCTCTGAGGGGAGAAGACAGGAGTACAAGAGGGGATTGCGGTTGCCACACATACATGCGTGTGTGAGTTCGTGCCCCCAGGACCACTTTTGCCCAGCAGCATCCCAGTTCACTTACTCAAGCATTGTAAAGAGCAGCAGGGTGACCAGCAGTGCACACAGTGAGGCTCCAGCTCCAATGAAGGTCAGCTTGGTCAGAACACTCCTATGCATAGGTGACCACTGCCCGGTGGAAAAACAGAACCCTCATTAACCATAAGATGACTGGCATGACATAGTAATTTTATTGTCCAGTGGAAAAGTGACTTCAAACAACTTTACTGATGAACAATACTACCAATTCCTTGCTTTTAAACCCAACAGCGACACCTGTTGGATATATCAATTTAATGCAGTTTGTGCCAGCCGTAGGTAATTGTTTGAAGTCAAAAGGGTCATGCTTCACAATTCATTAAACTGGTCCCTTTTGTTACACCTTTGTTTCACCTTTTTGAAAGTCAGGAGTAGATGAGAGAACTTTTCTGGCATCTTTGGAAGACTGAGAAAGAGCTATATAAGTTTTTTTATTTCTAAATAAAAAATGTCAAGGTAGATAATAATCACTGGTTAGCAAATAGAGTTCAAAACAAAAAATTCTATGTAATACCTTAGTTTCCATGTAACTCATGAGCACAGCGAAGTTGGTTGTGTGGTTGCAGAAACAGGAGGTGAATGTTGACCCTGCATTTGTGACCTGACAGCCTTCGCTTGACCAGCCGTCCAGAAGTCCACCTCTGAATCCATTAGTTAGTGTATCAGCACTTACAAAAGGACCATCGGCATTTAATGTGCTTTTATTGCAAAACCAAATATTATTTGAATTACATCATACTTACCTCACACTAAAATTCCAAAATACACAAACAGGCGTAACAAGCAGTGGGTCCCCAGCCTGCAGTGAAAACAGATGTTCTTTTAGTAATTACTTTTACTGTGGACCAGCTAAAAACAAAACTTTGTGAATTATCATGACATGAAATGCATAAACTCAGAGATAACGTACTGCTCTGCAAGTCAAAGGTTAACACAATCTTTGTTTTACAATAAACTGGAAATATGGAAGGGTTAAGGGTATTACAATACAATACAGTAGAAGTTATTGTTATGTTGTAGTTTATACTGGAGACAGACTCAGAGTACATTATTAAGTTTACAAATAAAGCAAATAACAAACCATGACATAAGACACAAATAAATGAACTAAGGGTATTAATAAGTCTTATAAGCAGAAAGCAGCCCATCCAACCATTATCAACAATAGTTTGTTCAGTGCATGGTTGCAATGTTCCAGAGTCTATCCCAGACACATAGTACTTCAGACAGGGTACATACTGGACAGGGCACCAAGACATCACAGGACAATCACACAAACACTTGTTCACAAACACAATAACACACAGTTGAGATAAATCTTTCGACTGTGGGACGAAACCGACAAGAAGATGAGGAGAACATGTAAACACAGACTGGACCAGAGATTAACCCAAATTCTACCACATAGCCCAGGATCTGTGAGTTGTTTGCCACCCCACTGAAAAGAAATGTTTAAAAGATACCCCTCACCACTTCCACAGAGGATAAGGTGTAATTGACAGCAACTGGAATATTCTGACTCCTGTTAGAGTCTCTAACGGTAGCTGATATAACCGCAGTAGCAAGTCTACCTGCATGAAAACAAAGACATCCCAAAATGAGCTTTACCAAAACAGTATTTGCACGCACAGATCTAGAGAGCAGTACAAATGGCTTTATTGAAAACATAATAAAATTGGTTACACTAATAAAATCAAGCCTTTCTACTCTACTACTTTAACTCACGTTTGTTCACTCCATGTGAAGCAAAGATTTGACTTTAACTGAATGTTCTTCCTTTTACTACCTTCTCAAACCCCACACCCATTAAGCTGTAAATTATGCTGGCTCCCCTTTTCTTGTTTAGAATAAATGTCATGTCCTTCATAATGTAAAGAACTATTTCTGTTGCAGTATATTTTATTTGCATGGTAGGATTGATACCTACTGATTTCTTTTTGATCCACTGAATGACTAATTTTTGATTGGATTTCCATGAGGTGACTGTAGTAAACATGGATGAAAATTATTTCCTTATGACCTACCAATAAAAGATGATTTCATTAGTTTTAACACTGGATGATCCAGAGAAAGACAAACGAAAAGCAGACCTTGTGAAATATTTGCAATACTCACAGACCATGTTTCTATACATCCAGCTAAACAGACTGTGAAGCATTTAAAGTTTAGCCTGCAAATTTTTTGTTAAAATGAAATGCCTGGAGAATTGAATAGAAACTCATAATATGAAATTTAACAAATTTAACAAATTGTGTTAAATAGAATGCACTGATAAAAGGTAAAATGATAAATTGTATTTATCAATTATTAACTACAGAATTACTTAGCCAGTATTTTGGTCCACATAGTATTTTAACATAACATCAAGTTTCAAATTTCACCCATCAATACCATTTTTTCCATGAAGGCAAATAACCCTCCTGAGTTCTAAACTTTGGTTTGCCCAAAGATAAATCACTATCTAATAAAGACTTCTGCAAGCTGAAAACATTAAACAAATAGAAAGTGTCCGCTTACTCACCATGTGAATACAGCCGGAGGATCTCTGTGTCAGGGATGACAATCTCATCATGCTGGTTCACATGGCTGCCTAAAATGAACGGCTTAAACACACAGCTGCAACCCAGCTGGCCCAGTGTCCGGGGCTCCAGGTGCACATCTGCAAAACCGCAAGAAAAGAAACAAACTCATCAGAAACTGCTCCCCAAAAAAATACATACACAGATATTTATTCTAGGAGTCCCTAGCATTAGGGAAACAAATACTGAATTTGAAAGCATTGAACCTACACTAAAAGCACAATTTGTGAAGCAACATCATATCAGGCCAACAACGAATACCCAACGTGTTGCATTCTGTTGAAACCCATCAGTAAATGCATTGTGCCTTTAGAGAGGATCATACTTGGGATTTTGCTACACAAAAGTGTATTTTACCCACAAGTCAGATGCACTTGACTTGTATGTACCAGGTTTAAACCTTAGTCAAGGTAAAAAACACTTTTAATTGCTGACGAGTTCAAAGGAATTAATTAAAAATCTCTTCACCTTTACTCACATTTGATAACATAACATTTCTAAACATCTCTGGATCAGCTATAATATAATAAGCAAAATGCATCACCTATATTTTTTGTTGACAGTGTGAAGCTTTTTCCTTCACTTGATAAAACATCTGCCAAAGTTTCAGTCATCTTGTCAATGCTTTCTATAACTTTAAAAGGCCCAACAGACACCTGTATGGGAGAAAAGCAAAACATTGCAGGAAAAGCAGTGTCACATATGAAAAAACATTTTATTTAATTCAGATACTCACCCCATCGTTACTTAGGCCCACCCACTGGGTAGCAAGTTCAGGGTCTATAATCTCACTGGCCAGTTTCACAAGGTTAGTAGTCAAAGAGGTGATTAGTTCAGAAGTACTGGCCTTTGTTGAGACATGCATGGACGCAATGTCCATGATCTGTGTCAAGTGGAGTATGTCAACAGGTGTGAGGATGTCTGTATTTAACTCCAAAACCCTCCACAGCACCTCTGTGAAAGCACCCAGTCTTAACATATCCTCTTCTATTATCATTCCTAACTGATGTACCTCTGCCTGCATTTCAGAAATACAAATTATGGCAAATGATTGTCAAAACACATTTCACATACATATCTTACAAAAAGTAGTAATCCAGAGAAAAAGAAATCAACCTATTCTAAACACTTTTCAGAACATAGTAATCTAAGGCTTTCATAGCAGATAAAAATATCTGATATAAAAATTAGACCAAAAAATTCATAGTACAGATACCAAAAAATATGTTTATATCTCTACTGGCATGCATAAAACAATCTTACTTCTACATGAAAGCTCAGCAACCCACTATAGCCAAGAAACAAGGATTGTTGTTTGACAATACACGTGCAATGGATGCTACTTATAAAAGGCAGCAGAGCGGAGATTACAGAACTTTTTTACTCACAAGTTTGTCCTTTTCTTTTCTCACTTTTGTAAAGAACACTGTCTTTGGAAAGTCAGATAAAACATGTCGATACTCAACAACATCTAAAAGCAAGGAATCAGAATTAATGCATAGACTATTCCAGATTATGAAAATGTATTAGTAAAGGCAGTTTTAATCTGAGACTGTAAACAAATACCATCATTAAATACCCCATATCTTCTTTTATGTAAGTGCTTTTAGGGTTTCCTTCTTACCAAAAGCTATTCAAATCCATAATTCCACTCAAGTGCCTCTTAGCTGCTCAACAGAGAAGCAGAGAAGTCTTTTTGTCACCTTAGAGTCACTGCATCTGTACCTTTGTCTAGTTTAACTGTAATTTGTATCTATTGTATCTATTTTGGGTGTATCTGTGTTAACTTGTGCGTTATGTGCACTTTATAGGTCATGTGTTAAACTGCTGCCAGTGTGAATTTTCCTGGAGGTATTAACATCCTATCATAATTTGAAAATTGTCAACTCAAGTCCTGGGAAAGGATACATACTTCCTTGCTTCAGGAAAATACACAGATAAAGGCTAATACTACAAAGAATATATTTACTGGCATATTGGATTACAGGGCCAATAGGTCAGAAATCACCTTTTTCAAACTGGCAAATGGCCCCTTTCCGTTTCTCACAAAAATCCAGGTTCCAGCTTTGTCTCAAGGGGTTGAAAGTCATGCATCCATAAGTGAGCGTGGAGACAATGTCATCTGCATACACCCAAATATGAATGATTTTGTGGTCAAGTGAGCTTCTTTTACCTAAAGTAAAAACAAAACTCCCTGTATTCAACTAAGTAATACAGAAAAGGAGTCACTGGTGAAGTTTAACACTCAAAAAAGAATTCATTTTTAACAGTTTTTGTGCATAATTTCAGTAGGTCCCTGGGTATAGTTTGTAACTGTGTTGATTACTGTGTTGAATAATCTAAGGCATTTAGGCAAGCACTACAGCAGTTAAAGAGATGGACATTACACCTGAAGATAATATTAATTAATATATTCATTTAAACTCTGCTAACCTGCTGCAGCACCCTTCAGAAATTGACTTACCAAGAACTGCAACCATAAAAATATTGAGTTGAATAAATATATTTCAAACTACCATTTGCCTTGACAAAAACAAACAAGGGGAAAACAAAAATTTCCACCATCTGCATACATAATGGCATGACACACAAACAAAGAAAACCAACTAGAAATTGACCAAAAATCAGTCAGGGACACATTAGCTGCCAAAACCATAGCAATCCTTTGATTGCCATCTCTGCCTCTGCTTGTTGTGTCATGAGATGTGTCACAGTGCTTTTTCTTTGCAAATGTTTGTAAAGATATTGATGCTTACACATACCCAAGAAAGTTGAAAAAGAGATGCCAAGAGATACCAGATACCATCTGGCTTCAAAGTGTGTATACTTTCAGTTCTTTCTGAAGCTCAGCCATTTTGATGACTGGGCCCAAATACTTTATTTTTTGGAATGGAAAAGAACAAAAATTTTGAAAACAGCAGGGGCAAGATTCATGTCATCTAGGGCTCTACAGCTTCAGTCCTGGAGGGATGTAGGGTGTGTTGATTTTCAATCAGAGTCCTGAGTTTCATATTGAAGTAGTTATCTCAATAGTATATCATCTGCAGAGGTATTTAATAGTAAGTAGCAATAGTAATAGTGAGACACTATCTGAAATTTCATTGTCCACCACCTCCTGGACTACAGGCTGTAATAACCAGCAGCACACAACCAGTTTTCTATCTCAGAGGTTTCAGCCTTGATCCAAATATGTCCCTGGTTAATCTACCCTCATTTAGGCCTGGAGTGAACTGCAAGGTGCTAAACTAAATAAAACTCATATGAGCATTCAGTTTCCTGATTTAATCATGTCGACAAATGACATTACCTTCTTTGATGGAAACATTTATACAGCAGGGTATTCTCCATCCATTCATACGTAAGGGCTTGTCCTGATCAGGGTCACAGTGGTTAGGTGCCTACTCTGGAATCATGTTTACTGTGACCAATTTACATGAAATGTGTTTTTTAGACAGTGGTAGGAAACACACCGAGACATGGGGGAAAAAATGCAAACTCCACACAGACTGAACTAGATGTGAACCCACACCCAAACAACACAGGTGCTGTGAGGTGGCAGCACTACTCACTGCACAATCATGCCTCCCTCTCTCTCTGTGGGTATTCAGGGATTCGGTTCAATTATTCAGGGAAACACCCAAAATCTGAATTAAGGGATTTGGATTCAAACCAGGAAAATTCAGATGTATAGGCAACAGCCCTAACCACTACATCCCACACTACTATAATTACAAAAAGAAATTGGTTGAACTTTGTTACCTTTACACAGAATGTCTCCCCAGTGATGTTTCAGCGATGGATCAATTTGAAGGGAGGAGAAGTTCCACTTGAACAACAGCCCAGATAAAATCAGTGAGCACTGTTTTTCCATGCTGTGTATTTCGCTAGTGCTCAGCACCCGGTCCCAAATGTTCAGTTGTGTAATGTTACCCAAAAAAGACATGTCCTGGTTGAAGGAGCCCCCAAATTCGTCTTGCCCCTGGCCAATAACAAAGGCCCCATCTGAGCCAATTTCACCTGAAAGGTAGAGTCCCTTGCCCTGGCTTATGACTCTACCATCAGCACTGATGTACCACATGCCTCCAACTGTGGTCCAGCTGACACAAACCAGGTGCCAGAAGCCGTCATTTTCAAAAGCATCAACATAAGGACCAGGTTCCCCATGCACCAGCAGAGACAGCTTAATTCCTTCTCTGTGAGTTACTTGGGCTTGAAGCTGGAACTCTTTTACAAAGCATTGTGTGGAATAAGAGAAGATGGTGGAGAAGCCATAGGAAGTTGGATCGAGCTGAACTTGAGCACAAACAGTCACAGCGCTGATGCTGGGGAACTGCCACAGGACAAGGGCGTGACCCCTGTCACTTCGGTTGGAAAACTCTACTATTAAGGTGTCAAAGCCATCTGAAGGTAAGGGAAAGAGAGCAAATACACATCAGCACTGGCACAGCAGGACCCTGACTTGCTTTACTTTTGGCACAGGTGAGCAAAACTTCGAGAACACCTGAGGATCTCCAAGATGCACCTTTGTCGTTTCATTTCACATTTTTAAAGATTTTTTAGAAAGTTTAACACAGCTTACCTTTTATATCAGAAATACCTGCGTTGTCTATCCAGAGAGGTTCCGTTACGTTTAACGACAGTAAAAAGGCGGGCAGCTCGTGCAGCCCGAAGTCGTGCGACACGGCCGCCAGAGCGCCAGACCGGCTGAGGCACGCGAGGCGCGCGTCTGCCCAGCTCAGCTCCGCGGGCGCGTACTCGTAGTACGTTTCTCTGTGTTTCAGCAGGGCTCCGCTGTGCGACGCCGGCTCTGCCCCTGGCCAGCGGTTTTACAGTGGAGAGCAACAAAAAAACGGTTTAGAGAGTGTTCTCACTTTGCGTGGTCGTAAGCTGACAATTTAGAGTAATTTAAAACTTATAAACCCGCTACACATCTGACAAAGTCGGAACCGTTCTGTCGTTTTACCGCCCGCCCACTTTGTCTCCTCTTACCTTCAGCAGTACAGTACAGAAACGAGAAAACATACTGTAAAAGAAAAAAAAACATGCTGGCATTGAATGTTCGAAGTTAAAAAAAACTAAATATTTCAAGTAGATACGCGAAAAGCTACTTACAATAAAACTTGAGTGGACGCCTAACCCTTGCATTGTCCTGTAAAGACGACTGAAAGTTTACTTCGTGCAGAGCGCAGGGGGAGCGGTGAAGCTGTGAGATGCTGGCGGCGAACCGGCCCCTCCCAGCGTGACAGCCGAGCATTTCTGGCTCACTACTTCTGGCTCTCTGCTGCCTGGATCCTCCTATGTGACCTCAGTATCGGAGAATTCCTGCGCTTATTCAGGCAAACCGGGAGAGGAGGGACTGAGGGCGCGTCCAAAACAGTGTGAAACTGGCAGCGTGATCAGACTCTTCAGAACTACGAGCATATCTGTGCAAATTTGATGTGAAGTCCAAGCTACATAAATTGACACTTATGTTAGATACATATCTATGTAATAGGGTAGTTGTTGCCAGAGTAGTTAGGGCAGCGGAGCTGAACGGGTTCCTGGTTGACATCCCACGACAAATAAAGGTAAGTAGGTAGGGTCTAGGTTATAACTGTTCTGAACGTCCCTAGTTCAAATCCATCTTTTACTGCTGTAGCTTTAAAGTATTGACTATCAATAGCTTTCTGCATAAATTAATAAAAGTGACATTCATTGACACCTGTAAAACAGAGCAATAAATATACAGATTTAAGCAGTTCCAGATCAGATGTATGCTGGAGATATTGATTAGTAAGCCTCTGTTATGTTAAAAAAAAAAAAAAAAAAAAAAAAAGTTGTACCCAATTCACGTGAATTTATTTGGCCCAAACCAATGGTTTGGCAACTTAAGTTAACATAAAGTATGTCTTCCTGGGGCACTTACTATCATGCATGTTCATTCATTACAAACTAATGATTGTGCAAAGGTTAAGTGCAACAATAAAGGATATGCAGACATTAAGGACACAAATAAAATCAATGGGAATATTAAAACAAGTAAAATCCCTTCATTATATTTTATTCCCAAAAAGTTTTCCTTGATATGTACACAAGAATTCAACACTCAAGTTTTTTTTATTTTAATTTTACAGCTCCCCTAAAACACCTTCAGCTTTTTCCTAGTAACAAATATTATCCTTAAACTCAAGAAGGGCCAATCCACTAGATATCGGAAAAGAAGAAATCCTACATGTTTAAAAGAATAAATTAGACCATAACCATTTTAGTACTGTTTGTACAAAAATTGCCTCGTTTAATATTAAGCCCTATTTCTGCAAATGTATACAATTAGACAAAGTGTACATCTTTTATATTTGTTCCTCCCCCACAAGACAGCTGTGGCAAATTTATAATCATAGTGCATGTAGCAAGCCATACATAGTTGATTTAAAAGAAATATGTATAAAAAACCCCAATCTGAGCCATTTGTCCCAAAAAATGCTCTGAATTCTGAAAGTCACAACCTCATGGCTCCCAAACATCTGACAGAGTGCTGAATGTCTGATTCTATGGAAAAACATGCGGGTTACACCCACCGTATATCACTGGGAGAAGCAGCAGCTTCTGTAGAAAGAGTGTACACAATTTTGCGAACAGTTCTGTTTTTTCTGTTGTTGCTGGATGGAGAGCTTTCTTCTCCACCTTGGTTTCCCTCATCTGCCTTCAAACTACCACTCTCTGTAACAGACAGTAACCTCCCCTCTGCACAAAGGTGGTCAAACACAGCTATGAGAGACTGCAGCGCAGTGTGCACGCCATCTCTGTTTGCCATAAGTTCTCCCACAGAGGTCATCTGATAACCATCAGCAGGTTCCACCTCCTTTTGGTATCCACTGATAGCATCCTCTACAGAGTTGGATGTTGAATATACCAGGGCTCTCTCTGCAGTGAAGATGGTGCCATTTTTTTCTATAACAACAACAACAACAACATTTCATTATTTAGATACGGTATATGTAGCCTTTATGGATTTTTACCAAGAGGATTTAAATGACAGAAGTGGTGATCAGCATTGAACAGTAAATTCATTGCTTAACTAAAATAACTATAAACCCTTTGTTTTTGGAGGGCTTTCAGTACCTCTCAGGGTCTGCATGATACTTGTGCGAAGCTGCTTGACTGCCAAGTTGAGACGAAAAAGATAAAGGCCTTTTTTTTTCACAGAAAGGAGACTGGACTGATCAACAGGGCCACCTGTGTCTAAAATGCTGTCTTTCTGCTGGAAATAGAAACATTTTTGAAAAGTTACTGAACTAAACATGACCAATTATCAGGCATTCCTATAGTCATTGAATGAGATAAAGACTCACAGTATGACCTATCCCCAGTTAAGACACGTCGTGCATCTATTGTTTGGCAACGAACAGGAGAAATCTTTCTTAATGCCTCTAACACATAAATGCATAATATATTTAAAATGTATGGCAAAGTTAAACAAAAGAACACCATTAAACATGTAAGGGAGTGATGCAACTTTAACCAACACTAACTGCAATTCAACAATAGAGATTTTAAGAGCAACAGATAATTACTGTATGTTCCAAGGACAATAATTTCATAACACCAACATTTTGCAAGGAACAGGTAACATCTGCATTGTCAGCAGAGTAATTTGTTATGCTTACCATTACACTGCAAGACATGTACTGCTGAAATGAAGAGGCTAATGCCAGCATTATTTTCTTTACCTTCTGCAAAACCTGAAAGCATGAAGAAAACTGTCACATTGAACAAGATTTAGACAAGTAATGCACTGTAAATCTAAATAACCTGAAATATTGCAGCTTGATATAACAAATGCTCACTGATGACTCCACCAAGGTTTTTACCCGGTTGACTGCATGCAATTATAAATGGGTAAATGCAATACAGTGCACTCCCTTGCAACACAGCAAAAAAAAAATCTTAGACCTCAGTATTCATTTTATTTGAAACGTTTGATTATTTACAATGTGTCAACCCTTTCAAGCCAAGAAATCTTTAGATCCTGTGAGAAAAGCAAGTATAGTTCAGTTCCTATAACTGGCTTGGGTCTAGCACACAGTGCATCACATCCAATAAATGTTTGTGTTCAATGACAGCCTGAATTCATGTGGAGATTTGTATAGGATATGTTAAATTGTGTGGAGCACCTGAGTATCAGGGAAAACCTCCTGTGCTTCTCTCTGAATTTTTTGGGCTTCATGGATACCCTCTTTCAGAAGGGTGTCTACACCATCACAAGCTCCCTCATAGAGAGAAGCTGCTACAGAGCTCTGAAAAGACAAGATCAGGACCACCATTTTAACACGAGATGGAAAAACAACCTAGAATGTGGACACAGGACAAGTCTTCTGTCCAAAAGGTACTGGGAGGAAAAATGTGATCTAACCACTGTCAGTCCTGCTTCAAAGGCATGAAGTTGTGTTCCTGTAATGACTGAAAGGTGGCTGATCAAAGTCACAGCTGCTTTCAGGCACTGGCTGATTTTGCTCTGAGCCTCCTTTACCATAGTAGGAATGTCTGAATCACTGCCCTGAAGGAAAGGGGGGAGACAACATTTCAGTCAAATTGGTTCTTCTTAACTAGAAATGAAAAATAAGAAAAAAGGCTGGCTTACACTATTACATTCTGTAGAAAAAGTCCAATAAAAAATCTAATCAGAATTAATTTTTAAACTACAGATTAAAAAAAAAAAAAAAAAAAAAAAAAAAAAAAAAAAAAAAANAAAACAAAAAAAAAAATTAAAAAAAAAAAAATTTAAAAAAAAAAAAAAAAAAAAAAAAAAAAAAAAAAAAAAAAAAAAAAAAAAAGTCAAACCTTTAAATATGCCTGTATAATAATCCTAAACAATACTGACGCACAATAGTCTAATAGGGTTACAAACCACATTCCCATAGACTTTTTCCAAGACTTAATGCTCCATGTACCTGAATGAGAAGCTGTAAATAGCCACCCATTTTCTTGACTTCCACCTTGAGTTTTTCTGCGGTCTGAGTGATGCTGCTGGGGTTAATGCTCGACACCCACAACGTGGTGCCAAACACAGCTCTCTGCATGGCGGATGTAGCCTTCAATAAATGGCTCTGAGCATCCGTGCTGCAGGAAAACACTAACAGAGACAAGTGTTACCCTCTTACCTTCTACTGTGGTGTGACCCTCAGTTCTTCACTGATACAGTGCTGTGTGTTCAATAGTTCCACAGCATCAACAAGCTCTGTCCCTTCCTTACAACTATGCCAGGCAAATCCTCGATTAGGTTCTTGTTTTAATTTGACAACTGTAACTCCCCACTGACTGGGTCCTCTGTCTATTCCCTCAACTAAGCATCTCAGTCTCCTGACTCTCAGTACATTACCAAAAACCAACCTATTCATATAAAGCCTCCAAACTACTAAAGTTCATCTGACCCTTTTAGTTGAACTTGCTTGAGTAAACCACATGATTGCTGCCCTTGTAATCTTAAATTCACTGTAATACAAGTATTCAGTCAAAAATATAGAGTGCAGCAATTTATGAAGTGAGTCCAAAGGTAATCTTCAGTCCTAATACCATAGTAAACATCTGATTCTCTCATACACACAAACAGGAAGGAAGACATTTCCCAGAAGAAAAATTACATGACCCATTAATGAACTGAGCAATTTCAGAGCCAAATAAGGTCTTCCTTGACAGCTTTGTAAAAAAAGACAGAAACCTAATCAATTTTAGAAGAGGTCATATTTGATCCATGTCGAACATTAATCACAACATTAATTTTATTGAGAGGCACTCTAAATGAGGATGAGACTTACAGTTCTCTGGGCTGTCATCATCCAGGCTTTCGTACATGCCACAGATAGACCTAGCAGCTGTATGGACAAGGAGGAGGTCAGATGTCAGCTTGTCAGCCAAGCTCTCCTCTACTTCATGACTGTCCCACAGCTGGGCCACTGCAGAACCAATCAGCTCTTTACAGATGCCAGGCAGAGCAGAGCCAGGTGTGCTGGGCTGCAGTGAGGGTGGGTTGTTCATACTCATCATCCCTACAGAGAAGGGAGAAAGAGGAGAACACTTAACACAAGCTTATCAGACACACAAGTTGTGCAGTCTGCACTGGAGACACAGTACTGCATCCTCATGTGTAATTCATAATATTTTAGAAATATACTTCTCAGGGCCCACACAAAGACTAAAACTTTAAGGATCCCCAAAACAGCATCTCAACATTAATTAATTAATTCAAGTGGTGTGATGAATACAGGGACATTACCAGCATGTTGTGAGCAGTTGTGAAGAGACTGAATAGGATGTACTCTGATCTCATAGAGGCGTCCTGAAATTCTTCTGCTTTTCAGTAGACTCCTGCTCCTGAACAGAAAAAAACCCAGAAATTCTACTATTACACACTATCCTAATTGGGATCTTAAGTAAGCATTAACAATGCAGCTTGCATACTTCAAGTTGCGAGACGAGGCATCAAAGTGCACTGTCGCCAAAGCAGTCAAAGAGGAGTTCTGCAACAGAGAGAGCTGCCAGGCATGCCGGTGACCTGTGCTGCTCACAAAGATGTTGAATATGCTGGTGAAAGCAGAAGGGTATTGCGAAGGCTTCATGCAAGAAGTGGAAGAGTTCTGGTATGAACTGAGCTCAGAACCACTAAAAAGCAGCCATGTTACGTCTGTTACGCAGCTGGTTACTGTAGGAGTTAGACATGGAAGCACAAAGCAGTGGCATTTCTAAACCTATGCAGTAAAAACAAAAATCAGAGTGAGAAACATTCTTCTACCTTCTGCGTGAAAATGAAGCAGACAAAGGTGCTGATATATCCTGCTCCCATTCATCATTTGGATCATAAAAGACATCGTCATCTTTGGTAGTACAGTCACCCTAGGAAATACAAGGCAGCTGCTGAAAAATTAAGATAACAGCACACAAGTACATTTTTACACAACTCTGCTTTCATATTAAATGATCCAAACTCTCCTTGAAGGATCACACATCTGCAGCCTTATTAGCTAGATGTCAGACATCAGACTAGAATGAAAAATGGTCCCAAACTAACATTGCCTCTACAAACCATACAAACTTTAAGAACCCAAATAAATTGCTTTAACGTACAATGTAAACATAAGTATAAATTTGGTACATAAATGAGATGGAGCAGCACCAGTTATTCCGCAGTGTTAACTGTATTTGAGCCACTCATCTCTGCTGTATTGCACCAGGGTTGAAGGCTACCTTGTCAAGCTCCCTCATGACTGCCAAGTTATTCTGGAACTTCTCCAGGCTCCAGAAGGTTGAGATGCCCAGCCGGGTGTTCTGGACTTGAATCTGTGCTTCAGTTCCTCTATCTTTGGCCTCTTTGTTAGAGTTTTCATGCCTGATACCCCACACCAAACATGAAGGAAAGATCATCATTACAGATTTAGCACTTAAGGCAGCAGCAGTAATCCTTAGAACATGCATGGCAGGTTTTTATTTTCTAATACAAATCAGTATGTCCAAATGGAATATGCTCACAGGTGCCATTAAGTTTAAGTTTCCACTCACCTGCTGAATACAGTCCTCTTTTTGAGCTTCCTACTGATTGTGTTTGCTTCCTCAATCATTACAGACAACTTCATGGCATCCCACTGTGGCTGAGCTGAATGAGTACATACAGAAACAGGTAATTATGACAAGAATACTTTAGAAAAATTTTTGAATTTTTGGTCAAAAGGCCAATTACAGCAAGCCGATATGGACTCACGGTCCATAAATATCAAATCCCAAAACCGAATTACTATGTTTTTCAATTTTTTTGTTGTGTGACTGCAACCATACAGTGTTTTGGAGGATGGTTTTCCTTTTGCTCTCGTTTTCTCTGCAGCCTCTCAAGATCTTCAGCAATCTTCCTTTTTTCTGCTTCCAATGCTTCAATGATTTTTGCATGTCGTATGTCGTGGTCAGTCAATGCCTGCACAGCATTCGGAAACAAACGGTCAGGGCAAAAATACATAGAATTACATCTAAACAAATGATTACATCAATGTCCATTCCCCTGCTGTAGAGCAAGATAGGATTTTTCAGTATTAAATTCAGCATGTAATGCAAAATGCAAATTTACAATACCTGTGAAACTTAGTACCTGTCTGGTGGCCTGGGCTTCCAGGAGAAGACGTTTCTTATTCACATGCAGCTCCTGCTCAAGCTGCATCTTGGCACTCTGAAGCTCCTCCATCTGACTGACCACTCTCTGATTGTCCAGCTCCTGGCACTTTTTCCGCTGGTTCTCCTCCTCCTATGGAAACCCAGAAAAGTGCCGGTAAGACACCCAGTCAGCTGAATCAGCATGGTATCAGAACAGAGACACTTCTCAGTATACAGCACCAGCTCTTGTTCCAGGGCTTTGATCTTGTTCTCATACAGTGCCTTCTGATCACACAGCTCCTTCTGAGCCATCTCTTTGGCCACTTGTATTCCCTGCATCATCTCTTCTTTGGCTTTCAAGCGGGCTGCCTCAATCTCTGCCTCCAGCCTGCAAAAAAAATATTGATATTTGAACAATTTTCCCACATCCATCTCCAAAACATGCATTCTAAATGAGACCACATATGCATGAAAGAGGGGAGGGGGGATTTTTTCCTTTTCTACACCATAAACATCCACAAAATGTATCAAAATGCATTGAATGGTAGCTTGTCAGTATCAGACATACTTGTGTTTACAGTGTCTTAAACAGTAGTAAATTTAAAACTTTTAAACTTTAAATTTTTTTCCATTTCTTTACAAATTGACCTCGATTTATGACTCTCAACATATGGGCAAAGATAAAACATTAAAAAAAGTGGATGAAAATTGTGCACACCCCCCTGGATTACAATTTCCAGGATTTCTGGTAAGCAAATCAGCTTCGTAGCCATTTAAAACATATGTAAACAAACATGTTGTAATGTACAATAACATTGCAAATGCAAAATGCGCAGGTGCACGTATGACACTGCAGCATAACGATTGCACAAGGAAAAAACACCGAAAAAGACTGCGCAACAGCAGCAGCAGCAACGATGCACAACCAGCAACCACTTTCTTGTCTCTCACAGTTAGCTGTTCTCACAAACAGTAAACATCTTCCCAGTTTGTTGTGTTTGCATTCTCAACCACATTTTACTGATTTTCACCATGGTTAGCAAGAGAAACATCAATTTAGAAACCTGGACATTGGTCCCTAACCCAGTTGTTGAAGACAGTCTGTATTTTACTTGAGACAATTTTGTTTAAACTTACTGAGCCCTTTGTGATGCCAACAACTCATTTTTGGCAAATTCAAAATCCTTCTGTCCATCCCCAGCCCCAGACCAGCAGGACACTCTCTTCCCACTGTGCACTTCCACTGGATGGTTAAATCTGAAATAGTGATCACCCCCAAGGATCACACGGTCACCCTACAAAGAGCATAAACAAATACCCAGCACGCATCAGCACATCATCTGCTTTCATTTAGGAGAACAGTGTTTCCTCAATTTACAGCATACACTTACATGGTGCAGAACAGTGGATTTGGAGATAAGGTTTCCATTCACAAATGTCTTTGCATCCTTGATTGGAGTGATGGTAACCGTACCACTAACATTAGAAATCACACTGGAGAAAGAAAAAAGAAACAGAATGCTGAACAGTGTAGACTGTAGAACAGACAAATCTTCCCGGGGCATCAACCAATTCTCCTGGCACAGATTAGGACATAACATCTGAATGAAAAACATTTTATGCAAATCACTGTCATATTGGTAGTCTACAACTGAGGGTCCTTAACTTGTGGCCCATGTACCTCGTGAGGGATCATGGGTGGGTCTGCAAAGCATGGAATTGCTTTGAAAATAATCTTCGAAATAAAAGCTAAAAATACAGTGAAAACATAACTATAGTATTTCTAAGTATGACTTAAGTAAGGTTCCAGTGGAATTCACCGAGTTCAATATTTTCTTCAAATTAATTTTTAGACATTTTTCTATGAAAAGGTCCTTAGTTTTTATTAGAGACTTAAATGGGTCCATAATCAAAAGAAAGTTAAGTACAAGTGTGAATAAAAGTTAACCAGGAGAACCACAGTTCAGCAAGTTTTAGAAGAAACATAGTAGGTATAATAGGAGAGTAAAATGAGCAAAAAGTTAAGAAGATCTGTTATATGTATCAGGACATAAGCTCACCAGTGTTCATCTGCAATGAGAGCCCCAGACAACTGGATGTCATGAGCAGAAGCAGACTTGTGCTTCCCTACCCTTGTCTGGCCCTCCTTTATCATGTAGAGAAGCATCTCTGACAGTTGGGGATCCTCGTTCAGGTTGACAAGGTTTGGAAGCCTGTTATCAACTTTAAACGTGATTCCAGCTTTCTGTTGGACACACAAAAGGTGGAGAGCAGTATAAAGATCTAGATGACTAAAAAAATTACTGGAACCTAAGAATTTATAGGAAACGTCAAAAATTGAATACATGATAAAACAGTCACCTGTAATTCTTTGGTTTCTTCACGTTTTCGCTTCTCAGCTTGTTCCAGCTTTTCATTCCATGTCCTAGAAAGGTAGAATATTGTACAAAAGTATAAAAACTTATAGGGGTGTAGGTCATAAGAAAAGACTTCTAAAGGTTACCTAGTAAAGAAATCATACTTAATGAAATTCACCCTCCCTAGGACCCTGGCTTCTAAAGTTCCAAGAACAGTTGGGACCAAAAGTCTATTCATAATTTCATTTTCCAAAAAGCCACAATCAATTAAAGCTGTGTTGTATGTACATTCCTCAATTTCTTAATTTTTTTCCCAGAAAAAAAATTGACTACAGGTAATAAAATATACTACTTTCAAGCTATATTAAAATTAAAACTTAAAAGCCTAAAAATACAAACACCAATTAAATGCCAATTGTCAAAAAATAATTCTACATTTGATCTACAGTGAATTCATAAATCTGGGTACTAATAAAAACCGTAATACTGATTGATGCTGATGATATACATTCACTTGTGCCACTTCATGCTTTGAATTTTGTAAATGAATGCATTTATATTACTGACCACTACACACAAGCTGTAAACACTAGAAGCCAATTGAATTAAGGCAGTCTTAGATTGGCTGTTTTGTTTGAGTGAGTTTCATGGTCAAATGTCAGGAGAAATAATCATGCCTGCTGTGCAAACTCAAAAATTTAGAAAATAGATTGTTAAAGAAAATACAGTTTAAAACATATCTTCAAAAATCTAACTCTAAAAATCTGAAAGATGAGCCAATGTATTTTTAAATGCATTAAATGAAACACAGTAAACAGTGACCTGCAGTGTTTTACCTGTGCGCCTCAGCCATTTCCTTCTGCTGCTGAGTAAGCTGCATCTTGAGGGCAGCAATTTCCTGCTGAAACAGTCTCATTTTCTCTGGCTCAATGCCCTGGGAGCTCATCTGAGCTGCTCTCAACTTTTCAACTTCAGCCTTCAGCTCTGAAAATAGACAGACAATATTCAATTTAAAGTGTGTTTAATCACCTTTTGCACAACTTTGCAGTAACCATAAAACATGGATGTAACATGGTATCGATCAAATTTACAATGATTTATTCAGTATTCATACAATATCAATTCAGAGTAAGTACTTTGATTAAAAGGTAAAACTACAGAAATGTTTGCTACTCCACTGATGTAATTTATGAAAGGTTTCATTCTAACCATTCTTTAAATGAATCATTAATTTTACATGACTGTTCCACAATATACAAAGGACAACACTGGCAACCAAAGTAGGAAACCTTGCCATGTATGTGTGGATCCAACGAGAAGACATACATACCCCTAATTAGTTTGGCACCGTTATCCTCATTGACCTTGGGAACATTGATAATCATGCGGGCCTGTTTAGCGTAACGCAAAGTGCTCAGGGTCTCTTCAACATTGCAGGCAGCAGGGCTGACTGTGGCAACCATGGCAGTCTTTGAATTTCCACCCAGACTCTCCTTGAGCAACCTGCACACAATCATAGCAGAACTGCTCTAGATTCCATTACTTGTTTTGCTTCTTTTTAAGGAAAAGTGTTTTTGGCACCTCAGGGATTAGATATGAGCAGAACTATACTGATGGATTGTAACTTTCTTCACATGAATTATTTCCCATGGCTGCATCTAAACTTTTTTCTAGTAATTAGTGATTTATTCTACTTTCCCCTCATACCAAGTGAGGACAGATTCTCTGTAGGGGATGAAGATTCGCTTCTTGGCTTGAAACTGCTCTGAAAGAGCAGAGATGACCTTCCCCAGCGTTAGCAAGGACTTATTGATGCTTGCACCTTCCTGGGAGAACACATACACACATACCTTAGTCAGTGCAAAATGGAACAATTACAAAGGCATACAGAAATAAAAATACTGTATGTACAACTCATTTGGGTGAGCAGTATGATGTTGTTTACCCGGAGTCTGTCACCAGATGTCTGGGCTGAGGTGCAGCGCTCGCTACCCGCCAGGTCCACCAGGTTGATCCTGCTGATGGTCCTGTGGTCATGTTCTTCTTCCTCCACAAACTCTGTCTGCATGAACACAGAAGCCTTCAACACTCTTAATACACCACTCTGAAGATGTGCATCTTTTATATTTAAAATATTAAAAAAAAAAAAAAAAAAAAAAAAAAAAAAAAACAGCACATAGCTACTGAATAATCACCTCCATACACCCAGAGAGGAACATCAGTGAAGTACAAGATGTCACCATTATTGATTATAATCAGATGGTTTTTAAAGACTGCAAGTAAGGGTAGGATCACATTCAAAACACCACTTTCAGTATAGCAACAGGAATTACTTTACTGTGTGCTAAAAAAGAAATGACCAGTTATGGGAAATAAATAAAATAATACATTAAAATAAAAATTGTGTATTCCAATAATTCAAAAATTGCTTCCAAAAAAGATTGGTCACCTTGGTCTGAGTCATGATGAGAGTAAAGACGGAGTGAGACCTAGAGCTCTTGTCATTCATGCCAGTGGCCGCTGTGGCACGCTGTTTATTCCCAAGCTCAAGCCATCCCTGGTAGAAGCAACCAGTGTTTAAAAAAAAAAAAAAAAAGTTACAATTGTGGAAAATCTTTATTTCCATTCAGTTATGTACAAATGTAATAAAAAAAACCAACAGAAATGGCGAGATCAATTTCAGAACAGGGCTACTCACCAGTATATCAGCATATGAGCTCACCACATTCCTGCCAAAGAACAGAAAACACACCTTACAGTCAACCTATAACCCTAGGTACGAATGAAAACTAAAAACACCAAGTAAGGCTGATGATATAGATTCAGTTGTGCCAATTCATGCTTTTGTAGTTTTTCCTAGTTTAATTTGTATGACATAGAACTGAAACACTACTAAGTAGATACTTGTATAACTATGATATTAAACAAACTGGGCTCATGTCTATCTAAAGCCGTTTGCCAGTTCTTATGCAAACTGGTATTTACTGTAAACTGTGCATCACTGTGGAGAAAAGAAGCTGCAAAACTTAGTCCTATCCCATTATGTAGCCTGTATCTAAACAACAAGTTTTTTGGAGAAAGACAAGGCCGTCGACTTAACAGGAGTATGTCCGTAAGGTACAAGATATAATCAAGTAATCTCTCTCTCTCTCTCTCTCTCTCTCTCTCTCTCTCTCACACTCACTCACACACTCACACACACAAAAGTATAAAAACTTTTAAGCAAACACACCCATATATATATATATATATATATATATATATAGATGGATAGGATGTTGAATGAAGAATTTTGCCTACTGAAAGCCAGTTAAGTCCGGCTAAAGCACTGACTAAATAAACGTGCAATTTCTTGTGTTTTTGGAGATTTATTGCTGTACATAGATGCATCCAGATTTCTCTTCTGTTCACTCAGACAAAACAGCTTCTGTTTGCCAGACATTTTACTGCAAAATGATAAGAACTGAGATAGACTTGGAGCTGCATTTAATACAATGCGACTGAAATCCATTTTGCCACAGGATGTGACAAGATACAAGGTTGGTAAGATAACAGGGAGCAGGATAGTGGGGTAAGACTATACGTAAATGTAGTGTTTTTAATACAGCTCGGAAACTTACGTGGAGAGATCTGCAACATAGGGCCCAAATACTGGATGTTCTCTGACCCTTAGCTAAAGTAAAGAAACCGTTAAAATCAATTATTAATTGAAAGAAGATGTATATTATCACAAAAGCAGACAACAAAACTGAAACCAGAATGTGTGGGAACTCACTGGTAACTTCTTTTGACTTTGTTCATCCATCACCACAAGCAAGTCATGGATTTTCTCATTGTAAACTTCAAAGTAGCTCATCTCCAGATGGCATGTTTTCTGCAAAAGCTCTCACTTGTTATGGAACAGTTGAAATGTTTCTATCTGTCAGCATATATTTAAATATACACTTCCCAGTGTAATGACATTTGAAATGTGTCTGAGTTTGATATAAAGCTCACTTGTTTATTATTCTCTGATCTGGCAATTTTGGCAAAAAGTTCTTCACAGAATCTTGGGATGACTCCAGCCTCTTCACCAAAACCCATCATCCTTCCAAAGGGAAGAATTAAAGCATTTAAAATTAGATGCTACATTTATAAAACATTAAAAAACAACATTTAAAAATAAATTACAATGACTGAATTTCAGGAAGTTTGGGAGTACATGAGAGATAAACTCCAGCCAACAAAAAACAAAATGAACAACTTTTCCTGACAGGATATTAGGTGAGCAGGGGCCTGAGTAATAAACTTACGTATATGACTTTCCAGAGCCAGTCTGGCCATATGCAAAGAGACACGTGTTGTAGCCTTCAAAGGCTCTCTCAAGAAGCGGCCGAGCCAGCTTTTCATACACTGTATGCTGGCTGGCAAAGTTTGCTTTTGTGCTATCGATGGAGCAGAAGGCAAAATCAAAGGTGAAAGAGTAGCTCTGTTTGGAATCTGGGTGTTGGACGATGGTCTCCTGGTTATTCACAAAGATTACTTGGTGGGCATTTTCAGTCTCTCTGAGGAAAAAAAAAAAAAAAAACAGCTTGCAGTTTAGGCAATGAATTTGTACATGACTGAAAATACTGCAATTACAGAACTTGCATGATACCATTAATGCCACCTTATAAAAGGGCTGAATGTACTTACCTGCCGCTGAAAGGCCTCACACGCACTGCTACCGTGACAGCACTGTTTTCCATGTCACAGGAATCCTGCTTCAGTACTGGTTCCTGAGTAATGCTCTCAGCCGCAGGCTGGGCTTCTCCAGCTCCCACACAGCCTGCAGAGCTCACATTCTTACTCTGACCTGGTCTCCCCACATTGGTGCTGCTTTTTCCCAGTGTTAGGTGCAAGCCTGTGGTCACCATCCTGGCTTGGTGTTGCTCTGACACCAGGTTAATATCTGAAGAGTTCACATTTGGTGCTACACACCTGGCACCAGCCATGACCAATCCAGGTTTCCTCTGCCTTTCCAAGCTTGCAGATTTAACAGCTACAGGAGCAGAAACAGGTTTCCCTGCCAGCCTCTCAAAGATATCCTTCTTTAAACTCACCTTCTCAAACGGTGTCTTTCCTGTAGGTGTCAAAACCCCTTTTCCCTGCTTGTCGGATTTTGTGGCATCTTTTCTGTCCAAAGTAGATGGAGTAACAGCAGCCTGCTGCCAGACTCCAGACGGGACATGGCTCCTTTTGACAGGGGTTTTATCAGGATTAAGTCTGTCTTTTGCTGCACTTTTAAACCCCATGTCTCTCACACTGACTGAACGCAGGACTGCTGCACTGCGAGGGGTCCTACAGTTTGGTTCAGAGAGGATTTTATTCACCGGATTTGGAGCACCAGCTGCTACCTTTTCCACCCTGCTTCTGTCCACAGTCCTTGTCCTGCGCTGCAGTGTCAGCCTCTTATCCTGTGACCCTGCTTGGTTCTCTGTGTTTTCAGTGGACATTTTGGAGCTGTCTTGAGTCTTCCTCCTTTGTAGAGTGGGTCTTCTGGAGCTCTGGATGGCATTTCGGGACGATATCACATACGTCTTGTTCACCTCTCTGCTCAAATCGGTTGTTGATTCTTCAACCCTCTGTGTTTCCATCTCCACGTCCCTTTCTTTACACTATGGTGAAGTCCATATAGCACTTATGGAGAGCTATATACACGAGAGCTGTGTATATTCGCAGGAGATTATTTAGAATAGAATTACGTTCAGACTTTAATATCAAACAGTTATATAAGTATACGTTGTATGGTGTCACTATGACTAAACGCAACTGCTAAACCAAGTAGATACTCTGCATTATATTTTTAGTACTGATATAGCCAAACTTCAAGGAAGATAACTTCTTCAGCTAGCCAGTCTTCCTGCAAAAGTTGTCATTTGTTAGACGATACCTCCGGAGGAGAGAGGAGACTCAGGGCAGCAGGTCGAACTGCTCATGTTTCTACCTATTAGCTATGGCTGGCTGTGCAGCTGCGGACAGCGCTATAAAAAGATGGTTAAACGTGTTGTCAGCCGACATTAACCACGATCCCGATGAGAACCTGGTCGTCGTCTTACCAAATTAACGTCTTCACCCTGTTTGCTTGGTTCTTTAAGCCGAGTTCCCTGCTCCTCTGTCCCTGTGGCACTTTTGAATTTTCAAACTCCTTATAGCCTCTTTTCATTGGCTGCTCGTGGTCGCTACGTCAGTCTGACCTCACCCAAACACACTGACGTTCGACAGCACCCGGTTCTGCCGCTAAGAGGCGACATTGTAAACAAAATAGAGAAACCGATAATTTCATTTATTCATTTAATCAATCATCCATCCATTTAGCCATCCATCCATCCATGTATTATAACTAGATGTCCAATGGGGGCTCCCGGTGGTCCGGTGCCTTTCCGGGACGCATAAGTTGTGCAGAACACAACCCTGCCCCAGGGGCTGAATAGATTCAATTAAAATAAAAACTAAAAGCCTCACAGGATCCTGTGCAGCCGCTACTGTGTGACATTGTTAAAATGTAATGGAGAAAAGACCCTCAAATACAGTCCGGTACAGTAAAGCAAAGTACAGTGGCTCGCTTTACACACGGCTCATGGTTCAAAGTTCACTGAATTGTCATTCTGCACTTCTGCACTTGAACTGTCAGATGTTCAAGTGAGCAAAAAGTAGTTTTTCCCAGCCCTTGGTGCACAGTACTTAGAGACAACATAAGGACACAGGACAACACAGTCAAGTTGAGGTATAATAAAGAAAAGTAGGTAAACTGATAGAAACAGATAAATAAATAGGTAAGAAAAGAGTGCGAACAGTGAGTAGTGACTGGGGGTAACAACACAGTGGGAGGTGGTCCCTATGCTGTCCAGAACACACCTCCTGTTTACTAGTTTTTACCAGCTATTAAACCACAATTAAATAAAATGAGAATACTACAGATATCCCTATGTTATTTGTAAATTTGCTTGTATGAAAACATCCACTATGGCTATAATACTAATACTATAATACTATATGGCTATAAGACTTTTTATTGTAATTTTTAGTCGTGCAGTTAAACTAATATTAAATTACTGAAAATAAAATGATTTTTTTCTCCATAAACTCCTATTCAGCATTGAGTGTAGACCAATTCATCCCATATACATGTGCAATATTTATCTTGTCCAATCACTTTGACTCCACAACAAATAAGAAAGGACCAGTGAAAAAACAGAGCTTAAACAAATCAAGCAGAAAGTGTTTGTGCAGTGTATAGTTACTCGTTACAGGAAAAGAATTTCAGATTTATTTCTACGTTACATATTGATCTACCTTGAGTCAACTGAAACTAAACAGGCATATTTTTCAATAAATCATTAATGTTGAGTGCACACATTACCAAGTACTCTACAGTACTTCACTTCTGCAGTGCTACTTTTCTCAGTTACATATATGGCATTGTTTGTGTAAATGGAATAGTTGAAAAGCTATTTTTTGTAATGTGTCATATTCACTTCTGCAGTTTTCCAGAGTTCTCTGCACCTATGCATGTGAGCTGGGGTATAAAACTACATTTAAAGACACTTTCTAGACTAGTTTGTTCAAGCTGTCTTTTAGAAATGTTACTATACTGTTATGATTTGGTTCCACGTTTTAGGTCCCAGTGGTATGTTTGCTATTATTAATTAGAACCAATGTATCACAATTTAATTTAATATTAAACTTTGTATTCTATACATTTGATGCAAAAATATAGGAATGCGATATACTATATTTAAAAAATTATTTTTTTAAATTCACTTCAATTTTCCACTAATGCACTCAAGCAGATGAAAGCACTGTAACCCACTTAACAGTAAAACCAAAACATACCCAAATAATTCTGCAATAAACTATTTGTCTGGTATTGATTCTGTGCCGCTAACTCACATCAGACAGCACAATAAATACTGGTCAAAAAAGTACTGTTTCTAAACATGTTCTGTACTGAGAGAAGTGAAGGAGACACAACATGAATGTTTTTAACTCTTTAATTAGAACAGTGTGATGGCTTATTTCTTGAAATATAAATTACATTTTTTTCAGTCACAAAATAAACATAATGCTATAGCTATAAGTATTCGACTATTCACACATATCTATAACATAAGGGAGCAGAATTCCTGGGAGGCCTCACTACTTTCTTGCTGTCCTCCTGTCGTGTCTTCGAATGATCTCGATGAGATTGTTCTCAGTGACCATGCTGTCCTCCCCTTGCCTGCTCCGCTGTCTGGCCCTCCTCTCCTGCTCGTGGAGGTGTGGCGAGTTCAGCAGCTGCGGTGGCAGCAGGGAGCCCGTGGGCTTCACTCGGGACACCACCTCCAGGAAGAGGCGCTTGTTGTTGTTGTTTATGAATGTTATGGCAGTGCCTCTGTGCCCCAGCCTTCCGGCTCTTCCAACCTGAGCACAGGGGATCGCACGAGTTAAAAAGGAACATGCTTCCTCCCCGCAAAACCTATTTCCCAACCTGCATTTCTTTAGTAACAATACAGGAAGCAGAATGTGTTTGCAGTGTAGGAGAAGATGCACAAGCATACAATGTTTACCTGCTTACTCAGAAGTAGCTTGAAATCTCATACCTGGTGAACATATTCATCCATGTTTGCAGGCATGTCAAAGTTCACAACTAGTTTAACATTAATCAAGTCAAGACCTCTTCCTAGTACTCCTGTGCTGATAACCACTTCAAACTCCCCTTCAAGCAAACCCTGTAAGAGGAGTAGGTTACTATTAACAGACAATTATACTGACCACAAAAACATTAGCTACAGGCAACTCCAGTGTCAGTAGCATACATCTTAACCCTAATTTTTAATTTAATTAAGCAGTTCTCTACTCTTCAATGCTGTTGTTTGAATGAACTACCAATGGGCATGTCAGAGACCCTGCAAACTGATGCTCTATCAGTGCACACCTTCAGTATGCGGTTGCGCTCACACTGTGGCTTGTCAGAATGTATGGCCACAGTGTTCAGGGCCATGACTTTCTGCACAGCCTCGCAGAGCAGGTCTGCTCCCAGCTTGCAATCCACAAACACCAGCACGGGTGGATGGTACAGCTTGGCATCCTGCATAGTGGGGAAAAATAAACACAAGGATTCAAAACGATCCTCACTGATTTAAAAAAAATTGTCACACAATAGACTGTGTTAAACTAAGGTGCTTCTTATGGGAAAAGTTAATTAAAAATTTCAGAATTAAAGGTTCAGGTTATTTAATGGTGAGAAGGTATATCCCCACACTCTCTCATCAGATGACAGAAGCATTATGTACTGTGATTAGGTGAATACTACTGTGTCACCTGCTTCCAAATGGGCCAGTCAGATTTCAATTCCAGCAGCTAGAGCTCCCACACTCTAAACAATTATCATTTCTTTACAAACAAAACATGTTAGCCTCTGGAACAGCAACATTTATAAAAACAAAAAATCTTGAAATTTAAACTTCAATTTTTTTATGTCAAAATATTATGCTTACAATTGGCTAAAAATTAATACTATATATTCCAGTTAAAGCTTTTAATGTGGTAATGTTATAGGGCATTTGAAGAAAACATCTAAGGCCACTAAAGTTTTTCCCAGCACAATGGAATGACCCCAGTATTTGCACTCTGTTTAAGTGATCAATACATTCCAAAAACATAGCAGAAGTAATGCTTGTAAATGCTACTGGCCTGAAAATAGATAGCAATAAACCAGTAGCATGCCTCTCAAAATTACATTTAAAATTTCAAACAGCTTCTTCTTCTTCGATGGTTCTTCAACCCAAAGCACTATCTGGCGGATGTCAGAGCAGGGCTGGTTCTTCTCCCCAATGGTGATTCGCACAGGGTCCTGGGTCAGCCTGATTGCTAGCTGCTCAGTCCCCGGTGGGATGGTGGCAGACGTCAACAAAGTCTGGTGGTCCTCAGGGACCTGTTCTAGAACGTCCAACACCTGCTGCTGAAAACCCATCTTCAGCATAGTGTCCACCTGATTGAAAAACATGTCAACAAAAAGGGATGTGCATCCTGAAAACAATGCTGAATACAAACAGACAGAGAGGCTACAGCTGCATAAATACAACGTAGTTACAGAAATATTAATAAATCTTTTTGAATATATATTTTAAATGTGAAATAAATGAAAACCACAAACCTCATCTATCACCACAACCTTTACTTCATCCAGTCGCACAGCTCCCTGCTTTAGGATCTCCAGCAGTCGTCCTGGAGTTGCTATAAACATCTTGAGCAGAAAAAAGAAAAAATAAGCAGTTTGTACTAAATTAAATGCCCAGTATGTAAAAAATGCACACCTATCCCGTCAAGATGAAGTTTCTTGTTACATATCAAAATTTAGAAAACATGAGAATAAACAAAACAAAAACGGTGAACCTCAACACATACAGTGAAACATTCAATGCGTAAATCATTTGCTAAATAAAAGGTAACTGATAATCACTTGAGGAGAAGGTGGCAACACCTAAGACCCCAGACTGGATCAACATCATTCCAATAGGTTGCTCCCAATAAACTGGTACCTTGATTCTCTGTTTGAGTCGGTGGAGCTGAGGTGGCAGGGGCATGCCCCCAACCAGAAGGGCTGTCCTCATGTTAGGTAGTCCCATCACCAGCTCCTTCACCTGCCTCTCAATCTGAATTGCCAGCTCCCGTGTTGGAGTCAAGATGAGGCCCAACGGACCCTGTGGAACACCCACTGGTCTCTGAGGGAAAACCATGCTTTAATTACACCAAAACAATATTGTTATTATAGATTCCAAACTTGAATGTTCTTCCTTTTTAGTCACTGCAGGTTAATAATCAGCAAACATTAATATATATAGAAAGTTTGTAGTGATCGCCATTTATCATTTTTGCTAATCTTGAAAAGTTGCCCAGTGTTTTATAGAAATTTCTGAAATATTGTCAGTGAGAAAAATGTGCCTTTGAAAGCTACAGGAATTTTTGAATGCCTGTAAATCAGACATACAGTAGACAAAAACTATTAGAATATATAGACTTTTAAGATGTGTGAACATCTTTCAACACATTTACATGTGAGAAACATTTTTCCATAAAATGGCAATCACTGAACATCTATCCAGGATAAACAACCACTTTTTCAATGCAGGGTCACAGTGGCCATGAGCTTATTCCAGAAGCATAGGAGTGAGCCAGGTTATATCCTGGATGGGACTGCAGTCTTTTACAGGGCAATCTCTCTCTCTAGCTCACTCACTCACACACACAATTACAGGCAATTTAGAGTAACCAATTGACCTGAAACAAACCCATACAGACTCCACAAAGACTGAACAGGATTCAAACCCTTATCTCTGCCTACAGACTATGTGCATTACTTTATTAATAAATCTAAGTGCAATTTTACCTGATCTACAAATGTGAAGAGACAATGTCAGAAAAAAAGTGTTGAAGTTAATCAGCAGTCAGAGCTCTGTCCAACAGTCAGCCAGGCACCATTACCTCTAGCATACGCATCACCACCGGAAATAGGAAGGCAGCTGTTTTCCCAGAGCCTGTGTCCGCGCTGGCGATCACGTCCCGCCCTGACAGTCCAACCGGAACCATTTGCATCTGGATAGGAGTGGGAACCTCATAGCCAGCCTTCTTCAGGTTAGTATTAAACTGTGCTGGGAAGTGGCACTGCTCAAACTCAACAATGGGCCTTGCCACCCGCTGGCCCTCTATCACAATGCCCAGTTCCTGCTTGACCCTTTGCACCTGCTCATCTGTCAGACTAGAAATGAATGCATCCTCCTCGTAGGTGTAGCCGTGCTCTGAAGTTTCCTTGCAGCAGGTAGTATCCATAGCAAGGAGCACAACAGACTTTTCCATTTCTGTTTCAAGCGGATGGACGGTACTGGCTGCAATCTTCAATCCCATGTCCATCTGAGCAAGATGGCTAGCCTTACACTCCAGGCTGCACACATCATTATCTGTCTGGTCACAGATATACTCGCCATAGCGACCACACATTATGCAGACAGGCTCGCCTGACTCTGGCCATCTCTGGTTCTTCTTGAAAGACTTCACTGGCTCTTCTTCCTCGTTGGAGGACACCAGATCAGGCGCTCCTGCCGGAGATGGGCTCTGTGTGTGTGACTGAAATGTGTCTGGCCCCTGGCCTTCCTCGGCCTGTGTGGGACTCAAACCATCTGCCTTCTCAGGGTTCTCAGAGCACTGCTGCACCACGGAGTCTCTGTTGACTTGCTCGGGAGTCGCCTTGCATTTCTTTGCGATGTGACCGGGGGAGTCTGACGTTCTTTTCAGTTTTAATGACCTCGGCATAAACATTTTCGGTTTGAAATCTAATCAACGAACATTTCTTGAACTCAAACAGGAACTCAAATGTTTTATATGTCAGAATTTGTAGAGTTTATACATTTTACTGTGGAAAAAAGCTAGCTTCCCTACTATATCATTTCGATATGTTTACATTTATTTACTATTACAATAATGCTGCGGTAGAAAAGGCTGCCGTAAAAAAGAAAACGACGGTTGCTACCCAGCTAACATAAATCGTTACCCTAAGCTATCGCCAGATAAACACACTGAAAGACAGGTGCCTTAATCATTTTCAACGTCAATATTTAAAGTAAAATCAAGCACATGTAAAGCAGAGGAACTTCTGTTTGTGAATGTATGTTCTAGAAGTCCACTAATGATGACGTTTGCTGCAAAGTGCATTTCGGGAAATGAAGTTGAATGTCTTATTCTGTCATTCAAGTTAATGTATGCGATGTAGAGCGTCATTAATTTTGAGAAATGAAATGTTTCATAGCTTTTATTTGAAATATGATACCATGGGCAGTTTTGTACTTTTAAATCACTGATTCTCTCTTTGTACATCTTTTTAATAGATTTAATTTTGGTGAATAAAAACGGAGAAGAAAATGTATTACAGTCATAGGCGTAACAAAGTGGGGGTGTGGCTGGGACAGTATTCGTGAAAGCCTATGTACAACTCTGTACTGTATTGTTGCTTATATTTTTGGTCCCCTGTCTCGTAACCGATCAGCTGTCATGCCCCTGATTACATTTATATCTTCACAGGTAAAATCTACGCGTAATACATTATATATCATAAATAATTTCATACTCCATTGTTAAAACATACTTAGATTATATATGTCCAACATTTCTTATCGTGATTTAACAATCAACATTCTCAGCAAAACGGTTTAACGTGTAAAATTTCGATCCTCATAGTAAAGCGAAGCATTTCTGTGGTTTGTCCATTACATGTTTGTACGGAGGGCCGGTCCCGCACCGTTCCTTACTGTTCTGCACTGGGTGGCGGGTGAGACCGCGCATGCGCGCCGGGACCGCTCGCCGACAGACTGTGCGGCAGGAAAACCGCAGCGGGCGCGGGGACACCGTGGATGTGGGACGGCGGTCGGCAAGAGGACGAAGTATAGTAGGAAAACGCGGTGTGGAATTAGTTTCGTTCCATGGAGTACCAGCAACAGAACTGTGTCCAGTCCTCGACGAGAGGTGATACTGTACGTGTTTTTATTAATGTGAGCCTTGGAGGCGCTCAGATGTGCTCGTCCGCGTGAAGGCGCTGCCAGAGAATGGACGAGCGGCTTGAGGGGATACACACTTTGCAGCTCGGGCCCGAAATACAGCTCGCCGAACAAGTGCAGCTGCGATAAGAGCGCTGCTAGATCAGCTTTATCGAAGGCTCGCCAGAGACGGGTGTGGAACAACACAGAATATACAGTAATAATTTAGTGCGTTGAATTCCATTGGAGAGATGTCATCGGCGCGCTGCCCCTGGCGGTGAAACGGCGCGCTTTGCGGGACTTGGGCTTCAGCACGAGAGCGGCTTGCGATGGGTGACACGGCGGACCCCCGCGACCCCAGGAGGACCTTCACTGTCCCCGCCATCAAGTCCTATGACCATTATGACTTTGGTAGGGCGAAGATCTGCTCCAGTGTGGCATGGCTCGTGGCAAAGGCCTTTGGCACCGGTAGGTGGCGTTGTTCCGTCTGTTTATTGACATAATGTCTGCGTTACATTTACTGTACACATTATTTTCCAAAAACTGCCAGTATCATTGTCGGTTTTAGGTGCTAGGATCAAGTTTAAAAAAACATAAGCGTCAGGAACCTGATATATACAAATAAATGACTGAATCTTTAATTGTGCTTAATTTTTCACTTTTACTTATTTTTAATATTTGATAATTTACGTTTTAAAATATATACGTTTTTGTATGACTGCAGGCTGTTGAATGTGACTCATTTTATTGCTCTTTAGTATTTTCAGATACGATATGGCTTACATGAAACTTGGTTTCTGCATCAATACTTATTTATAATTTATAATAGCTATTAATTTCAAAATTACACTTCACTAGTTGTCTTTGCAAATGTGTGAATAGATGTTGGGGAGACAGACACTAGGGAGAGTTGGTGAAAACCAAACATTGATCTCCAACACCGTTCGTGATTTGTAAAACATCAAAATGCCAAGGCCTCCTTGTCTTATGTGACCCCTTTACTATAATACATTATATGTTGTAAGATGAGATATAATTGGAATGTATAATAGCATACTAGTGATAATAGAAGCGTGGAGCAGACTGCCTATACCTGTCCCTGTGCTGCATGCAGCAAAAATGTTCCAGTGTGTTCTTAACATTTTAAAATAAGATCGTTTCAGATCAATTATTATTAGCCAGTTCTTGAGAAGTCAATTAATAGATGTACCTATAATTATTTTTATTGTTATTATCTGCAACTGTTAGGGTCAGCAAGTACTGTCCTTGTTTTTGCCATACATTCTGTTCCTAGTCCTGCTGTAGCACTCTTATGTATGATACTTACACTGAATTAATACAGTGAGAATACCTCACTCTATAAATGGCTAAATCTTTGTAAAGCTGATGATCTAACATTGCAAATTGCCAGCCACAGTACATAAATATTAATACTTTGAAATTTATTCATTAGATGCTTTTAATCACAGTGACATATAACTCAGAGAAACCAAGTACAAGTAGAATATACAAGTGTACTGTATGGTCAAAAAGTATTTGTACACACAAACGCAACACGCATATGTGCCTGTTGAACAGTTCATTTTGAAACCATGAGTATTAATATGGAGTTGCCCCCCCTGCCCCGTCCCCCCTTGCTACTATAACAGCCTCCGCACTTCTGGGAAGGCTTTTCCACTAGATTTTGGACCACAGTTGCAGAGATTTGCTCCCATTCAGAGACAAGAGCATCAGTGAAGTCAGGCACTGATGTTCGGGATTGAGGGCTGGCTCGCATTCAGTGTTCCAGTTCATCCCAAAGGTATATGACAGAGTTCAGATCTGGGCTCTATGCAGACCGGTCAAGTTCTTCCATTCCAGACTTTGTGAATCATTTTTTATGGACCTTGCTTTATGCACAGGGGCACTGTCATGCTGAAACAGAAAAGGGTCCTCCAAACTGTCATTGTATGGTGTAGCATTAAGATTTCCCTTAACTGGAATTAAGGGGCCCAAACCATGAAAAACAGCCCCAGTCCATTATTCCTCCACCAACAAACTTTAGTCAGCACTCTGCGTGCAGGCAGGTAATGTTCTCCTGGAATCCGCCAAACACAGATTTGTTCGTCAGACTGCCAGATGGTGAGGTGTGATTCATCACTTCAGAGAATGCGTTTTCAGTGCTCTAGAGTCCAATGGCAGTGTGCTTTACACAACTCTAGCCAGCACTTGGCATTACACATGGTGATCTGAGGCTTGTGTACAGCTTCTTAGTCATAGAAACCCAGTTCATGACAGTTCTTGTGCTGACATTGCTTCCAAAGGCAGTTTGGAATTCAGTAGTGAGTGTTGCAACTGAGGACGGAAGATTTTTACACCCAACACTCTTCATCACTCGACGGTCCCGTTCTGTGAGCTTGGGTGGCCTACTGCTTTGTGGTTCAGCTGTTGTCGCTCCCAGATATTTCCACTTCAATAATGGTTGATGGGGCAGGTCAGAAATGTGACAAAACTGATTTACTCAAAAGGTGGCGTAGTATGACGTTGAAAGTCACTGAACTCTTTAGAATGTCCCATTGTACTGCACATGTTTGTCTAAGAAGACTGGATTGGCTGTATGCTTGATTTTATGCACCTGTTAGTAATGGGTGTTGCTGAAATAGACAAACCTATTAATTAGAAGGAGTGTCCAATTACTTCTGGCCATATAGTGTAGGTGTGTATATATTTGATATGAAGTACAATTTTTTTACTGAACTGTACAAGTAGTGAAAGTTTATGGTGCAGACATGAGATCAGGAAAGAAGTGGGTCTGAAAGAGAGGTTTTTTCATAATGATAATCTAATAAAAATCCAATACTAAAAATACTCCAGCAAATATGCAGGTGGCAGACAGTTAAATGACAGTTAAATAACATGATAGTAGAAGCCTTTATTATTTCAAGTGGCTTTATGGAACAGCTCAGACTAATAAATTATTATTTGTGAACAGCAGAAAGCTTTTTGTCTGCCAGTTGGTAGATGTAGATAGCGTTCTGCTGTACGCACAGAATGATGCAAGATGCACGCTGTAATGTGTGTAAGGTACACACCAGAATTAAACTTTGAAGAACTGATTTCTGTGATCAGAGTTGAAAAGCTTACTTTTTTACTAGAGTGTTTTTTTGTGTGTAAACTCATAGTAGTGTCAAAAACCCATTTTGTGTGAAGAGTTTGTTTCATTAGAGCAAAAACAGTTTATTGCAAGACTACCACTTTTAAATGCTGCTCATACCAGTGTTAATTGGCTTCTCCTTGATTCTGATTTATCTGTGTGAGCAACTACTGGCAAATTCTAATTTCATCAATGCTTTTCACATGCACAGTTTTTAAATATGGAAATTTTGTTGTACATTACATGTTAAATGGATTAGTTTGACTGCATTTTGTAAGCATTGAGGAAGAATTGCTTATATAAAACTGAAACAGTATTTTAGCATACAGAGTTGTGTGTCAGCAAGTGGGCTTTTAAATACCTTTCATGTTTAAATCCCACAAAGGGTTCAGCTGTTGTACCTTTAAGCAGATAGCCTGACCTACATTTCTTAAAAGATGTTTTATAGGAAAGTGTGGAATGATAATAGAGAAGATTAATAGGAGGATGGAAAGAAATATATAAAACATATAGCACCATCATCAACATACTGTACAATGAAACAAACCCGTTGCCACTGTGATAACATCCTCAAGTCTGGTATTAGTAGCCCTGGTACAAGAGAAGTCTGTAGTAATTTTTGTTGACTAACTTTAGGATTTTAAATGGAATCAGGTGAATGTCATCTTAGTGTGTCACATTCTCAAATGAAAGCTGCGAGCCATTGAGTGAAACCAGCAGATGAATCATAGCATGCACATCTACACATCTGTGCTCAGGAGATAATGTATGCCTATGTCCACCTCTCACAAAGTAGTGAGGGTATTCTATTAAATTGTTACTGAAGCTAAAAAAGGAATCTGGATGGCTGTGGTGAGCACTGGGTTCAAGATGACTCTGATGGTGACTTTGGATGTGCAAAAAATTGTTAGACTTCGAGTCCCTGTTGGGTTTGTAAGGCAAGGAGTCAGTGGACAGGTTTCTACATGGTTAGAAGGATGTGGCTGAATGAAGAACATGAAGAACATCTGTCTAAAGATGTCTACCTTTGTCCTACACAATGGTGGAAGGGCTCTATTGTGTTTTGAAAGACTTTCTTTCATGTACAGTACTGCAGGTGGGTACTAAGGAGAGCAGAGGTGCTCCCGTGAAGGAAGAAAACTGTCTACAGTTTTAACACAGCTTCTAAAGTTGTTTTGGTAAAGAGTCTTGGCGTTTAAGACTCTTCACCTTTTTATATAGACCCTATGTTTAGTAAAATGACAATCTGAAATGAATTAAGTTTTTACTGTTACATACATGGAATCAATAGGGTATTTCTGTGCAGTGATCTTTCCATTGAGTTTTTGCCTTCCTGTGAAAGAAAGCCACTTCCTGACAGTTTCCTCTTTGATAGTAAACAATAGTAGCATTCCTTAACAAAGAAGCTTTTCATTAAGGCAGAGCTAAAAACGCTTGCTTTAAACACTGAATGAGCCTCCCTCTTGATGATTTATGAAGCAGGACCAGAATGTGCATCCATAAAAAAATTTAAATATTGGGTATAATTATGTTTGAGATGTGTGTCCAAATTGTAGTATACCTGTGTGACTTTAGCTGCAGAATTGAGCCTCTCCCATGTGCTGTACCTTCTTTTCTGTTATACAATATACCAAGAAGTTCAGGCATTGCAAATGTCTGCTGCAAAAATGGCATGATAATTTTGTTTTACTTTTACACAAGTTTTGACATTCACAAAGGAAACCTTTTAACATTTTATTTACCTCATGGAATCCACCTCTCTATTGGTATCAAAAAGTGCTTTTGCACTTCTATTTTCTGTGACCCAGAATTCATCTCAAATGCAGCATATGAAAACACTGAGTTTATTTTCATGATTATATATGGCAACAAAGGGTAGCAACATCACAGGAGCAGACAGACGGTTACTTATCACTGTGGATAAGATCTGTGGAAAACAGATCTAGTACCTAGATGTATAAAATATACATTGAGTGATATTCACATGCAAGAACACCATTAATAGTTCAGGCCTGTTTCCTAGGATACCTCCAGTTTCTGTCCTAGATTTCAACCAACTGATTCCCACAAGAAAAAAGAAATGTATCATTAGATACTGTTAGGCAGAACATGGCATTTAATGTAATATTTTTCATGTTCACTGATGGTCATAGTCATCAGGCCCATTTTGTGTGGCAGCAAATTAGATTGATGTAATAAAAAGAAAAAAACTGATGAGGGCTATATACTATGGTGTTTGGTTTGAAATGGTGGGCCCCCTTTTTATAAACAGTGGTGCGGTCAAACAATGTCAAACAAAGGACAGCTGTGATCGGGGGTCTCTTAGCATTAACAGAGGTTAGTCATGCCTTACTGGTAGAAGGTATATGTATATATACGTATATAAGAAATTCTACTAGTTTACTACTTTGATTGTGCAATGAATTTTCACTAACAAATTTGGGGGGTGGCTTAATGAAGAAGCAGGTAGTGTTGTTGCCACTCAGTGACTGAAGTGAGTTCAGGTGTTGGATGGAATCTGACTCAGTTTGTGTGGAGTTTTAATGTTTTCCTTGTGTTCCTGTGGGTTCCTGTGGGACATTTTAGTTTTACATTTACAGATTGGTAGCTGGTCTATGGATTGCATGGGTGGCTGAAATATTGACTCTTGAACACAAAAGAGTGATAATCAGCTATAAAGGATGTGCTAGCTTGCAGTTTTCTACATGATGATCATTTCACACACACCCCCTACCTGTCTTATTGACTATTACCAGAACCCTTTTCCATTTGGATCATCTGGCAAGTGTAGGTGCTCTTCATAGCTGCCTCTGCCCATTTTAATGGGGACATCAAGATAGTCATGGAACCCTTTTTATTGGTGATAAATTGACTGGACCTAGTTTGTAGTTTCCATGGCAACATGATTTCACCCACACATGGTGATGTTTATATATAGATGGGCTGTTACCCCAGTAATGCATTAAACATGAAAGTACGAGTAATATGTATATGAAAGTTCCAAATGTGCAAATATTTAATGTGTCCTTAAAATACTCTCCATGCCTGAGCAAGATTTTAAATAATAACCTTGATCTTTTGGAATCATTGTATATAGTAGTGTTATCACCTTTGGTTAAACTTGTTACCTCAAGGTTTGACAATATTACTTCTATTTTTCCTCTCTCATAGCAGTCAGACCTTCGAATATAAAAAAAGAATTAAAAATTATTTTTATTCACAAGTCATCTGACTGACCAGTTTGGGCTACCATGTCTCCTCAGTTCTTCAGCAGAAGTTCCCAAAATTGCAGGACACCTGTGGATTGTTTTACTATCCCTCATCTCTCGTGATACACAAGTGTTATACTTCAACTTTTAACCACTCTGGTATACATCTGTGTTTACGATTGTGTTTGAAATTTACCGAGGACTGCTACTCACCACCAACTCACCACAAACAAAAAGCCAATTTGAACAAAAAAGCTTAACATGAACAAACTGTGTTTTTCTAAACCTGTAGATTTTCCCAGGGACATCAGTGCAGACAGTGAGGCAAATTTTATCTAGAGTTGCAAGGAAAGGTATGCTACAAGTATAAACGGATGTGTGGCTCACTCACCCTCTGAAGTGCTAAACAAGGCATGAATATAATAAAGAGGAATTACAACCATGTAATGGCTTATGAAGGCAAACATTATGACACTGCAGTCTCTTTCTGTATTGTACTTGTGTAAAGCCTTTAAAGGGTTTGCATTTTACCTTCATGTCTCTGTGCTGTAGTTGTGTCTCTGGAGAGATTATTTTCCTTCTGAATTTCCAGTGCTGCAGGTGTTATAAAGAACAGTCCACATCCCCTTCTAGAAGATGTGAAAGAAAACCAGCAGATCAGTGTTTTTCAAGCATCATTTATTATGGACTCGTCTATGTGAGCTTTGATAGGGTATTGATTATAGAACAGGGTACCATGATGGCAAAGCAAATAGCAATGGGAGTCTGTGTGGAGTCTGGATATTCTATGCATTCTCATGTGTATTCCCTTCCACAGTCCAAGTATGTGTTTCATGTGCATTGCTGGCTGTAAATTTTGTGTGTGTGTGTGTGTGTGTGTGTGTGTGAGTGTGTGTGTGTGTGTGTGTGTGTGTTTTACTCTGTTTCTACATACACTACTTTGCACTGCTGTTCAATGGACATTTTTACCTAGAGGAACTCACCATACACAGCTCACCATTTTACACTGTCCCCCATTATTTAGCTTTACCTGTAACAGCTAAGACTTTTCTTGCATCTTTCATGTACTTGTAAGTTGTAATTGTTTAGCTGGGTTTTTTGCCTTGTTTCTTCATTTATTTGTTGCTTAGCTGATGTTTTGTCCATTGCAAATTACAAGTTTACCCATTCATACTGCTGGAGAATGTTCTGTTAAAAAATCATACATTTCATACATTTCCCAATGTCCCCTTGCCCTCCATGTTGCTTGCAGCCCTCAAGCTGTCGATGCGTTTGGCTGATAGCTCTGCTCTGTGCGTTTCCAGACAGCGTCCCAGCCGAGTTGCGCGAACCCTTCTACACAGACCAGTATGATCAGGAGCATATGAAGCCTCCTGTGATGGAACTGCTGCTGTCTGCTGAGCTGTACTGCCGTGCTGGTAGTCTCATACTGAGGAGCGATGCTGCCAAGCCGCTGCTGGGCCATGATGCTGTGATCCGCGCGCTGGCACAGAGAGGCTTGTACGTCACTGACCAGGAGAGACTTGTCACTGAGCGTGACCTACGCAAGAAGCCCATCCAGATGGTAAGTGGAGGTTCGCCTCCATCAGGAAGGATGAACAGACAGAGTGATGATGCTTAGATCATCTACCAGTTTGCATCTAGTTGCCTTTCTATTCATCCACGTTTATCTGAGGGAGGGAATATTAAAAAAAAAATAGTCACGGTACACCTGGCAGTTGTGGACCTAATTTCTGTGTGTTGGGTTTGTTTTTTTCGCTCACAAAAAAAGATAATGATGTTTTTGTCTTGATGTGGGAGGTATAAGTAAGGAGGACTTTTCCTTATTTACATGTAAATTCAGCTACTGTATGAAATGGAGTCAAACACAGTATTTAATTCCCCTGGTGATATGTGTAGGGAAAGATCATGGTTTATTATTTGTTTTGCTGAAATTGTTTCCATAGTGGCTTAAAATATTTACTATGTTACACTTGGGTTTTTTTCTGGATGAAGTCAGGGTGAGGACCAAGATCAGAGTGGACTATAATAGGAGGAGTGATGAGGGCAGAATGGGGATTGAACTAGCAACTTTCCCGCTCCAAATCCATTTTTTTACTAAAATGGAAGATTGAAGATTGACTGGTCATCATTTCAGGAAACAAAAATTTTTTTTGGATCTCAGTTTGTACTATTTTCAACATGCTTATTTGTGAATTAGCATTCATTTTTGCTGCTGTATATTAAAAATAAATAATAAAAATTAAAAATAAAAATATTTTACAGTGTTGGGGATATTTTGGGGAAATCAGTTGGGGTTTCCTCCAATTAATAACAATTTTCTCTTTAAAGATTATTAGAAATAGTTTACTTATATCCGAGTTCATGATATTTGAGCGATTTCCAGGAACCAGTTACAACAGGGCAGTTTTTTTGTGTAGCTTAATGCAAAGTGCCTTGATCAACAGTACTTATGCAGGGATGGAGGTTTAAACATGTGATCTTCTAGTTTGCAATGTCCGTCACATGTGATATGTTTTATTAAATCCACTTGTGCTCTTTGCTGTATTATTAAGGTATGTTGTATTATGTACCTGTAGTGTGAATTCAGTACTTTGGAAGCAGGTTATAGGTAATGTAGGTTAAAGACATTCAGGACATAAAGACTCCAAGGTTGTGAGGCTGTGAGGTGTATTATTAAGGCTGTGAGGTTCCAGGGGTCAAGTTTGAGTTTGCATTTAAAGTGATTTTTATCCATCAAGTGATGTCATGTTTTTAGGTTAACAAAAGTTTGGTGGTTAGAACCATCACTTTACAGTCAAAGGACCAAGGTTTAAAACTGCCGTCTTGTTGAAATTTTCTTGAGCAAGCAACCTTAATCTTATGGATTGCCTTGAAGATGAGTGTCAGATAAATTAATAAATAACAATAAATATAGTTGGTATTCATTAAATTAAATTAAATTAATACCAAACTGCCCCCTTGTCTATGACCTATACATTTTGAAGAACCCTTTAATAATATTTATAGTATAGCATTGATGTGAATCCCAGGGAGCAAGATGCCGGGTACAGCGTGGACAGTCCAGTGTAGAATTGCTTTATACTGAACCAAAACACAGCATCTGTACATGTTTTTGTAAGTTGTAAGGAAGACCAGTGACTGGCAATTGTTATCTCTGTCTGAACTAAATACTGAATCTAAATCAGTCAGGGAGCCTTTGAGGATGCTGAGCATTTTGAGAAGTCTGATTTTTATCCCAGTTTTCAAATATCATGGCTCTTGATGGTGTGGCACAATCATTTAAAAACAAATTTGAACATGTCTTTTAAGAAAAGGGCATTTTGTAATCAGTTTGCTGAATGCAACACCCATTTAAAGAACCAGGTGTTCCTTTGCTGTTGAGTTCATGTTGCTTGTGGAGTCACCTGTACTCTTTACCAGTAATATCAGTCATGAGGCAAAATAAATTGGCGTTAATTAACATACCTGTCAAATCGCATCACTTACTTTTCTTAAAGCAGGTTGGGTCAGAGCTGCTACCAGGGTGTGTATAAATGAAATGTGTAACTCTCAGCCAGAGAGTGTTTGAACTGATGACACTACTACCTAAGAAATGTAATGCAGTATAACAGCTCAAGGTGTTGTCTAACAAATGAAGGCCACAGCATTTAGTCCTGTCCTACTGTAGTACGCCTGAACTGACAGTCCAAATACCCTGCTGTATAAATGGGTAAATTGTCATAAAGCTGGTTACCTAATGTTGTAAGTCACCTGGATGAAAGGCATAAGATAATTGAATAAATGTAATCTGATCATAAGCTATTTTGAAATGTTTTTCTGTGGTGCATTGAGAATGTTTCTCATGCAGTTCCATAACTAACCACTTCATTGCTTCATTCAGCAATAAGCACCAGTAGACTAAACCTGCTGATGGTTTCAGTATGCAGATGGGCACATCTACTTTTAAGAAGACTCAGTAATGTCTTTCAGTTTAGTTTGAAATAGGCTTTTTTGCATCTTACATTGCATTTCTATTATAAAGTAGACACAGCTCTTTAAAATGTACAGCTTAGAATAGAAAATGTAGATAATAATGTGAAATGAGTCACTCTCATTGTTAGTCAGATTAAAGGTTTAAAATTCAGATGCTGCATTAGACCACTGTGTGGTATGAGAACTTACAGTTCTGACTAGGGGTTGTACAGTTCTTTACCTCCTGTCACCTGTCCCTTGCTGATGACACATTCCACCATCTGATTACCCGGCCCCCTCAAAAATGTGCAAAAACACAGATGCACATTCGACACCCACAAACACATGCTTCCTGAATCTCAGTGCATCGCAACTTTACATAGGTATTTAGTGTGTCTTAAGGTTATACCTCTTGATACTTAAGCGTTTAAGTATGCTTTCAGTAGACTAGTGTAAACTGTTATTTAGTCTAAACTGTTTGACTAGTATAACATTTATTATTAAGCTGTCCGACTGATGTGTTGACTGCATCTCCATCTGATAATTGAGTGAGTGTGGATGGATTAAGCTGAATTGTATTTGAGGGCTCCAACCGTTCACAGCTTGAACAATGTGACATGTGAAGCATTAACAGTTTGTCAGATGCAAATGCCATCATCAGTGTCATTTAGAGTATGAAACTGAGTGCTCTTTGGGGTGCCACTGTTTTGGCTGGCAGCCCACAGCATATCAGGGTGCTGTGGAAGGGCAGGTACCTGGTGTTGTACCCGCTGAAGTGTGTGAACCTGTCTTCTGAGGAATGGACTGAAGTGGAGCTGTCTGACCAGTGTAGAGTAAGTGTGTTTGTCTCTCTCATCGGCCACACATGAAGGGCATCTGTCATGATTGTCTGGCTTTAGTACTCATTTACACTCTACCTTCTGAAAATAGCAGCTGCTTTTTGCCCAAATAGAAGCAATCAATTCAGCGCGTGGCAGGGTGCTCATCTTACCTTGGGCCTGCGGTGTACACGCAGTCAGCAGTGCAGCAGACACAATCGTAGAAAAACAGTTTGTGTGGAGTTTGCATGTTCTCCCACTCTTCCTTCTGCAATCCAGTGACGTGTTTCAGCTGAATTAGTGAGTCTGAGTTGCCTATAGTGTTTATGTATGTGTTATACATTGCCCTGTATATAGATCTGTGATTATAGTGAGTTTAGTGTACATGTATTTAGCTAAATACTACATAGTAGTCATTGTGCATTGCACTGGAGAAAAGTGTCTACTAAATTAATAGATTTAAATGTATACTTGTGTGAATGTGTGCTATTGCCCTGTAATGGTATGTCATCCCATCTAAGGTGTACTTGCCTCACATACTATGCTTCTGGCACAGAGTAAGAATCACTGCTGCCCTGCACTGGACAAGTGGTTATTGATGAATGGATGGTGAATGCATTATGAGTGTCCATGTGCATCAGGTATGTGAGCAAGATGGAAATTTTGCTGCTTATTTTATACTCAAATTGAAATAAAAGCTAACAACAACAACAATAATTATAAAAACTTAAACGAATAGCTAAATACGTAAATGTGTTTATAATGCAATATTTACACTACTGGAGGGAGGCCTGATGTTGCCATGGTAGCCCCGAAGGTGGGGTCTTAGAGCCAGTCTGAGCATGTGGCAGACAGGAAGGAGCATCTTTCAAGAAGCAGCCTCGTGCAGCTCTGTGGATTTGGCTGGCTGCTTTAGGGACATCCCTCCCTGGAAAGCACAGAGAAGGAAACAAGAATAATACAGCCTGACTCAATTTGCTTGAGAACCCACAGGAAAAGGGAAGGTTGCTTTTCCACATAGTGAATGGGAGAGCAATCCTGGGAATGGAGAAAGAGGGAGAGTGATGCAGGCACTGGATTGGCAAAGTGACTGTGGCCTGCGATGGGGAGGAATGTTGATGAAAACTGTGGGTCATATGTGTTTTCCCAGGTGCGTGTGTGTGCGTGTGTGTGCGTGTGTGTTAGATGAACACAGATCTCTCCAGATCACCATTCCCCTCAAGTCAGTCTAAAAAAATCCAAGGCTTCAAATGGGTGCTGTGGATGCCATAATGTTTGAAGTTGATCATGTGAAGCCATCATCATCCTCAATGCGCTGCAGCAGAGTGTCACTGATACACTGTTCTTAATCCCTGCACTGCCTGTTGCCATACCCAAAACTGTTAATTTAGCAACTTACATTGTTAGGTTTGTATGTTAAACTACTAACAATGATTTGCCCATTAACACACCTGGGTAATTTTTACTGTTCAGGGTATGCACTTTGTTCAGAGGTACAAGAGTACGAGTGGAACTATCTTCAGTTACACAGTATTGTCTCTAACCAAAATGCCATCTGCTGTCATTACCTGCTAAAACATAAAAACTAACCACTACAGGGGTCTATGGAGGTGCAGCATGAAGCATGGAATCATGGTAAATTTAACAGGCAGTTTTTGCATGAGGGATTGGTGCTCTCCCCAGTATTTTATGAACAGACTTCAGTACACTGAAATAATACAACATTGTTCCTGCAGAAAAAAACTTAAAATAACCAAAAAGTGATATTTTAGAGAAAGTGGTGTAACAGTGGACAATATCTTAGATTTGGATTTTTTACTTAACCTCTGCAATTTTGTTGGGTTAATTTAATATTATTATAAACAGGTCATTGTTCTTAGCAGTCCTCACCGATGCAGCTCCCCTCCTTAACCTGTCGCCATCATCACCATGGAGACACACATGCCTTTTCTCATGTGGGGCTCAAGATGCAGCCATATAAGGAGTTTCTCTATCACTGCTGGGTCAGTATAACAGTATGTGTTTAGAGCTGCTGGAAGCACATTTAATAAGTGATAAATAAATTATATGTGTGCAGTTCTTAATATTAAAGATAGTGAACTGCTTCCTAAAATAAATCTGCTCAAAATATGAGGGTTGATTAAAAAAATACTAAGAATTTTACTCCCCCTGGACAGGACTTAAAAATGTGTAGTATTTTTTAATCACTGCATATGAAATATATAGAAACTGTTCTGAGGGAATGTAAGAAAACAAAGAAACCTGTGCAAGTCCCTGCCACAGGGGACCATTTAAAAGTCATTAACTGTAAATTTCTGTCTTATGCAAAACTGTTCAAATGGAGTCGCTCTGTAAGAAAAGCCACCAGCACCAGTGTAAATATAATCATCTTGATAACATCTGGATTATCGCATAGCAGCCAGTGTGAGGCCGGTGTGCCTGTCTGTGCTGTAAACACTGAAGCTCTCCGTATCCCTTTTGTGTACTGTAGCTCTCAGCCTGAAAGGTTGCTGTACAATATGAAGGTTAATGTATAATTCACATGGGACTGCAGTGAACCAGCAGCATGAACATTGTCCTACTTCAGCTCTGACTCTAACTCTTTGTCTCAGGACCAGATAGGATTGTGGGTGTATCCCACACTTCAAGTCCTTATGGCAAAAACTGATCTGATGGGGACATGTGTACAAATGTACAATGAACTACCCCTGGAGCTAGCAGCACACACTGCATCCAGAATAACTTAAATGTGGTTTTGAAATCTTCACGTTTTAACTGTAAACATTTCATGATGCACCTTTTAACCATAATTGGACCAATTATGGCATTTTAATAGCATTTTCCTCTCCTGTCATTATTTTGTTAATTAAGTAGACGGTGATGCTGTGGCCTGGAGCCTATGTTCTGTTTTCATTTAATAAAATCTGTTCTTATTATTATCCCAGTTATCAGCAGATAATAAATCTACTTCAGAAGTTCTGTTGCTTTAAAGATACCCAACCATGTGATCATAAAATAAACAATAAAATACATATACTTTCAAAATTGTGATATTCTGTGTATGCACTTCATGAAATGCATCTCCTTCCAGCCTATAACATTACGTTATATAACTGATACAGTTCCATGGGCTTCAGGTTCAGTATTGCCCATTTAGACCTTCTTGCTGGGTTCCTTGTGCATTGTGCGTGATGGAACTGGGCTGCAGCTCTCTCACTCCCTCTGTCTCACTCTCTTAGCCTGCCTCTGGGAGCAGCGTACATTGATTCACACTCCCACTGTGCGACTTCTTTGTTGCCATGGTTACCTACTGCAAAGTAAAAAGACAGGGAAGATGGAGGGTCTTGTTGTTTACAGGGACAATTGCAAGTCAGAGTCAGATTCATACAACTCTGTGGTGCTCCTGAATTACTCTTCACATACACCTGTACAGGAAAATCTCCTAGACCTACATGTATTCATTTGCTTTTTAGGGCATATCTTTATCTGACCTATCATCAGTATACAAGATCACTAACTAATAAACCAACACAAATCATGTAATTTCAATAACTTAGGAATGAAGTGTAAATGATTAAATGAAATCTAAATGTGTGCTACAGTGTCTAGATTAAAAGAAGTGCCATGGTAGTTTCTTCAGGTGGGCTCAGCTAGTGGTCCAGGAAAGGAGAAATAGCAGAGTGCCTGGCACACTGGACACGTCAGCAACACAGCAAACACATAGATCCGTTCACGTTCTGTCCCTGTGAGTACAGGACCAGCTGCTTTAATTGATTTTATGGATCCCAACAGCTGGAGATGAGAGGTGGAAGAGGCCCCCCTTCTGGCCGACCCAACTGGCAGGTCACGTCCCCTAATTCCACCTCAGAGGGTTTACTGGTTGGTTTGGCAACTGACTGTTATTGTGGGAATTACCAGCTAATACACCGGCTCCTCAGGTTTTGCACAGTTAAGAGCAGATGTCTATTTCTAATTCGTTTTGTTCACGACTACAAAGTCATTTTCACCCCTGAGTTACAACTGATAAAAGAATAATAATACAGACCTACTCTACCTTGAGTTATTTATGTGGTAGGTTCTGTAAAATTTTTGAATATAACTATAATAAATATTGCTTTTTAAGATTTTTTATTTTTATCATTTTTAATTCTTTGAGCTACATTTAAATTAAAACTAATTTGAAATGACAAAGTAAAAATGTTGTTGACTGATTCATCCCATAAATATAAACATGCACACCAATCTTCATATTATTATTCATCACCAACACTGACAAACATTAGACTAGAGCTGTAAACACTGTGGAAATAAGATGAACCAAGATTGTTGCATTCCCTCCGTTACAAACTCAAAATTTAGGAAAAAGGGAGGAAAATGTAACAAAAATAAGCAAATTAACTAGAAAAACTAAGTAGCCAAGCTTTGTAAAAATGTAACTCTTGGTAGCACAAGAAGCCAGTGTATTTCAAATAGCTGAAGGAATACTAATACCATGGTCTTGTGTGAATGTCACAGATTGGGTGTAGAACAATATAATTAAGTGAAGCATCACTTAGTGTAGTGGTAGATAGTTATAATTTTCCTTATTTTCAGAACAATGCTTGTACATTTAATGAAATAAACATAGGTTGTATGCTATCATGACAGATACTAATAACAGCTTGGATTAAGGAAAACTGCTGCCGGTACAATAAACAAGCAAATATTGGTTGGAAAACATTCAACATTTGGTTCTGTTGCACCCTCCAAGAATCACAATCCTGTTTTATTTTTAACTGTGTAATAAAGGGACTTTCACCACCTAACCTAACTACGACTGAGATGGTTCAAACGTGATACGGCCATTTGTCAAGATGTATGCTAATGGGCTTTCTCCGTTGCCCAGGGTGCAACAGATGCAGAGGAACTGTTGCTCAGAGCTCATTTTAGTTTAATAGTTCAGGGCAACAGAATGTGAATGAATTCCCTTTAAAGTTAACACATGAATGGCATCTTTGGTCATTGGCAAAAACAAGAAGTGGTTTTAGAGTATTTGTGTAATCACCTAGACTTTCTCCTCCTTTATTGTTCAGACCAGATTAGTGTAAGCCAAGTACTGATCCACTGAAGCTGGCCATGAATCTGTGCTGAGAAAGCAGTATAAGAAACAATGCACCTTTTTCTTCCATAAAACCAGCCCTTATTCTGTGTGTTCTGCTTATTGTGGTCTTTCTTTTAATGTGTCTTGGATCATCATACAGTACAAACAGAGGAAAACTGGTCATCCTAATTATGGAGCACCTCTTACCTGGAGGTGAAGGTCACATCCTTAGTACTGTTAAATTATATCTTTATTAACTTTCTAAAATAAAGGGAGGAGATAATGAGAATGTGAGATACTGATTTTTAAACACACAAGTTGTTTGACCTCAGCAAATTGATGAAGGTCGGTATGTAGTATTTCAAAACAACCTGCATCACCAGGTTTTTATCATTTCAGAATAATTGATCTCAGTACACACACACTATGTTTTTTAATTTCATATTTGCTGTCACCAGTGTCACTTACCTGGCCCAAGGGTCCAGTGGCAAGACCCTTTATGGGAGTTGACGAGACAACCTTCAGGTTAGTTCACCTCCTTAACCACCAAACTTCCTGCTGCCTGACTGATTGTTTTCTTTTATTTGTTGGTTTTGAAATGGCTTGCATTTAACAAAACTAAAAACACATATTAGTTTGTCACAAAATTACTATGAGGCGTTACCAAGTTATGACAGAGGGAGTGAAAAAGCCTGACATGTTCAGTTTTCTAATCTTATACATGATGTTTTCTCAGGATAACATGATGTTATACAGTAGTGCAGGAAAATTTCTGTTTTCCTTTAGGCTGCCTAGGGTCATGAGGGGGGATCTGTAATTTGTACATTTGTGTGTAATAAGGGGTTTGGTTCAGCTACTTTGATGTTGCTCACATTGTTCTAGGGCAAGCTACAGGTTCAAATCTCCAATTACAGAGTCAGTCACAGCATGTTTTGGTATTTGGTATATTTTTAAGATATATTTTGAATCAAACTGTTAATCTCAAAGGGAAATTGTACTCAGCTGCAGCAGCATCCAATATAAAGCAGACATACACATATGACATACTGTATATACAGTACTGTGCAAAAGTCTTAGGCATGCAACTTCAATGTCTGTTGAGAAGTACAGGTAGATTTTTATCTACCATCAGGGAGGTTTCTGATTGGTCCCAAATTCATTCTGCAGCCTGAGAATGACCTCAAACACCCAATCTCAGTCATACGGAACGATCTTCAGCAAAAAGAAGGAATCCAGCAACAGATGGTATGGTCCCCACAGAGCCCTGATCTCAACATGAGTCAGTCTGGGAGTACATGCAGAGACAGTCAAAGTCTGCAGAAGAACTGTGGCCAGTTCCTCAAAATGTTTGGAAGAACCTACCAACCTCTACCTTAAACTGCATGCAGGTTTGCACAAGAGAATTGATGCTGTTTTAAAGGCAAAGGGTGGTCCCACCAAATATTGATTTGACTGAGGTTTTTTTTGTCTACTGCACTTTTTAGAAGGTTTATTGATTAATAAGTATTCATGGAATTATTTTTGGAACCATCCTTGCTTTATAGCATTTTCCCCACAGGTGCCTAAGACTTTTGCACAATACTGTACATTGACAAAAACAATTATATTCAAGTGTATAAATAAGTTCATAAATAAATTAGCATGCTTATTTATACACATGTGAGCAGAAGGTAAAGTAAGGTGGTGCAAAGTGTAGTGAGACAAAGTCATTAAGAGGTCAGGAAAAAACACTTAAACTCACCATAGCACCACCTGTGAGACAGTGATCGAATTGATTGAAACAACAGTTAGGATTATCTATGTTGCAGACATTGTTCTCCTGAGCAACTTACAGTGTTTAGTTCGATGCACTGATTTACCCATTTTTATCGGTGGGTAATTTATACTGTGTCAATCCAAGGGTAAGTACCTTGCTCAAAGGTACTGAGTAAGAATTTTATCCCATGTCTTTTGATTGCAAGACAGTAGCTGTAACCCCCTTGTGCACAGTTGTAGCAGACTTTGTGCTTGCAGTGAGGAGAATTACTTTAGAAATACATAAGAAGCACAGCTGACACAACACTGAGAACAAACAAATGACTGACAATTCCTATGTCAGAGCTATCCAGTTAGGCTGCTTCTCTATAGCACCTCTACAGTGTTATGAAACACAGTAGCTGTAGCTGTGAGTCAAGAAATGGCAGCGAGCCTCTTCATCTCCCCTGCTATAATATCTGACTCACTAAGACCACATGAGTGTTACATTTTCACTCCTCTAATAGCTCATATGTTCAGACAGGAGGATTGGGCCTATTTTTTCACATTTGTGTTTTATTACTGTGTAGGGATGTCTATTTTTTCACTCTGTACTGGGAAATTAGCAGCATGCATGTGTTTCACGCTACATAAAGATGTGTGCATTCTTTCTAATTCAGACTAGCAGCAAGTGGCATATACTGTGATGTTTAAAATAGGAACTTAACTGAGGATTTTTTTTCTTCAGTTATGTTACAGTTGAAAATCATAAAAACGTATGCTGGCAACTAGGTCTCCCCCCCACATTAAGTTGATGGGTCTGATGAAGGAGCTGCTATCTCTTTCCAGTACTACTTCAACAGTTCCCAAAGATACCAGGAACATGTAAATTGCTTTGCTTTCACCCTTCTGTCCATTTCATTCCATGCAGCTATTGCCCAGGTGGAATGAAATTGAGTGGTACTGTATTATTTCTTTCTACAGTTATATGAGTACATTTTACCTATCCTGTGGTACTGTATATGTCAAAGAATATTGCAGTATTACCTTTAGCAGGGTCACTTCAATATGGACCTCCCACATTGCCCCTCTGCCCACTGATGCAGTTTTTCAACTCTGCGTCACAGTGAGTCAACATTTCTGCCTGGAAAATGATTACAAGGAACATGTCTGTGCAGTGACCTCAGCTCTGCCTGCCATCACAGCTCAGTATAGGAGACAAAAACACTCCTGAGTGCTGACTACATCTCTAGAGACTTGTTCCCTGGTTAGTTTTTACAGTGCTGAAGGGACAACAGGACTGGTTATTTCCTTCTCTTAATGAGTCATCTCCTGCTGCCACTTTGTACAAATGGATAATTTAGAGGCCATGTCAGACATAGCTGCAGTGTGTTATTTAGACACCCCTTTTGGATATGAGGCTGGCGCATGGGTGCTCCATGCTGTTCTGGATGTGTGACTGGAGAACATGGTTACCTTATTTTCCCTGAAGGAATAAAGGCCTGTTTGTGTGCTGGTGTCCTCACGAGGTCGGTTTAATTGTCATTGTTTGTTGGAGCAGCTGGCTTGTGTTGAAGCACTCAAAATAGCATTCGAATCACCCAGAATGTTCTCATACTCACTGCTATTGACCGTTGGCATGTAAGTGCTTATTAGCTTTCAGTTTTGAATAATTATCTGTTAGAAACTGCCAAAGGGCAACTTTTCAAGGTGGTGCTGACTAGATAATTCGTAGACAAATGCAGAAAATAGCTGAAGCACGGTAGTTCTGTGTAAACATGACAGAGTGATGTCCTTCTGCAAACGTCTAACCACTGAACATCTTGACATTTTGACTCATGAATAATTAGAGCTTACTTTCTCATACTTTCATTGCTGTGCGTCACTCTGATGGCTCTTGTGGCACATGATGAGCATATGTAGGCCTTTCTGCAGAGAGCTTTGTGGAAAGAAGCAATGAAGAGCCATGCATATCTTGGCTCCCCTCCATAAGTCTGTGCTCTTGTTTTTCATTTGATGGTTTTTCCATTCAGTTTCAGCCCTGACTGCTGAAATGCCTTTATTGTGTTGGGTGTTGGGACTGTAGCTGGCGTGGGAGTTGCAGATTTTAGACCACGTGTTTGCATATTCATGACATGCCCAGCAAACCATGTCACAGCTGGCGCATGGCTCCATCACAGTTGTGTGGTCATACATACGACCCAAACCTTACTTATTCTGATCAGTGACATGATTAACCTATTACTAATTACCATTTTATTCATCCAGCCTAGTTTTTATGCCCTTTTCAGTCCTTCTAAAAGTAAAAAAGATGAAGTAAGCATCAAAAAGGTATGTGAACACTTTGCATCATCTTTTTCAGATTAAATTTGTCTTAATGTTATTGTATGGCTTTTGCTTTTTTATCTGTTGTTTCCTCTGTCATTAAACCACCCTTGAAATTCAGGTGAGTAGATGTATTACTTATGTGTCATATCAGAAATACCAAATACATGTTTCAAGTGAATTGTGCTTCAGTGTCTGATTTGTATGTTTATTGTGGTATTTTGTGTCACTGCAAATATTTTGAAAAGGATCATGAGAGGTGGCTGACTTAGAGATCATGTTTGCTTAAACTCTTTGTGGAGATCGGTCTTGTTTTGGTGTGTGATTAGTGCGCGAAACACTTGTTTTCAGAGTAACTGGGACAGAATTCAAGGCCACTGGGGATGCTGTAAGGCTGCAGGAAATGGTCCTGTAAACGGAAAGAGCCCCTGCTTCACAGCATGTCCCTGTGTGTTTCAGAGCGCCCATCTGGCTGTGATTGACACTCTGATGATGGCATATACCGTGGAGACAGTCAGTGTGGAAAAGGTGGTGTCTTGTGTGCAACATTACGCCTCCTTCTACCCGGACAGTGATGTCCCCTATGACACTGAAGAGGCTGTCACCTGCTGGATCAACAGGGTGAGGTGTTTATTTACATCTCTATGATACAGGCCCTCAGGAGGAGCTTGGTCTGTTTACTGACCTGTCGATGGCCAATATTTATTCAAATTTATTTGAGGGTCTCTTTAGGGCACACTGATGACTTGTGGAAGGCAGTATAGAGGTTTACATTTTTTCACAAGACACCCAAGCCTTCAATCTCCTGCGTTTTCCTTATCTTTCAATATTATTTTAATTATATCTCAGTATTCTTTATTTCTCAAAAGTTCATGATATCCTGCACCCTAGGATTTGGTCATTTATTGTTGTGTTTTCCTTTTTAATTTATTCCAGATCTGTGTTTATCCACTGTTATCTTTTTAATAATTAAACACTACCATTTTTTAAAAATAATTATCGTGTATGATGTATTGTTTAGCTCAATTGTTTGGGATTTTTTATTATGATAAATTTCTATGTTCATAATTTTTTCTTACTGTGCATGTAAAAAATGTAATGTTTTATTGAATAAACTGTTGATGAGAAGTGGAAGGTCTTTGACAGCAGAGAACTGTACTTTTGTACTCAAAATTTCAGCCCAACTGGTATACCTTCAAAGGGTCCAGTCAAACCACTAGTCTCAGTTGAGCCAACAGTTGATTTGCTCAGTGAGCAGTTCACTCAGTGAAGAAAATACACCAGTTATTGTCAAATCCTCCTGCCCAAGATCAAAGGCATGTGGTCTACTGTCTGCTGTCTGCTACCCGCCACAGGGCTGAATGGACTGACCATCAGCAGATTGCGCCATTCTTCATGTGGGCACTTTCGCTTGAAGAGTTTTTTGCTTTAATCCTGAGAATTTTGATGAAACACTGAAATCAGCTGCAGTGTCACTTTAACATACAGCAAGCCCCCTGAAGAATTTCTCATGAACAATGAATATTTTTTCCTGAAATATTAAAATTAAAATAGTTTCAAAAAAGATTTGGTATGAAAACCTCATGCCTGTGAACAGAAGCAGGTTGCTTTCTTATTATTATGCTATGTAAAATAGGTTCTGGTTATTAGAATGATGTAATAAGATGGTGTAATTAAGAGCATTAGGTAACTAATTCATCACATTGTGATGTGAGTGTGAATCTATTGTAATTGTCACAGTGGCGCTTAATGTGCTTCTGTAATGAATGTGCTGTTTGTGTTTTGTCATTCGTTGACAAGGTGAATGAATATTTGAAAGACATCATAGTCAACGAGCAGAAGGTGAGAGAGAACCAGTCAACAGAGACCTCGGGAGCCCAACGGGTAAGCAGACATGCTTCCTAACACATTATCAGAATATATGGTCAAGGGAACAAAATAAACCTTGACTCTGGTTTCTACCACTCAGATGAAAGTTGGCATGTAAGCATTGATGATGATAATATGACATATGAGAAGTCACAGTTATCAGTAACTGCTCTTTCTGGGCAGGGTCACAGTTTTACAGAGCCTATCCTGGAACCATAGGCAATACTTTGGTGGGAACACAGTCCATCATTGGTCACACGGAAGAGGTTTAGAAAATTCATTCATCCTACTTGGTAGATTCTAGTTGTTTGCCTTATTGTTGAAGAACTGTAATTAAGACTTGCAGCTTGTCCTTATCCTAATCAAAACCATGTCACAATAGTCTGTAAAGTGTGTGACTTACAACCCATAATTTATCTCACAGCCGTTCAGTATTTTCTCATGCACTTTTGTATTTTTTCAAAATTTTCCTCCATAAAGAGTACAACTTTAGTACATTATAGTATTTCAGGCCAGTGCGTAGCATATTTTGTAAAAGCTGTTGCCTTGCACTAGACAATGCTGGGGAAAAACAGCACCTGCTTCAACCAGAGAATAAAGCCATCAGTCAAATACTGATTAATAATAATTTAAAATAATGCAGAAGTAGCATTAAGCAGCATGTTTTGCCAGGGTTATTGTCATAGTCTTTCCATGAAGTGTTCCACTGATTTAGGTGGGCTAGGTGGAGGGCATCTTCTCATGTATTTCTATCTGGGTATCCTACTAAGGGTTTGTCAGGCATTTATGGGGGAGAGTAAGAAGGGTTGATACTACCCATCAACTCACACATGCAGCATGAGTTCCAGGTTCTTCCAGGACAACTAGACAGCAGCAGCAGTGCTAGTTCAGGAATGTCAACCTATTACACAACCATGCAACGGAAGCCAAAATCACTGCACAGTCTGCCAGTTGCTTTTGGCTGCTGGCTGAGCACAATTTTACAGCAAGGATCTTAGTAGGCATTTCTTCGGGAAGTGTTGTATACAGTAGAACTTAAAATATAGGCAAATTATCTTTAGAAACAGGGACCATGAGGATCTTTCCTTGGGGTTATTGTTGTGTGGTCACGCTGCTATGCTACCCAGGGAGGCACAACAGCTCACGTTTATGGTAGTATACATGCTGTTGAATTTCTGCTGAGAGGTGAACTGTGTCAGCATCATGCTGTGGTGCTGTGGTAAGTAAGTAAGTAAGGTAAGTCAGAGGCTGTGCCAATCTAAAGAATAATTCCACTAAGCTGTGAATCACCTCAGGGGCAAAGTGAAAGTGGCAGCATTTTAAAGGACTTTTATCAACACAAAAAAATGAGCAGGCAGATTGCAGAAGGGATGTCCTACCCTTTGTTTACTCAGAAACAGATACAGGTCTTCCAAAGGCATCAGAGAAACATTCTGCACATTAACGCAACTGTGTCTTTGCCCAATCTATTCCATTTACAGTCAGTCATACATGTGAGTACACCTGGTAAATACATGTTTGGGAGAAAGTGGACAAAGTAGTGAACACAAACGGACCCAGAGGTGTCCTACTGTGAATTGTTGCAGAAGAGCTGGAAAGATATAGGACCTCATTTCCTGATCAGAGTTGTGATCCAAATATCAAATGTGAAAAGCCTAGTTTCTAGCAGGTATTTTTAAACTTTTCGCTGGTACTGTAAATACTCCTTGACTTGTAGGCCATCTTGCCACATTAGCCTCCAATATTTAATCCATGGTTCTTGTACCTTAACCACTAAGCTCTGTTTCCTCTTACATATATAAAATGTCTGTGGATGTCAGGAAAGCTTTGAGATTGGGTGCCATTCCTATTCTTGTAGACCTCAGATTAGCCACAGTAGACCCCTGTCTTGCTAAGCCTGTAATAGCTGTGCTGAATCAGCCACTGCTCTGTGGTGACCTTCTGTCCTTGAGATACTTGTGTCTGCACAGGCTTAGCTACACACTTTATCCAACACACACGGACTGTGTGTGGACATATGGACTGCTGTAGCACATTGTGACGTTATACATTAAGTTTAGGATGAAGTTTTTTAAAATGCCGATCTATGTATGTATTTGTTTCTGCTTGCGAGCCGACCAGGTGACCAGACAGCACATTTGCATTTGCGAGTGCGAGCCGTTATCTGCTTGCACCCTACTCAGCCTAGAAAATTCAATCAGCACAGAATGCCAGGACAGGGGTTGCTCTCAGTGGACTTCATGGGCATTATTATGGCAATAATAATGGCTTTTTGTTTTGTCTCTAATGGAGAACAAACGCCTTACCATTTATTATTCAACATTGTCTGCAGAGTGAATAAATACGGAGGGATTTGCACGAATGTGCATGTTATCACGTACCTATTCAAGTGAGTTTGAAAAGCGCGGCTTTTCAACTTTTTTCACAGAATAAAGAAGACCTTTTTTTCCATTGACACAGCATGACAGCTAACGGAGTGTCCTTCATTAGCATTCAGGGCGCACTCTTGGGAGTATCTGAGATCCACTTAGGCTCCGCTCAAAAGACACACTTACTTTGACTGGCAACAGGTCACTTCATAATTTCTTTGTTCTGTACAGACTATTATAATCCTACACACAATATTATAAGCCTACACAGTTGGTTTTTAATGTTTGTAAATTTTTAGCTGGATATTTTGATGGAGGCTACTCTGTGCTGTTACTACAATGTTTGTATGTGTTATCCTTTAAAAAGACAGTTTGTTTAGGGGTAGGTGATAAAGAGATTGCTTTAGGAGGTACCAGAAGCCTGGACATCAGAAAATGTTTAGATAGATGGAAAACTCCACTGACGATACTCTCTTCTTTCCCGTCTTCTTTTCTCTTCCTGGCTCCCTGTTTGTTTTCTTGTGCTGCTGAAGTCTCCCACCAAATGGTATTGGAAACTGGTTCCTGTAAGTCTTTCCAGCCAGTCTGTCTTCTTTCTGCAACTTAGTCATGATCTACTTACTCGCTGTTGTTGTTATGCATTCCTCTTTTCTGCTCCTCTAGGCAGCACAGCTCAACTCAGCCTTGTGCCTGCCTTGTCACAGCTACAGAACCACTCAGCAGTTTTTTGCAATTTCTTATTGAATGGGCTTTTTTACTTTCCTTCATCTGCAGAGTCTCTCCAGAGACCCTCCTGCAGTTCTTTGATTCATGCCATAATTACTTCTCTGCATTTGAGCACAGTTTTGAGGCTGTTTCTCTACAAGCAAATGGTCTACTCAAATGATCACTGAAAATTGTTCTGCCATATGAATGTACCATATTTCTTCTTTTATCAGTTATTAAGTAAAAAATGCAAAAAATAAATCTGTTGTAAATAAAGGATTTTACATTGTCATTTGAGTCTCCTACTCACTCCCCTGTCACTGATACGCTCAAATTTACATTTCATTTACTCCAACATATATCAAGTTTAAATTTTAGAATTAGTTATTATAGCTCTGATATTTTTTGGTGTAATTTTGTGCTTATTTATTTGATTTGAAGGGAAGAAACTAAAGCTTTTTAAACTATTTTATTTTATTTAATAGATTCAACGCAGTCAAGTTTAATAGTTTTACAAGGTTGTTGAAGGAATGCAAAAAATTTTTCTCATTAAGGCCATGAATAAAAAATGCATTTATTGAATAGTAATTTATCTAGCATCTGTTGTAACCTAAATTATAAACAATTTAATGTATGTATATTTTGAGAAACAAACATGAACATTTTACTATATTTTTCCGATTAATCCTATGGGCATAAATACATTAATATATTATATAATTTAATATCAAGGTGTGTCTCAACATAATTAATGTATTGCATTGCAGTATAAATTCATACTAGTGGATTGATCTGACAATGAAAACTGTTTTTGTGTTAACTGTATAAGGACCTTTGTTAGGCATGCTATCTTAAGAAAATTTGAAAACTGAGATAGTGGGCATAATCAGTTAACAGCTTGATTATTAACAAGTAGTTAAATAAAACAATGGGATTTTAAAACGAGAACAATAGGGAGCTGAAACAAGATGTAAACAGAATCACGGAACAATAGCATGGACTGTTAACAGTGCTAAAGTAATTACCTGAAAGTGTGCATGATGGTGCTATTTGCACCTGAACACTCCAGGCACTGCTGCCATGAGAGGGCATTAACAGTATGTAGAAGCTATAATTTCAAACAAGCAATAAAGGATCCCAACATAATAATCACAGGAGGAGTTCTCAAAATCATTTGAGTAAATTTTTTATAATTGTCCTAAAGTGACAAGGACAGTCATGTATCTTCTGCTACTGAAATCCAGTTCCTAAGCATGAATTCTGAAACTCTCCTGTTCGTATCATAGTACAAATGCTTGTGTGTACGTGCGTGTTTTTTGAAGGTAATTGTTTCCTGGTAATTGTTTATTTTTGTCTTCATTGTTTTGATTCATTAGTACTTTCATGTGGTGACTGAGGCTGTCACGTTTGTTTCTTTCAGTTTTGCCCTTTTATTTTGTGTGTGAGTGATAGGCAAGGTGTTGTTTTTTCACCTTTCATCTTGTTGATGGTGTTCATGCATGCGTGTGTTTGTTACATGTGCATTCCTGTCACTCCCTGTGTAATGGTGCACCACCTCTCTATTTCCCTTGCTTGGCCAGGCACGGTACAGGAAAGAGCAGTCTCTACCCAGGCAGGTGCCTTGGATCCCACAGGTGGACAACTTGCTGAAGGACTGTGCCAATGGCTGTGCCCTCGCTGCACTGTTCCACTTCTACTGTCCTGACATAGTCAAGCTGGAAGGTGGGTCTGCTAGGTCTGACACAGGGGCATGAGGACACACCACTCTTGTTTCAAGCACCTGCTTTCCTGGTCATGTCCTTCTCAAATTAAATCCTATATCAATCATGTGTTCTCACTGGTGTAAAACAAACTGCCCAGAGGACTTCAGGGCTGGTGCCTTTTCAAAGCCAATTTTTCTGTGTAAATATCCATACATCTATCCATTCGTTATCAGTAACCGCTCCTCCTGTGCCATGTCACAGAAGCATAGGACATGGGTCAGGGTACACCCTTGATGGGACACCCATGCATTACTGCACAATCACACACACTTGTTCATTTACATATACACGAAAAGGGCAGTGTAGATCCACTTCTTCACCAGGAACAAATGTTTTTGGATTGTCCGTAGAAATGTGAGCACCCAGAGGATGTGTAAATATACCGTTTCTTTTCTGGTTGTGCTGAAAAGACTGTCTCCATGATTAGGTCATCCTAAACTAAATCAAAATAACAATGGAAGAGGGAAGATTTGATGTGATAACACAGGGCTTGATTATTTGCACAGTAATCATCAGATATAAGCCTTTAATTGTTAGAGATGATAAAGAAGTGTATTGAAACGGGCAAGCAGCAAAGCCAAAGAACCGCCTGCATGGTGGCAAATGGTTGGCTGTGTTTTTTTGTTTCCTTTTTTGGGAGGAGGGGTTTAGATGAATACAGCTGTTGTCTGAAGAGAGACTGTTTTTCTGTACTGCTAGGTTTATTGGTGTTATTAGAGGGCGGGGCTCTGGGATATTAATGGGGTACATTCTGCCACTCCCTCTCAGATATATGCCTGAAGGAGACCATGTCACTTGCTGACAGCCTTTACAACCTCCAGCTGGTCCAGGACTTCTGCCAGGAGTATCTGAATCGCTGCTGCCACTTCACACTGGAAGACATGCTGTACGCCGCCACCTCCATAAAGGTACAGTAACTGGGAAAATTTGTGTATGTTTAATGCCAAGGGGAAGCACAGAGGAACATTCAGCAGACATGAGTCACTCTAAATGGACACTAGGGGTTTAGGACAGCCAGGATGGGGGGGTTGTTGTGTGGTCACAGGACTTTTTCCTGTTCGACACAGCTGAGTCATGTGAGTTTAGTGTTGCCTGAGAGACAGTGAGGGGAAGACAGCACTTGCAGAATAGAGGGGCTTGGGGCAGGTCAGCACAGGTCCAGATTCCACATCCTGCTGTAGCACCCTTGATCAATGTACTTAACCTGAATTGCTCCAGTAAAAAATATATAAACTTTGTAAGTAGCTTATTATGCAATCTCAGATTGTAAGCAATTTCTATGAAAAGTAATAATAATAATAATAATGATAATGATAATAATAATAGCACTAAATATACTATTATTGTTAGCTCTAATAATAATAATAATAATTTCAAGATTGACTGGAGCTGTTTAGTGCTGTTTGGAGTGTTGTAGATGTTTAGATTTCTAATTTACATAGTTTATGATTACTAACAGGGTTATGTGTTAAATTGTGTTTGTTATAATCCATGGAAACATTGTACCACAATGTCTCCTTGTGACTGTCTGAGGAATGTGAGTTTTAATAGAAAGAGCCCACTTTACAGTTGGGTGAAAGTAAAAGCTTGTGAGCAACATGTTGACAGTACAGACACTCACTCTCTTTTGATGTGGAAGAGCTAACTGGGCTGTTGCCTGCTTGGGCCTCTCTGGGAGCGCAGGAGCTCCACAATGGCTATGGCAGGGTGCGGCTGTCAAGGCAGGCTTGGCAGCTGCAGCTGTGCACTTTGTGGTTGCATAGAACGTCCCACACACACACACACACACACACACACACACACACACACACACACACAGTCCACTTTTGCAAAACAGGCCCAGTAACCCTGAGGGCCAGCAAGTGTCTGTATGGTAACATTCACAGGAATGTTGGGGGTGGTAGGGGCAGGCAGATGGGCCAAGACCAGTCTGCCTTCAGTGCCACCAAAGAACCTCAGTGCGCTAAAAGCAGAACCTGTGGTCAGTAAAGAGTGAAAGGGAGGAAAAACTTATTGAGAAACCATTAATGGTAGCTTTAAGTTAATCATTATTAGCATCCATGCAAACTTGACAGAAGTTGAAATAATATAGCTGTGATGGGGTGGTTGCGGCATTTAGCCTTATTTCGTAATATACAGTGTATTTCAGGTACTGTGTGTAGTTAAAGTACTGTATGTATAAATTAGGTTAGTGCTGGCTAATACAGTTTTTATACAATATCTTTACATATGCATTTATTGTCAAATGAAGTTATGAAGCATCCTTCCAAAAGGCATCTTTCTACTTGAATATTTCCACTAGGCTGCAGTAGTGTAGTGTTTAAGAAAGTGAAGTTGTGGTGTAAATCTTGTCTAGTCAGATCTTAAAATCCAGTAAAATATCCAGTTTTATAATCGGTAAAAACTATAAGCTAACAAAATAAGAATGCTTATTTGTTTAATGTTTATCAAATAAATAGGTATCAAAAGTACATTACAGTGTTTGAACTTTATTACATAGCACTGTAGTTATAGATGCATAATTTAGTTGCATTTTTCAGTCTGCAGTCCTCTGTTGTTAAGGGAACTGTATAGGACAGTAAAAACTGTAAATTTGTAAACTGAAATAATGATTCTACAGTCTTTTAATCTACATATTGCAAAAGTTCTTCAGTAAAATATTTCAAATTCCTGTTTGAAATACAGAATTCAATCCATGCAGTGCAAATTCACTGTTCCCACAACACTAAACAGGTAGATTGAACTCTCATATTGGTGACACAATATCAAACTTGCCCCAGTTTTATGTTCAACCCAAAATTCTGATTTGTGAGCCGATGCTATGGAGGACACCATATCTGTGACTCAGGCCTAGTCCACGGTATATCCTGAGTTGTCAGCCAGAGGTCGCTCGTTGTCCTGCACTTCCACACTCTCTGCAGTAGATGGTTTTCCTCCATCTATATTCCAGATGCTGTTCCATATGTTGGACAAATACAGGACTTTTTTGTATTTTTATATCATACCACTATATCATTTAAGTCCCATACTCTTCCTTCTAGTAAGAAGAGTCCAGACTCAGATCATTTAAGGTCATTCCAAGGGAAAAGTCTGAAAAATGTGACCATTCCAGATAGTCTCATCAGAATGAAATAGGAGCTACAATTTTAAACTGTGAATGTAGTTGACCATTTTTCAAATTGCTATATTTATGCACAAGTAACCATGTTTCTGTGTCTTTGTAAGTAAATTACAACTATGACTATTATTACCTATTCATTTAGTTGATGCTTTTCCAAAGTGACTTACACTGTTTGGTTTGCACTACTTACAATTTGGGGATTTGAACCAGGGTCCTTTGAGTGTGAGGTAGTAGTTCTAACCATTACAACACCTGCTGCCCCAGCTGTGTAGGGATTTATCACTGAATGTTTGACTGTGGACTAAACATAGCACTACCTGGCCTCAGGCTGGGGTCTGATTAACTTTGGTCAAGCCTGAGAGAAGGTGTCTGACATCAGAAGACCTAAAACACATAGTAACGCCAGGTTACGTTACTTTTGATGCTTCCAAACACCCCCGAGAGATCTAACTAAAGAAAACTAATATTGTTATGAATTAAAATGCGTTGTCATTTTAAGTTTCTTTTGGTCTAAATTAAGCATTACTATTAAAATAAATATTATCTCTTGTTTGTAGTTCATAATGGTGGAGTCTCTGAGAGTTTAGCAGGGTGACAGATGGGGCTGAAACCAGGACAGTACAACACCATCTGGACAGCTGTCTCTTGACCGTTTTTTCAAAGGATTTCCTCACATGTCTTGCTGACCTTGAAGAATGCTGTGCTGATATGGAATTCTTTCATTCCAGCCTCTGTTGCTAATATAGAAGTATGTCAAAATGCTTTTATAGCTGCCCAGATGTGTTTTTTCACTGTGTGTACCACATTGTTCATCTTTCACAAATTTTAACCTATGGGTCTCATGTTCAGCAGGATACAGCCCATCAGTATGATCTCAGGCTATTTTCACCTTGTCCTCTTATTTTGCATCTTTACATTTTATGAACTGACAGCAGATAGGAAAAATAATATACTGAAAAAGTCATTTCACAAAATATGTGCAGGACCTTGTTTTGAAAAAGATTGACACCTGAAGGTGTCTAATTTGGCCACGGCTGAAGAGGGAAAAACTCTTGTGCTGTTTTGAGGTGTAGTGCCCCAGTGCAGAGTGCATGTAGCAGTCTGCAATGTTCATAAAAAATGCATTAAGGGAATTATACCCTCCATGCAGCACATTTCAAAACATGCTCATGTAACAGGTGCTGAGAAATGAAGGAAATGGAACCTCTCCTAGTGGCCACTGCACACTGCCATACAAAACAGTTCCTTTAGTGTTGAAGGTCAAACCAGACACACCTTTGTTGACACATTTTACTGAATATCAAAATTATGCTTTAATAGTTCATTCCATGAACTATCCAAAATTATAATATTTTTAACATGAGTTTTCCATCTCAGAATATTTTTCCAATAAGAAAAAACTGAAACGTGTGATTTTGTGAAGCATCTGAATACTTTTGCAAGGTACCGTGCATGTTATCAAGCAGTGATCATTCACTCTTACGTTTGTGCTTCCTCTCCTCCACAGCTTTTTCTCATACTCCACTATCCACAATGCCCCCCCCCCCGATTTCAAGTACCCCCCAGATCCGAACAATTTAAGGAACATTGCCTTGCTTCTTATTCCACATAGTCAAAAGCATTGTTTATTTTCATTTTTATTAAGCCTCTATAGAATCATCAGGCAGACTCACCAAAACACTAGCTGATGGCCTGGACCACTGACTTGCGATTGACTTGCCACTCAAGAATGGACAAGGTTCTGTCCCTGAAGCCAATTAATTAGTTATATTTCCTATCTGAGAAACACATGATCACATCACAGACTTGAACCACATACTTCATAACAGCAAAGGAATCAATCTCTCAGTATGCAGCAGGGATGCACAACTTTAACAGCAAAGTGATGGGAGATACTTTTGTATAAATGGAAAGTAACATGTTGTAATTCTCCCATAATTAAAACTGAATGGTTGTGTAGGCACAGGACACTGGGTGTCTACACTTGATTGTTTGGCTGCAATCATACAGCTAACATATTTTTAAGATTTTTTTGAAGATAATGTTGTTTTTTAATAGGAGTTTGTAGAGGTAACATGACTAAGTTTTTACAAAGTGTTTTTTAATTGTTATAGCTACATATATCCTAAGATTTTAAAAGAAACTAATCCATGAAAAAATTAATGGATATCTTATTATTAAGCCTTCATAGCGATAGTGATCACTGAAAGTTTGGTGTACCGTGAAATGTAGGGGTAAAAATGTGTCCTTTCTGATGCATGAAAATAAGCAATGCATTATTTCTGTATTGTTCTTTAGTACACTATAGTGGATGCATTTATATTTTTTGTATTTCTGGTGTATTTTAGAAGTAAAATGACTCTTAAGGTAAATGAGAAAGATGTGTTGTGAGATCTTTCTGGAGTTTAGGTGGCTGATTAGAAACATCCTATGGAAATGTAGATACACTGCAGTGATTCCTACAGTGTAATGCAGGCTTGTACAGTAATCCCTCTGTATTTAAATTGAATTAATCCCTGAATACTTCAGATACTGAAATTTTGCATGCTGAATGCCTATTTCCTATCATTTTAAATGCAAAACAACACTCAACACCAGTTACCTAATAAGAAAACACAATGTTAATTTATATGTTTATAACACAAGGTGCAATACTGTATGTACAGTACAGGACTTTTTGGATGTTAGTGGTGCTACTGGCATTTAAATAAATACGTTTATTATTAATGAAATATAGTTCTCAAAATTTGTTGATAATTTAAACAATATTAACAACTTTTTCCTGGGGACTTGTCAAATGAAGTGAATTAGAGATGCTTGTGAGGTTTGCTGTGTTGAGAAGGGAGGTGGCTGCATCAATTGTCTGCATCTGAGGTGTGTAAAGCAATTGAAGAACGTCGTGGTGATGTCTCATTGGAGGAGCTGGAGAACACTTTTCTTTTGTTGAGGCTTTTGACTCCTGAGGTGGAAGGCTAAGATGAATCTGAAAGAGGACTGGATGAGGGGGATAAAAAATGTGAAATTCATTTTTTGTTAATTTTTTTTAATCTTCAGATAAAAATTTGTTATAGCTGTTTTCATTCAAGTATTGATATTTACATATTAATTTTCAAGAACTGTGAAAATTCAGATATAGAGAGTTTTGATAATGGGTGATTACTGTATATTAATTTATATGGTCAAATAGGTCTTTCTGCCATAATAATTCATTTAGCTGTCATCTTTACCGAAGGGAACTTAAATGGTTTGGTTAAGACACAGCAGAAAGTGCTCATACAGTCACCTGGTATTCTGGTGACAATCCCCAATGAAATTTTGTGCTGCAGCTAGCACAAAATGAGAATAGCAATTGAATATCTCATAAATTAATAGAAGAAAATTACAAACGTTTAAAAAAGTTTACTAGTAACTATTTGAGAATTTTGTATGGATCACAAATTCATTCATGTTGTTGGACGCTGTCTAACTGGGCAATATGGTTCTCTTCCAGAATAACTTCCTTGTATTTATGGCAGAGCTGTTTTGGTGGTTTGAAGTGGTGAAGCCACCGTTTGTCCAGCCTCGAGTTTTGGATACAGAAGGTAAAGACATGTTTAATTTAATTATCTGATGAAACTACATTTTTTTTATTATGTAACTATAAATCTTGACTGCTACAGCGATGGATAGCTTATAGTTTTTTGTTCCTTTTCAGGTTTGGATCCAGACCAATTGTTGAGAAACATGCCTTCTGTAACCATCTCTAATGTCACAAAACGAAGCGTTCCAGAGAAACCTCCTGTTTTAGACAAACCCAGGTTAATTTCTGTGATTGTTGTTTGGACATAAGAATTCCCAGAAGTACCTGAACTATTGAGGATAATATTGTTTATCTTTGAATTTATACTTTGGCCCTTAAACCTCATTGTTGATTTTATTGCTTAGATACTATGTCCTGTTAATGCATTTAATATTCTTTTTTTCCTGTTTCTTAGTTTACCACTCAGGCCTCAACCTCGGGACTCCACCTCAGGTACCTGTAAGCTCTGCTTTATGTACTTTACCTGATCTCTTTCCTGCTGAGTGATCTGCCCATTATATTCTCACCTCATTATTCTTTTCTGCTCTTTATTAGTTTTTATTCCAGTGATTTTTTTGAATCTGTGTCACTTTATTTACTGATACAGGGGAAATAAAGCGATCATCCTCAATGTCTTTTGTGGACAGCTGTGCTGGAACCTGGCCAAAGGAAAAAAGGTCAGTACTAGTGGTGACAATTTGAAACAGGAAATATATGAAATGATCCATTCCAGTATCTCTTATAAACAGAACTGTGCTGAGATGTAAGTGAGTAAGTAGTTTTTCTCCAAATAAGTTGCTGGATTTTGTGTTTCTTGTACAGGTCATCTACTCAAGGAGTGTCTTTTGATATCCCTTTTGATGACGAGAATAGCATGGAGCCCCCTACACCCATTGGGAGAGAGATGACCAGGTCTGTTAGTACAGAGGGCTTGGGCTTCAAGGTCCACTATATGCCCAGGACTGTGAAAAGAAACCTCTCCTTCCAGCCCATGGATAGGCTAAGCAAGACACAGGGTATCCATGAAGAGGGGGGGTGTCCAGAAATGCTGACCAGAGCTCATCCTGAGAGATGGCCAAGAATATCTCCCCCCAGAGACTTGCAGAGTCTCCCCAATGGGCAAGCACTAGACGAGCATGGCAACCCTGTAGCTACACCCAGCATGGAGGAAGCCTTGAAAATCATTCACTCTTCCGAAAAACCGCAGAGCAGCAATGATGGGTTCTTTCTCCACAACCAGGACAGGGTGACTTTGGGTTCCAAGTGGAGAGCAGATGATGGTGATCTAGACTCCACATCAGAGTCAAAAGGGGCAATGAGTACAGATACAACAGAGGTTGACACTGGGATTCATGTGCGGACAGAAGATATTCAAGAGACCCTGGATGAGGATTCATCTTTGAAGGACTACACAGGGAGCATGGACCTGGACATGGACCATGATTATGAGCTGAGAGCCAGCCACCAAGACACACCCAGCCCTAGTACCAGCTTGACAAGTGGGAAGTCTCCAGTGGGCAGCACCCCCTCCTCCAGCTCTGGCATCAAAATGACAAGCTTTGCTGAACAAAAGTTCAAGAAGCTGAATCACTCTGAGAAAAGCAGCGGGAACAGCTCCCAGAAGACTACACCAGAGGGCTCTGAGCTCAGCATTCCACACATGGTGTCTTGGGCCACCACTGCTGAAGTGAGTCCAGTTCACCAATCTCCCAAGGACCCTACTCAGATCATGGCATCTGAGATGGTGCAGTTGAGGATGAAGCTTGAGGAAAAACGGCGAGCAATTGAAGCCCAGAAGAAGAAGGTGGAAGCTGCGTTCACACGGCACCGGCAGAGGATGGGCAGGACTGCTTTCCTCACCGTGGTGAAGAAGAGGGATGACGGTTCTTCACCACTCAAAGAAGAAGCTGCAGGGTTAGAGGAGACACAGCTTAGCAAAGCAGCTGATGATAGCAACTTGCAGTCTGGGAAGTACAGACTGGATACTCCTGATGGAGCAGAGCAAGGCCAAGCCAAGTGGCAGAAGTCTCCTAATGAGGAAAGCATTGGGGAAGCAGACCTCTTTGAATACACAAGATCCATCGAGAAGCTCAATGCTTCACTCAGTCTTCTGCAAGCAGAAATGCAACGGCTAGCTCAGCAGCAGGAGGTCATCATGCAGATGAGGGAGCAGCAGTCTTGGGTTATCTCCCCACCCCAACCCTCTCCTCAGAAGCAGGTGCTGGAACTTCGCAATGCGGCACGCTCTTCTGGGTCCCCATCTCCAACAGAGTCACCTAGGAGCACCCATAGATCCCCTGGTAGCCTCAAGAAAAAGTCTGCCTCCTTCCACTCAAAGACCCCAAGGACGCAGAGGCCCAGTGAGCTGAAGATCACCCCTTTCAACCGGGTTCTCACTGTGCCACAGTCAGTAGACAGTCTCCCACGCTTGAGGAGGTTCTCCCCAAGTCAGTCTCAGGTCAGCTCTTTCTCTTGCTTGGGAGATATCAAGTCCCCCTCAGAGACTGAGGCCACAGAGAAAGATACTACCCCAAAAACCAAACTCCCAACATCAACATGTGGTTCCCCGACAAAGAGTGTAACTATGGAGCCTCTGTGGTCTCCATTAAAAGAGCCTCAATCAAAGGAAATAGAAAGATGTGCCAGGGATGTAAGTGCAAAAGAAGTAGAGAAGAAAGAACAGGAGGAAATCAAGCCCATAGAATCCATAGTGTCAGAGGTTTTAGCACAGCCCATCATAGAGACCTTTACCATCACCTCCTCTGCAAATCCTGTTGATGTCTCTGGCCACAGTACCAGGAACTTGATAGAGGTGCCATTGTCTGTACTGAAGCCTCTCGAAGGACAGGTGCTAGAGGAGGTCAGAGAAGGAGAAGGAAATGGTGATTTCTATGATGACAACCAGAAGATGTGTTGTGGATTCTTCTTTAAGGTAGGGATTCAACATTTCTTTGTTCATCCATTCATTCATATATTAATGCAGTTCTGAATTATAATTTTTGCCGTTGCTTTAGCAGAGAAAAGTCTTGAACACTTTAAAAAAGCTAGTCTTATATCCTCTCTTTTGGTGGCTTACTTGAGGCCAGGAATTTTGTTTTTTGTTCAATGGGACAACTTGTTAACTAACTTTGTTAACTTACAAGTGCAGTTGGGACCAGATTTATCACATAAGCATATACCATATTTATTATCTTGTTATTGATCACCAACAGTCCAAATGACTTAGGTTTGCTGATGATTGGACCCTAAAATAAAATACAGCAGAAACTGAATTAATACGCCTGCAGAAATATATCTACAGTAGAATAACATTATCTCAGCCTGATACATCTGTATCAGAATTCATGATAACATGGAGTTTTTATTATCTGCTAACGGAGATGAAATGTGGATGTAGATTATTCACCACAATTTTTATTTATTTGTCACATTTGTGACCCTTTTACTTGCAGTCTAGAACCCTGCTTAAGGGCATCCACAACTCTGTTCTGTCTGTGTTTATTGACATATAGTGCCCTGGCATGTAAACAGGGATCACTTCTGCTCCACAACAAGCAGGAACATTACAAAATAAACTGAAAAGGATAAAATGATGAAAATGCAGTTTAAATAAACTGGGAAAATCTTCCTGAAGCTTTGCCTTACATATGTTAGTCCGGGAAATACTGGGTTTCCACTGTTTGGAAACAGATGAAGTGTGGTAAGGAAGATAAAGGGGTCAGGGGATCAGTCCCTTCAGTCTAGATGGTTGATTTGAACAGTCTAGATTTAGGTCAGAACAGCATCCAATGAATCATTTAATTTCAGTGTTCTGGATTGATGACATTTTTAAATTCTGTGAATTTATTGTCAACTTTAAATTGCAGTTCATGATGTATATGGAAAAATATGCTTTCTGATGAATTGGTCTGAAATCAAAAGAATTACATATCAAAGTTTCATCTGATGGAACTGGATGGATTAGTATTTGGGGAGGCCTGAGAATCACAAACATAATGACATAATGTTTCCAGGACGATATGAAGGGTGAGGATGACATGGCAGTGAAGCGGGCAGCACTACTAGAGAAGAGGATGAGACGGGAGAAGGAGTTACAGCAGAGGAAGCAACAGCTAGAAGCAGAGATGGAGCAGAAAAAGGAGGAGGCACGGTGAGTTCCCGTCCAGTCCAAGATGGTTATCTGCTTTTGTGAAAACACAATTATTTGGAAGGAAAAAGGAAGGATGACAAGCTGTGGTGCATATTTCTATCATCTCAAGACATTGAGAAAACCGATTCATTAATAAATGACTTTCTTTGTCGTACTTTCATTGTACCTGTTCTTTTAAGCTCCCACAGCCCCAAGCTTAGCTCATCTCTCATATTGCCCCTAAGGATGAAAGCAGAGGAAGAGCGGCAAAAGAAGGAGGAGGAGAAGGCACGCAGAGAATTCATCAAGCAGGAGTACCTAAGGAGGAAGCAGCTCAAGCTGATGGAAGACATGGACACTGTCATTAAGCCCCGCCCCCTGGGTGCCAAACAGAAGAAGCCACGACCCAAATCCATCCACAGGGACAGCATGGAGTCCCCCAAGACGCCAGCTAGGGCAGCAGCAGGTGGCTCTCCTCCTCTGTTCTTCTGCCCCCTGGTGGCTGTATGCTTTGAACCATTTGCAACCCTCATGCTGCAGCTCTTGGTCCTACCAATGCCTCCTGAGAGGAGTGGGACTAAGGCCATTGCACACTTTAAATACATCCAATTGTACATCTTCATACGTCTTCATTAATCTGCACAACCCCTTTACTAATCTATCTGGCTTCAAATGATCTATTCCTCTTTTAATCTGCTTGAACTAATACTCGGCTGATTTAAATCACTTAATTCAATGGATTCTGTTTGATCCTCAGATTTGCTATGATTTTCATGTTCCATTCAATGGAAATTGTATTTGTGGAATTTAATATGAATGGAACATCAGTAATTGGAAGATCATCAGAGTGTGTAGAGTTACCTCAAATGTTAATGATGTTTTCTGTTCTGCCAAGTCTTTTGCCTGGATGGAACTTTGTATCCATATTAATATAGGGGAAATAATTAGAAGAAAAATCTAAAAAAATGATCCTCCCAGATGAAAGCTGAATACTTACATAATGAATTTCTGGTACTGTGGAAAAGTGGGGCTGCTACTTTGAGCTGAGTTGAGTTGCACTGGTGTGTTCAAAGTTCAGTGACCTCTGTTGTTGTCAGTTGTGTGACTGTTTGTATTGTGCCGACTTTGTGTCCCACATCCAGGTTCACGACCCCGTGTCTTTTCAGTGTCCAGCCTCTCTCTGGCGTCACTGAATCTGGGTGATAATGACAGCGTTCAGTCTGACAAGCGAACCCCCAGGTGAGATCAGTACCCTTTGTTTTCCCTTAACACATCCTGGAGAAGTTAAAAAGATGCAAAATAAAATTGAAAAGAAAAAAAGGAATATGTTGCTACGAAATATCTTTTGCATAATATTTTTAAGGCTGTGATCTAGGGAATTTTTTATGTTAATTATAATTTTCCTGCTCAGTACTCGGCTTAACCCTTATTAATGTGAAGAAGCCATCCTTAAATGTCCTATTCTCCACATACTTTCTCTTTGTCTCCTTTTCCCTATTTTCTCCTTGCTTTCGGAAATTGTTAGGAGCAGTAACTTAGCTTCTGCAAAATTTTACTTCGTTTTGAACTCTGCAGAAGTGAAAAAATCCAGGTTAGTCTGCTTGGCTTGATCTCTCACTGCAGTGCTGCAACTCCTGTTCTTTAGTGGGTGAAATCAGTAAGGCAGCAACATTATGTTGGACAAAATTTAGGCCTAGTCTCTGGAAATAAACAAAAGCACAACAGTGGAAATTATGTCATTCTGGTAGTTTTCCAGTTTCTGTGTATGCTGGAAATTATGATGCTGATCTTTAGCACAGATTGTTTATACTGATGAATCTTAGCTACAATAATTATTTTATGTATTCATTCATTCATTTTAAAATACAATAGGCAAAATTTTAGTCATTTCCTAAATCAAGTTTAATTAATAGTGTTCCTTAAGTTGATTTTATGGTAAATGTTTTTTCATACTTTGGTACATCTGTTTATCTGTTTTCTTCATCCCTCAGGGAGTGGTCTGTTAAAGTAGTTTGTATATATTTCTAGGTATTCAAGGAGCATTCAGCTCAAAATCCTCATTCACTATAGGTGTTTTGGCCTCTCAGTGTTAATCTCTGCTGTTCTTTGTCACTACCTTCCCAGAATACCATTCTTTTTCATTTTACAGTCCCTTCTTAGAAATATCTACCAGTACCCAGCAGACCTTGTGACAAACGCTGTGCATCTGCTGCTTTTTTGTTTTTGTATCGTAGCTTCACTGTTGCTGTTCCTTTTCACTGTTATGTAGTCGCTGGTTCTGTCTATCACAAAAACAGGTCACATATACTGTCCACAGAAGAAACAGCCTAAGCTCAGCTTCAGTACATACATTTTAGCGTGCACTCACTGGCATTCATTATTTATTGGGAGATAATGATTGATAATAAGTGATAATCAGTTTTTTATGGCTCACTGTTGCACAATGTATGTACCTGTTTAACGTCTTAGCACCGAACAAAAAAGAGGATAAAATTCACTGAGTGACTTCTGTGTGTTTTTCTCTTGTCTGCATCTCAAGGCCTGACTCTGCTGATGGGTTTCTGTCTCCCTGTCGTTCGGGGAGTCGAAACGGAGAGAAGGACTGGGAAAATGCCTCCACAACCTCCTCAGTGGCTTCTAACACAGAGTATACCGGTGAGCATGTGAAATCTGAATGTAAATATGCCCTTGTTTTTTTGTTTTTTTTTTCCTACAAAAACTCATGTTAAGCTGGACCGTGAGAAGTGTTTCACAATGAAGCTGCAGCTACAATATCAAGAGAAGTTCATATTGTATTTTGACATAACAGCTAAATAAAATCATAAGAACAGACTGATTTCCACTCTGCTCAGTCAACACTCCCAACAGTTAAATCAAGGCACATCACATTATGCTTTCAGCAGACTGCTGAGCAATTTATATTCTATATAAATACAGGTTTTAATGCAAGGTTCTGATTTTATTTACAGGGCCCAAGCTGTACAAGGAGCCCAGTGCTAAGTCCAATAAGTATATCATCCAAAATGCTCTGACTCATTGCTGTTTGGCTGGGAAGGTCAATGAAGGTCAGAAGAACAAGATATTAGAGGTAAGGGGGGGGTTGCTGTTTTTAAACGTTTGGACTCATTTACCACCAGTATCTAAGCTTTTCCTTTCTTTTTTTAAATACAATATTTCATCCATTATCCTGGCTGTTTCTTCATCAAACTTTTTGTTGACAAAATCCACTGACTTTTACTAAGACCTTTGTTTCAGTCCTCAGTTGACAAAGGAGACCTAAAGAGTCAGTTGATAGTAATATTCATTTTCATTTCCAGGAATAGACTGCTTTTTTGTGCTATGGTGTTTTTCATCTGCATAATAAAAATGTTAATTGTTAATACTCCTTGTCAAAATGTCAGGTTATCCTGTCTGACTAAGCAGTGCATTTGTTTTTTTCTCATGTGCCAAAAGTAGTCTAGAACTTTTGGTATTTTGCAAGGTATTAGTGAGTTCTTTGCAGTTCTTCTTGTCAAATTGGCCTAATTTCTTTGCAGGAAATGGAAAAATCAGAGGCCAACAACTTCCTGATCCTTTTCCGAGATTCAGGGTGCCAGTTCCGCTCCTTATACACGTACTGCCCTGAGACGGAGGAGATCTCCAAACTAGCAGGAATTGGTCCCAAAAGTATTACGCACAAAATGATAGAGGGGCTGTACAAGTACAACTCAGACAGAAAGCAGTTCAGCCACATCCCAGCCAAAACCATGTCAGCCAGTGTCGACGCCATCACTATCCACAGCCACCTGTGGCAAACCAAGAAGCCTGGAACACCCAAAAAAGTTTTACCTGCCAAGTCCTAGTGTGACAGACCTTTTTCATTTTTAAACCAGAACAGTTACGTTCAGTTTGCACTCCACTGCATCTGTGAGGATTTGGCACCTGTTTAATGACACTTTTTTGCAGTTTTCTTCCTTATTTTTTCCCTCCTCACTTCAAACTGGACACCGAATTCTAGTCAACTTATGCACAACTGGAATGTAAAACATTATTTAAGAATGTTGAAAGGATATCTGTTCAGTTCAAGGTATTGCTGACTCTGGTAACTGTATTATAGTATATGTGTGTCAATGGTTTTCTATGTGCCAAATGAAAGGAATGGGTGTTGTGATGTTTGTAATTGGTACACCAAGCACTGAATGTCATTCATCTGTAATGAGTAGATTTTTATCTTTGTAAATGCGTGGCCTTATGTTTGTTCTTTTTGAATGTGGCGATCACAGGCATTTGTCAAGTTAGTCAGTTTTGTATGCAGTTGAAGCTTCTTTCTAGTTTTTTTTTTTTTTTTCCTCTGTGATCTGAACAGTATCTACGTAAAGTTTGAGGGGCCAAGTCTTGGGAAGTGATGTTACTGCTCCTATTGAGTTGACCAAAGTTTGGGTAATCAGGGTACCAATACTTTGGTAAATTTATAAGGCTTAATAATACATGTTAGGTTGCAGGGAAATGTAAGTCTCATGTTTTGTTCATTTGCATTTCTAAATTTCATATAGTTGACTGTGCATTAATGTAGTTTTTCAGAATAAAGGCTGTTTGGTACATAATACTTTTGCATTCAAATTGTAAAAAACGCAACGAACAAAGTATTTTATTAACACCAAAATCATAGAAACCTTTTCATACCATTAAAATAGTACAGAAATAACAAAAATACAATTTGTTCCCAACTATGCTTGAAGGTTAAAATCTCTACAAATATGGTTAAGAATCCTGAAATAAGTATACAGCCTCTAATTCAGATTCCATTTAGATATATTATTTAGAATCTTAATGTAATTTTTGGAATTTGTGGAAGAATACTTGCAGGTAATATTTTATAAACTATAAAATAACTATATCATTATATAGTTATATTTCATTTAATATTAGCTATATTAACTAGTACAATTCAAATTATAATATGTTTAGATTTTATTAGTCTCCAGAATGCCATTTGTCAAATATATTTTTATTTGATCCATAAATAACAAAATAATTGTTTTTATAAAGTAATATTCATAAATTGTCTTTTTTAATTTGGGTACACATTTTCTTTTTGATTTTTATTTCTAAAGTCTTTGGTATGTACAGTTTTTGTATATCCCAAGTTGTCCTTTTTATTGCATGGTCTTCCAGAAAAATGTATGTGGATTCTGAATTACAGCAGTGATGCTTCTGAACTGAAATATGTTACACTGGTACAAACACAGAGACAGTTTAGTCAGGAATATATTCTTTAATTCTTGTTTTCTTTCTACTAATAGTGTTCACCTTCCAAAATATTCTGTTTATGCTGTTTTTATATTTGTATTATTGATGCTCACATGTATATACTGGTGAATTGTGTTATTATATTTTGTTATTGTAAATATGTTACCGTAACTGATCTTGTACATTTGAGAAATGTACAAACCTTTATCAAGCACCTCTGTTTCCGATAGAACTACATGAATTTGAAGACAAAAAAGGTTGGCTCTTTCTGTACTTTCTGCATGAGCAGAGCAAAGATATATTAGATAAACACCAGATTATGTGTTTGTGACATTTACTGAGCCTCTAACATTATCCCTAAGGATGTCATAGACTCTTATTAGGACATTATCTAAATTTAAGTACTGTACTGTACAAATATAGTAAGCGGGCTCATATACTAGCTAATCTAAGTTACACTGACAAAAGTTTTAAGCTACCTTTCAGTTTCCACAAAAGTGAACTGCCTGGATGACACTAATTTTTACATATATAATTTTAAGAAAAATAATTTAATATCAATTCAGCAAGTGTTACATTCATGTGAAAATATACACATTGAAACAAAACCGTTCTCATTCGTTGAAGAATGTTCCACCTTATTTCTGAACAACTGACTATTAAATACAAGCATTAAGTATTTCTATGTTAAATAAATTGGTTACATTCCGTTATTCTTTGTTTGGAGGCATCATCTCAAGGCATTCTTATTGCATTTGCAGTATTTGTGTAGAGTAAAGGCAGTTCTCTAGTCCTAATATGCATACTATTCAAGAATCTTTGCAGTCTACCTGTAACAGTACAAATGCATAAACACACCCAGGATGTTCTTCTTAAGCATATGTAAGCACTTCTGCGTGTTTCTGAAAGAGAACACAAGTACAGTTGCAGTAACTATGGTTACGATAAAGCCTTTTGGGATTCAAAGTTTAGAAAAGGTGTTTTAGGAAGGTTGCTATATTTGTTTTATTTGGCTGTTTAAAGCCAAGATAGATAGCTATTTAATTGTAGATGAGACCTATTGAGGAGTTTGTAGTGTTTTGTGAGCCTGTCTATCCACCACGATGAAGCTTTGCTTCCATTTTTTCCAGACGCTGTGCTGTCATAAATTGTCAACATATTGCTGAAATAGCTAGTTTATTTTTCATTTTTGCATTGAATAAAGTTAAGCATGACCTCAAAACATTTTTGTGTTTCGGTAACAACTGTGAAGTTGTACATTTTGGGAACACAGATTTCCCTCATAAAGATTGCTGATATTGGCTAAACTTGCACTTAAAATTACAGTTTGTTTCATAGAATTCATATAACTCAACAACTCATCAATTTAAACATATTAATATACATATTTTCTTGTAGCACCTTGTTGGCTGACATATCTTTCAGAATCTTAAGTTTTTATCATAAAGTTAAACCCATCTATAGTAATAATGACCCCAAAAGCAAAAAGGTTTTAGAGAGTGCCAAGGTGCTGAAAGGACAATAAGCCAAAGTCTTTTCCAACAGTTAAAAACTTGATGACATAAAACAAACTTCCTTTGAAAGAAAATATCACTACAAATGGCTGAGAGGTTTGATTTATTATTTGTTTATCACAAGTGATAATTCACAAATACTTCAGAAACATACAAGCATCAATAAAGAATAACTCATTTTTGGCAAATTGTTTGTCCTAAAACAAGATTGATGTGGTCCAGAGCCTCTCCCAGAAACATGCAAAATGTAAAATGGACACATCAATCCAAGTTTAAACCCACTGTGCAGGAGCTTTGGAGCACTAATGCTACTTTTCCACATCCAAGCACAAACAAAGGACAGTTTTAATAAAGAGAAATTAATATTGAAGTAAATGATGACAGGCTAAGGGGTTGCAAAAGCAAGCATGGATATGTGTTATATATAACCAATCTTTGAAGAGATTTACAGTGTGTTTGAAAAATAGGGTAGGAAAGACATATGTTGAGCAAATGTTTTGTGACAAAAAAACGTTATAATTCACAGTTTTAGGGCAATTTATCTTAGAAAATTTTCATGAATGTAATATACAGGCAACCTGTGCTCTAAATTAAATCTGAGAACTATTTTAAACAAAATCATGTAATTGAAAATGATTCAAATACTGGTATGTAGGTAAACTATATTATAAATAACTTATGTTCACTCATGCACATCATCTACATGTTCTCAGATCAGAATTCAAATAACATCAAAGTTAAAATAACAAAAAATATTCACTGGTAAATATTCTTTACCACATGCATAATATTCCATTGGATCTGGGTGATAAGGAGTCTGCCCAACTGAACTGTGATTCCGGATCTGACGTTTTCTCACTCATACAAATTAATTTATTAACCATAATGTTATTGCTTTATTTATTCTGTATCTATTTTATAGTGTCATTGAAATCCCACTTCAGGAATTTGATCCCAGAACAGTAGGTTGGTACAGCACTCAGACTTTGGTTGACTAGTGTTTTTTAGCTAACAGCTCCAGACCCAAAGCTTGCACTGAGAAATACCTGCCAAAGGGCCATCAGATGGTATAGTATGGTATGGTTATCAGTAATCTTGAGCAAGATAGTGCTGGGACAAAGCAATTCTTCAAAGAGTGGCCTAAAACTCCTCAATAGTGATGTGAAAGACTGATATAAAAGTCAAATTTCAGCCAGTTTCCTGGCAAAAACTAGAGCAGGAACACAGAGAAATACTCCAAACAACTCCATATCAAGGTTGTAAAAAAGTACCAATTGGGGGATGGATGCAACAAAATTTCCTAGTCACTGAATATCCCACAGAGTACAGTTAAGTTAATCATTTAAAAAATTGGAAGAATATGGCACAGCTATAACTCTTCCTACAGTACAGTAATTATGCAAGGAGGACACTAGTGAGGGAGACGATCAAAAGAACCATGACAACTCTGTACGAGTTACAGGATTCCATGGCTGAGATGATAAACACAACAATAGTTACCTGGATGTTTCAAAGAGAAAGTCACTGCTGAAAAATCTCATATGACATCTTGGCTAGGATTTGCCAGAAGGCATATGGGAGACTCTGAAATTGAGTGGAAGAAGGTTCTATGGACTGAGATCTAAATGAAGATTTTATGTCATCATACTAAACACTGTGTTTGGCATAAGCCAAACACAACACAGCATCAGAAAACACACCATCCCCACTGTCAGGCATGGTGGTTGCAGCCTTATGCTCTGGAGTAGGGCTGTGAAGATAAAGGGTAAAATGAGTCAAGCTAAATACAGGGACATCCTGGAAGAAAACCTGCTGCAGTGTGGAAGATGATTTATTTTTCACCAGGACAATGACTCCAAACACAAAGCCAAAACTACACAGGAATGGCTAAAGAACAACAATGTTAATGCCCTAGGGTGTCCGAGTCCAGACCTCAATCCAGTTGATGATTTGTGGCCAGACTTGAAAACAGCTGTTCACTAAGTCCCCATGCAGCATGACAGAGCTTGAACAGTTTTACAAAGAAGAATGCATGTAGGAGGTGGGAGGTGGGAGGTGGGGGTGGGAAATGCAGTGTCCAGATGTGCAAAGCTGATAGAGACCAAAACCAAAGGATGTAACTGCTGTTAAAGGTGTCTGCAGGGTTGGCTGCAATCAGGCTTGACTATATTCTATATAATTATATATTAAATTAATCTAATTATGTATTAAATTTAGCTAATTGGCTGAGTGCGTAAACTAGAAGAGGGCAATAACTTTTTAATTTGAGTGATATGGTTGTCGGATAACTTTGTTCCTTATATAAATTAAGTAATTATTTAAAAACTGTGCTATATGTTTACTCAGATTCCCTTTATATTTTTGTGTCACCAGATCTGAAACAATAATATGAGTCTCAATCACTGTAATTCACTAATAAATGTGATGTAATGACCTTTTTTGTGGCCTGTGTGGTCAATGGCGTAAGTCAGCATTTCCCACTGTGGTCGGAATACAGGTACCTCACGCCGCCGTCTCACCAGAGCATTTCATTGGTGGATAGAGGGGGGATGGGCGGAGAGAAGTTGACAACGCGGCGGATACAAGGACTTCAAACGGCGCAGGTAGAGAAGACACCGTCATACTGGGAATGTTCCAAAAGGTATACGTAATAGATTAAACATTCCAAACGCTAGCTAAGATATAGATTCCCCACACTGTGCGTAATAGACAGCCAGATTCCGAACAGGGCACTAACAGACGTAAAGAGTCTAACATTCGTTGCCAATAGAGACGGAGGATGGGGAAGCGAGGAGGGGTGTATGCGGGGCCCCTCGTGACGCGGACAGGTGATCAGTCCTTGGGCTCGACTCTGGTTCTGTGTTCTCGCGGTTTCACGGCGTCACGATGGTCTGTTCTGCCTGTTACAACTGACCAAGGTTTAACGGCGGTACCTCGCTGACTGGGTGAATATCGTGGTAACGCCTCGGTGAGTATATCTCATATAGACGGTTTGCTGTGACGCTCTGGCGGTGTTCGCTGTCGTGCCGCAGTGCTGTGCGTGTAGTAGCCCGGCGGCCCTGCGATCACGCCACAAAGAAAACGCCGAACCGCATTACTTGTATAAAATATAATCGTCACTGATGTAGTCATTAATAAAATAAAGCACATATAGCGGCACCATTGTTTGCACGTGCGTAATATAACGTTTATCGGGTTGTTGTAGTACTTCTGTTCCCTTTTTTTATTCCACCCTAGATATTAATAGTCATCACGCTGCAAGCATCGAAAAAATTGATCGTTTTCTAATGCAGGATTTTACTATAATATCCAGGGTGCGTAAAATTAAGAGTTTGGTTAGTAAATGAAAGCCGTTCAGTTATACGGTATAAATGAAAGCCGAGAACAGATATGGCACATTACTAGTACAGTATAGGTGAAACAGTGGTAGGGCGTGTACCCCAATGTTATGGCAAGATTTAATTTTCCCTGTGTGCTGTTCATATACTCCACTGAGGACTATTGCTCAGGTGTTATGTCTCTGATATTTGGGCTTCCACATCGAGCCTTATCAGCTGTGATCATATAGCATCTGTTCACGTTGCTTTATTTTGGTGTGAATTAATGTTACCCATTGTAGACAGTTTGGATATGTTTGTGTAATGGGGTGCTGGTCTGCTTTGTGCTCCTGTGCCATCCTTCTAATATTTAGCCTTTGTTTGTATGTCACTGTTGATCTAAAAGCCCTACCAGCAAGAGACCAACACAGAAAAGTGGTCAAAACCGTAAAAGAACTTGTTTAACCTCCTTTTGACGGAATTAGTTGACTCGAGTCATGTTAAAGAAAATGCAGACAGCATCATTACTGAACTAATGTCCCTTTACATATGGGATATGATTTTCTGGGCTGACCCCACCATGCAAAGATTTTCATTATGTTACGCCCCCACTACTGGCTCCTGTCTAGGGTGGTGGAGTGGGAGCATAAACAACAAG